>CM034242.1:37946765-38466765 GCA_019916065.1 Vitellaria paradoxa | reverse complement strand
AAGCACTAGGTGATCCGAATTGGAAATTGACAGTACTTGAGGAGATGAACACTCTAAGGAAGAATGGCACATGGGAAATAATTAACTTGCCGAGGGACAAGAAAACTGTAGGGTGTAAATGGGTTTTTACAGTAAAATGCAAGACTAATGGAAGTGTAGAGAGGTACAAGGCGAGGCTTGTTGCAAAAGGTTTTACACAAACCTATGGAATCGACTACCAAGAGATGTTTACCCCTGTAGCCAAAATAAACTCAATTCGAGTATTATTGTCCCTTGCTGTGAATTCCAATTGGCCTTTACACCAATTGGATGTAAAAAATGCGTTCCTTAATGGAGACTTAGAAGAGGAAGTTTTTATTAGTCTGCCACCAGGGTTCGAAAAAACACTTGGTATAGATAAAGTTTGCAGATTAAGAAAATCATTATACGGCCTCAAACAGTCTCCGAGAGCTTGGTTTGAACGCTTTGGCAAAGCAGTAAGGTGTCATGGATATTGTCAAAGTCAAGCAAATCATACCATGTTTTATAAACACTCAAACAAAGGTAAAATTGCTATTTTGATCGTTTATGTGGATGATATTATCTTGACAGGAGATGATAGTGCCGAACTGAAAAGATTAAAAGAAAGACTTGCTGATGAATTTGAGATCAAAGACTTGGGCGCGTTAAAGTATGTCATCGGAATGGAGTTTGCTAGGTCTAAGGAAGGTATATTTGTCAATCAACGCAAGTATGTACTGGACTTGCTCGGGGAAACAAGTATGCTTGGCTGTAAAACCGCTGAGACACCAATGGAACCCAACACAAAACTACAACCTGCTAAGACCGAAAGTGTAGTGAACAAAGAATAATATCGACGACTTGTTGGAAGGTTGACTTATTTGTCTCATACACGACCGAATATAGCTTTCTCAGTAAGTTTGGTTAGTCAATTCATGCATTCGCCTGCATCTGAGCACTTTGAAGCAGTCTACAGAATTCTGAGATACTTGAAGGGGACTCCTGGAAAAGGCTTACTATTTAAGAAACGTGGACATTTACAAATTGAAGCATACACCAATGCAGACAGGGCTAGAAGTACAACAGATAGGAGATCAACATCCGGATACTGTTCGTTCGTTGGAGGAAATCTTGTTACTTGGCGAAGCAAAAAACAAAATGTGGTTGCTAGAAGCAGTGCAGAGGCCGAATTTAGAGCAGTGGCTCATGGTATTTGTGAAATTATGTGGATTAAAAGATTACTAGAAAAGTTAAAAGTTGCAGATTCACTGCCTATGAGGTTAAACTGTGATAACAAGGCAGCAATTTCAATTGCCCACAATCTAGTTCTTCACGACAGAACAAAGCATGTAAAAGTAGATAAACACTTTATCAAAGAAAAGCTTGACAGTGGGTTAATTTGTATGCCATATATCCCAACTATCGAACAAATTGCCGATGTATTTACTAAGGAGCTCCACAAGAAGCAATTTGACATCTTTATAGGCAAGCTGACTATGGAAGATATCTTCAAGCCAGCTTGAGGGGGAGTGTTGGAAAATAGGAAAGTCTTTCAACAATAATTGCTAATTGATGTTATTAATATATCTGTAATTAATGTATTCATCTAGGAAGATGTATATTCATGTATCCATAGTTAATATAGGATGATGTATCTAGCCTATAGGAAATCTGAACAGCCTATTTTGTAAATGTATAAATCACAGACAACCCAGTTGTGGAAGGAATGTGATAGAGAAAAGAATTCTTACTATTCACTGTTTTTAAATAATTTTGGTTTGGATGTTATATATATATATATATATATATAGCTAACAAAAATATATAAAATTATATTTTTTTGCCGTATCCTGACCATGTCTGTATCCTTAGAAAAACTTGAGTTTGAATCCCTTCCTAATAGATACCAATTTTTTTTTTGTCGCCGGGGGTGGGGGGGGATGGGTGTGGGTTCAAAACATTCAATTTTCTTAATAAAATTTCTGCGCTTGTACACGCATACATATGCACTACACATGTGAACAACATATAGTCAGTTTGTTCTTCACGGCGCCTTGAAGGATAAATTCATATTAGCGCCGTTGAAGTTGATAAATGGAGTACTTTCCAGAATGGGTTCGAAGCACTTCGTGTGTGTATTTAGAATAAGCCTCTAAAGTTACGCGAGCGGCACACCAAGAGTTTCCGAAGATGGGCAGGCCTAAAGTGAAAGTAAAAAAGATTCTATTGGCAGGACTCCAATGGCCTACCATTTCCACAAATGTCAAGGATTTTTGTCGGGCGTACAACACCCTCCAGAGGACCAGGAATCCAGGTCCTACAATCTCTGTCTTTGACACCGAATTTTAAGGTAAAGGGAGGAAGGCTATGGCGGCATCCATTTCGTAGGTTCCTTGACACAGCGCCTGTCTCTCTCTCTCTTTGCGCTACCCCTTCCATAGGCTATCCTAGCCCTATGCTCCGTCTTATTCAGTTTTCTGCTTTTTTTAAAATCGCCATATCCATGTTTGTACCTTATCGTATCCGTATCCATACTTCTTAGGCTTTCAAGCTAACCAAAATAACGTACCAAAATGAAATTTTGACCCTTGCATGTAATATCTAACCACAAACATTTGTAGAATTGACATTTAGGATTCTCAATACTAATTAAATGAGTCTTCAATTCTACATCAACTATCTCATAAATTAGCAATTAGACGACTTGTCAATTTTAAATGATCTAAATACATAGAACTTCAACAGAAAATGACGACCCATGTACTCCAAACCTGACTTGTTGATTGGGGGGGGGGGGGGGGACACACACACACACAAAACTGAAACCATTAGTCTTTTTCATAAGCAACCAGAAGTTTATGCCCCAGGTTATCACCTAAACTTAAGCAACTTCATATGCATTAGAAATTAGACAATAGTTAGTTTCAACTTAGTACATCAATTTAAATTGAGCAAACTGAAGTTCCCACAAGACAGCCCGTTTTGCTTCCTTGTTTGACAGCAACATAAATTCAAGGCAGCAATTGTTGGAAGGATTTTGAGAATAGTGTTCACCAAGCTCTTAAAATCAGATATGACTAAAATCATCTAATCTCGCTTGTTCCACAACTAGAAATTGTAACTATTGCTAAACAGAAGCACACTGCAGAGATACAACAACACTGCCCAGGACCTACGGCCAAAAAATGAACCCATTTTCCAGCACAATTATCTTCCAGAGACCACTAAGGCAAGCACCTAGAGTCAGAAGGCAACAATCATCTAACCTTAGCTGGTTCCAGGTCTGAACTACATGGGTGGTTGTCAACAAATACTGCACTGTGTTCATGGGGCACCTATTTCAACATCCTTCGGACAGCCTGCATTGCCTACGGCCTACAATTCAGGCACTAATGCAGATGGCAGGAAAGCCACTATAGAATGCTTTGACCATGATTAATTAATTTAACTGTTTCAAGTATGCATTCCACATCCCTGATTGAAAGAAGATTGAAAATTCTAAAGAATTACACAAATTTGAAAAAATTAAATTAATTAATTAATAAACGTACTTTCTAGGGTCAGAACGTTCAACAGATAGCTTTCTTGTCTTCGCAAATTGTAGCACTGTATGTGTTGCGAGGTTGCTTCCAGGTATAGATTGGACACATTCATGATCTGCACACGAGTGAGATCTAGCAGTTGAAAGCCCGGCAATATTAGGGCTGGATGTATCATGCTCTGAACATTCAGCAACGCCTAAATAGCAGAATAGCATACAAATCATTCTCTCTAGAAATATGAAGAAACGCAATCTGATTACTCAATTGTCTAAAAATGGAGCGTAATATATGTTTCTAACAAAAGATTACTTAGTTTTCCTATTCCCAATTTCCTTGACTTCAAAAGGAAAAGATTAATTTCCAATATTAGTCAGCGAAGAAGGGATAGACAGTCCCAAGCTTACGATAGAATTCACATTTGTCATGGTCTTCCAACGAAATGAAATATAAGCAAAGGATATTGCTTCCAAGGAGAAGCCTATTTCTAATTGCATCAAAACCAAGTCAGCTGGATATTCCTGGCAATAGTATTCTAAGAAAACACTCTTGGGAAAGATGAAAGAAATAATTTATCACAGCTGAGCAGAGACTCATAGAGCAAATTGAACTGCTAATACATCATTTCAGCCCCAAAGGAAAGTCAAAAAAAAGTAACTAATAAGAAATGATAAATTCATATGAAATATGCATGAGAACATATACTCCAATTTCCTAAGAAATGCCAAAGGGCTTGCTGGTCAACAGAAACAGAAGATATAGCCATAATAAAAGAACATGTAACATCAGTCTTGCCTTGGATCTCATTGATTGCTGCTGGATAGTCAGAATCCAAGACGAGTGGATGAACATGCTTTGCATTTTGAACTAGGCATTTCGGTTTTCTGCGTCTCAGTGGCTTTGAACTGTACACAAATAGTGTTCAACCATTTTAATTAATTCCCATTTGTACTAACAAGAGTAGCAACATGAGAAACTCAAAAATTCTACAGCATTGTTGTTAAAAGCACGTTCCGGATCATATGATCCTGCAATCCAATTTTAGCAGATCAATCCAAATGGCAAAAGGATCAGTCTAGACGTAGGGTTGAAGCAAGATTGCAAGATCTAGCATGGTTGTGCTTTATTTGAGTTATAATGTCCAGTTGGGCTTATAAATGCGATCCTGCAATCCGATTTTAGCAAATCAATCCAAATCGCATAAGGATCAGTCTAAGTGCAGGATCGAAGTAGAATCGCAAAAAATAGCATGGTTGTGCTTTATTTGAGTTATAATGCCCAGTTAGGCCATAAATGCTTATGGCCCCCAAAGGCCAATCCGAAATTCAGCTAATGTAATTTTTGGGGCATCTCAAAGCCTCCATGCCAGACTTGAAGTAGCTGCAGGGTAAAAATAACAAATTTATACGCTATATTATAAAGTTATTCATAATTTTATTTGAAATTAGAAGTAATCATGGCATTGACATTTTCATGACACTCTTCCCTCCATGGGCAAATGTCAACCCTGTTGAACCTGTTTGGCCTCTTCACGACAGGACACTACTTCAAAGCTTGAAGGACACAGTGCTTGCTTGCCGCAA
Organism: Vitellaria paradoxa; assembly: GCA_019916065.1. Lineage (NCBI taxonomy): Eukaryota > Viridiplantae > Streptophyta > Magnoliopsida > Ericales > Sapotaceae > Vitellaria > Vitellaria paradoxa. The sequence goes on along the minus strand of CM034242.1, from coordinate 38,461,643 downwards.
GGCCATTCATTAGCAGAATAGCCAACTCAATGCACTTAAAAATCTGGTGCAACTTACAAAGAGGTGCACAGATGAGTACGAGAAAGCATTGACAGCCCCTATTCAACAACTTCGGCTGTTAAAACTGCAATGAAAGAGTTAATGCAGATAATTGTCGAGCAAGCGAATCCGGCCATGAAAGAGACCAAAAATCCAGCATCATTTTTTTTATAATTGAACTTTATTTTGGTAGTAAGAGGAATTAAGTAATCTAGCAATATAATATGGCTTTTCATAAGTACTCAAAATAACTACATAAGTGACATGCATCTCTAAGGCTCAAAGCCTTTGTCTTCCCACACTACACTTCATCAATAACAAATTAAAAAGTCAGTGTAAAAACTCTACCATTTGAGCTAGATCCTCTTATTTTCCTCAAAACTAAGTTAAAATTATTAGTCTATTTCTCCTTTTTGGTAGGATCTTACGATCCACCAAATACCCCTCCACCAATCCCAAGTAGCATCCCAATTTTAACAACCTTGTTCAACAAAGAAAAAACATAAATATATATAAATACATATATGTACATATATATTTATATAACTTACCAAAACAAAAATGTTTGTTGCGTAGGATTGACACCATCTGCAACAACCTGAGCAGAAAATATTGAGAAAAAAATCAATAGCATGTAGGAATGTCTTCTTACGTTATAATACAACTCGTAGTGATACACATGCCAACAAATCAAGCCAGTATCATGAGATGGAGTATAAGTTAAGCTATATAAGTGGAAATTTTTCCATCACCAAAATCAGCAGTGAGATGGCCAAGTAGAGGACTCTAACCCAGTCACCTACACCATCTAAAATCATTTGACCTACAGCGGGAAGTGAGTCATGAGTGTGCAACTGCAAATTTACACCTTGGTAACTTTTTCTCATCAAGAAAATAAGTAATTTTGGTATGACTCTTCATTTGCACAGCTATATACATATATATATATATATATATATTGTGCAAAACATGTATTAAGATGTCAACCAATTGAAGTACCATTACCAATCCCCCATAGATACTCTTCAGAAAAGAAATAGTTTTCTGACCTCAGGTCTCCATATATCAGTTTTCACAGATACATTCACAGCTTGATGCTCTTCAGTTACCTACAAAATATGAACTGTGTTATCAATTATTGTTTGAAAGATGTAAGTGAACAAATGCCCTTGAAGACTGCTAAAGTTTACCAACCCAAAATTCAAAGTTGAATAGATCATGTGATGTGAACAAATGGATTCTGAGACCCTGTATAGGAGTTAAAAGTACTTGTTAGAATGAAGCATCATAAATCTAGAAGTTTCATCCAAGAGAGAAAATTGAAATCAGCATCAGGATTACCTTAAAGCTTGCACATTTTACCAAGCAGAATGGACAGGAGAAGTCTTCTGTCACTGCATGTTCAGAGTAAATATCATATCCACAGCTCATGGGTCATATAATGGGTATTAATGGAACATAAATGTAGACTTTATTAGCTACAAATAATTTAGTTGGCTAATCTCTCTTAAATTTCCAAATTACATGTCATGTTAACAGTAGAATCAGGAGCACCTTTACTTTATATCTACTGAAATTGGATTTTGAATGCATGCATGCTTTTAAATGTGTAATGTTTTATATAGCCTTAGCTTAGGGGGTAATTCCTTAGAATTAATTCCTACCTAAAGTCTCCTTCCTCCCTTTCTTTCAGAAATATTATTCGCACATTATTATCGACAGCCCAAGAAAAAACTTTGATTACAACCACAAAACCTTGTGCCAACAGGCTAACTCAGACCCAGCCCTTTTTTGTCATCCTTAGGCTCCTAATTCTAAATCCTAAAAACTTTTGCTATCTAGAAACTTCCCGCATCTATTCCCTGAAATTCTCCAACCAAAAACTACCAAAGATCATCCTCTCCAAGCTAGAAAACCAACAATCTTCCCTCTACTTTGAAAAACACAAACCCTAGTAGTTTTCCTTGGCTCAACCCTCACCCTGGGAACTTTCTTCTTCAAGATTCATGTTCTTATGAATTCAGAAAAAAAAAATGGAAAAAAGAAAAAAAAAACATAAACAAAAAGTATTTGTACAACACCCAAAGTCCAGAAAAAAGGGATTTGATAAATGTGATCAAAGTTGTCAGCCCTGCAAGGCAACCATCTCTTTTCTCCAGGTGTTATAGATCAACTGTGTAATAATAGTATACTAGAAAACAACATAGACAGGGGCTATAGTTTGTATATAGGGTAAAAGATTATAAATATTAGAATGCTTTTGTACTCAGTTATTAACCCCCCCCCCAAAAAATAAAACAAAAAAAACAAAAAACCCTCAAAAAGAGCTCCTCCTTCAAATTTTGACAATTTTCTTCCTTCTTCCTGCCTTAATATGATGCACCCTTTAGCATGCAATACATCTCCATCAGCTCCCCCCCCCGGGCACCCCCCCGGGGGGGGGGGGGGGGTTCCTACATGCCCTGTTTTCATTTATATTTTTCTCTTCTTTCTCCATAAAATTGGGACCTATGTAGTTGAATGCAATTTCTCGAGAAGAATGAATCAGAAGATTAATGACAGAAGCTGTATGATGCTAATGTTAGTACAATATGGACCACGTGAACATTTACTACAAGATTCTTCCACTTTTTTTTTCTTTTTTGACGAGTAAAGATTCTTCCACTTGTTGGCACTCGTCGTATTCATAAAATACAAAAGTAATTCAAAGAGAAGCGCTCAACAATTGATGGAAACATTGTTTGCACTCCTAGGATCAACAAAAGTATGGGTTTTACTGACATGTATTGAGTTTTGTTACTAGGTGGTCTAACTAACGTTGATTTCTGACTGTCTTAGCTCCTCTTCAAATCCCACACAATTGCATTAAATTTTCAATTCTGTGCTGAAGAGAGACTATTAGAATTGGTCATCCTTGCTTAGTTCCCCCCCCCCCGGGGGGGGGCGGGTAACCAAGGAAAAGACCCTAAAATGAAAAAAAATATATACAATAAAAACTTTTAATAAAAAGATAATAGAAATTACAAGCTATGAAGCACGGATACTTCAAATTAGGCGCCGCACTCGTATCGGATACTTCGGGGATACGGATACGGCCGGATACATGTGGCGTATCCTAATTTTTTATTTTAAATTTTGCATAGGATACGGCTGGGATACGGCTAGGATACGGGAAGGATACTTCCAGGATACGGCGGGGGTCCAAATGTAATATTTTAAACCTTTTTGGGGGTACAATTGATATGATAAAATTTTAGTAGGGGCCAAACTATAATTAACTAAAATAGATTGATATGATTGAAGTTTGATCTAACTAAAATTTAGGAAATGAAAAAATTATTTTTATTTTCGGATATATGAAATTGTATTTGATACTTTTTGTCATATTTGTGTTTTGTGTATAATGATGTTGATAGTTTTGAGTATGAATGATATTAATTTATGGATTGAATAGTATTTTTCAAGCTATATAATTGTTATTTATAAAATGTTTAGTAGTATACATGCTATCTTCAAAATTATTTTAAATAAAATATATATTTTATTTTATTTTTTTGTTGTATCTTTGTCGTACCTGTATCCTCATTTTTTGAAAATTGCCGTATCCCGTACCCGTACCTGCTCCCGTATCCGTATCCGTGCTTCATAGATTACAAGAGATGGTCCACTATTACAACAAAAAGGAGATCAAATATAAAGTATAAAATCGAGAACATAGAACTAGAGAATGAAGGCAGTTACCACCAGAACTGATCCCAATTTGATTTGATTCGAAGTAGAGGAGTTCGAGTTCCATTAAAATATTTTGTGACTGAACCCCAAAGAGAGGCTAAAAGATTGACTATGTCCCAAATTCCCTTAATGACATCAACCTTGTCTTCAAAATTTCAAGTATTCCTTTTAATCAACATTGTTCACGGCAAGGCAAATACAGCACAATCTTACAAAAATTTAGCTTTCTTTCCCCATCTAGGACCCCACAAACCAATGACAAATAGATCCACACAAGCTTGAAAAGATGTCCAATGTAGATCTGCAAAAGATACCAATTTTTCCCATAATGCACAAGTCACGGGGCACTGTAAGAAGTACAAATGATCAAGGAGTTCTTCATTGCATTTGCACATCACAAACCATTGAGGGAGAAGTGAGTGTGCAGGTCTCCTTATTTGAAGTAGATTATGGGTGTTCAATTCCTTGTGATTCACAATCCATGCAAACACTTAAATTTTGACAGGAATATTAGCACTCCAAATCATCTTTGCAGAGTTGAAAGGAGGAGAGGATGATTTATCAACTACAGAAAATTTGGAAAGTATGCTTGCTTGGTGTCCAATACCTATGATATCTGGTCATGGGTTTTTCTATTCCCATGGAATTAATTGATTCTTAATTAGTTTAGGAGAATCTTTGTTTAGTAACATTGAAGAAATTATTTTCCTAGTAGGAAATCTAGTAAGTTTCCATATAAACAAGTCATTTGTAAAATCATCTGTAAGCCTATTGATAAATCATTCATGCAGACTTTGTTCCTTTTCAGTGGCAAGCCTACTCCTAAAGGATAATTCTAAGGTCTTATTCTTTTTCTTCTTCTTTACTCCCAACCAGTATCGTGCACAATTCAGGGCATACTACTATGCCACCTTTTCACCCTAATTAAATCCTTTTTCCTCAAAACCCTAATTTAATTTATGTATCATAAATTTCCTAACACGGGTGACCAGGACAAAACTGGAGTTTCTAGTTGTTTGGAAACAACACTCAAAACAATCAATGGCAGAATTCATCAAAGACGAGTGGAGTGAGAGCTAGGTCAATCTACAATGCAAGAAAGAGTGCACCCATTAGAACAAAGGTTTGGCTATGATGAGAGGTCCAAATGCATGCAAAATAAACAAAGTGGGATATATAGGTAAAGAGCCATGTCTGGCCCTTCACATGCCCAGGATAATGGTCCCCATATGACAAACCAACAGGGTAATCCTGGTGTCCCTTCATGGTCGGGTACTGCATGGATCACGCTTATACTGGTACCAGCAAGCACATTCTGGTTGGTTGACCTAATAGTACCTCTATCTTTAAACTGATCGGCAGAATCGCAACCAATTCTCTAACTCTAGCAACCAAGTCGCTAATTCCTAATGGTCCCACATGTAAGAGGGCCTTGAAACCCTTAGGCTGTGTTTGTTTGAGGGATTGGATGATGGGGGATAAATAATACCATGGGGTCCACAGGTGGGATTAGATAAAAGATGGGATTAATTTTTTATGTGGGATTATTTTTTTGGTGTTTGGTTGGTAGGATATAAAGTGGGATAAAAGATGTGATTTGATATGTGATGTAATAGAAAATAATTTTAGACCTTTGGATCTTGGAGGGAAACAAATCCGGAGATGGGGTATTAATAATACGACATGCTCCACGGGATAACAAATCTGGCCTTTTCCCGCACAACTCATCCAATCCGTGGGTCCCACGGATGAAACAAAAAGCAAAACAAACACCACTTTGAGTGGGGCCCACGGATTGCTTCTCCAATCCGGCGCTACAGTCTAGCAAACAAACATGGCCTTAGGGTGCTCATGGATGAGGGGTTCCCCATATGGGGGATCCTCGTGCCCTAACTCCCAACCAAGGGTTATGATTGATCCTGTTGAATGTATGTACTAAGATCCTGATGAGTGCACTCGAGAGTGTTCCAAGTGACGAAGTAGGGCCCCAAGGCTCCGCTGTGATGGGAGCTCTCTAGAGGCATTGAGGGCCCAAAATGCCTCATTCCAGAATACCGCCAAGGAAAGGTGGTGGTCACAAAGATTCTTGCGGCTAGAGAGCTCTGATCTATGCCATTCAATTGGACAATTACGGAATTGCCCACAGGGAGGAATGGCCCAAAATGCCACTCCAGGAGCCTGACATGGTGCCTGAGATAGGATTGATGTGGAGCTGGTGTGGCTGACACACACCTCATTTGTCTAGAAATCCAGCAAGCAATCACCTTTGATTTGATGTCACACCAAGATTAGCTTTAAAACTTGTGCAATTCAGTCCCATTCAATACCAAACCCATCCTTTAACACTAAGCTTCTCTTTCAAACCACAAGCTCTACAGTTAAAAATGATGATCATTGGGAAGAAAAAAAAACATAGAATAAATTTCATAAAGAGGAAAGTTGCGTAAACTTGCACAAGCTTAAATAGTCTGTTAAAAGTATTTTATTGTTAGGATACTATTACAGAGATTCAGTAATGCCTTTTAGGGGCAGCCCACGGATTGCCTTATGAGTCAATTAATATTTTTGTCTCATATATGGTTATCCCCCTACCCCCGCACTAGCCGGGGAGCGCTTGCGCACCGAGTGAGCCCTTTATTTTTTATATGGTTATTTTCAAGTCTAGAATACTCTAGTTTGACAAAGTTTTCAAGTTTCCTATTTTCCAGTTGTAGTCCTAGACAGATCAAATTGGCGTCAACAAATCCATATAACCGACCCCACCTAATGGGAAAAGGCTTGGTTTGGTTTGGTTTGGTTAGTCCTAAACAGAATACTACTAGTAGAACTAGAAAAGGTATAATAGCATATGAATAGGCACGTAATCCTTCCATTATTTACAGTTGAACTTTAAAGAATGTGTGAGAAGCTTTTTTTCATGCCACCTTACCTTAGGGGGGTTAATTCCGTAGGAGTTCAAAATGGAATTTCTTAACTTTTCTTTCTTCTTATTTTTTTTTTTTTAAAAGAAGCCCTAATCTTGACTGCTAATGCAGCCCCTGTTCAGCACCAAAACCCTAGTCAGGTAAGTTCAAATCATCCAGACCTTCTACCTAATGTTTGGCCATTACACCCATGTCACAATGCCATAAAATAGTATTTGTTTGAAGAATTTATCCAACTAATTCTGAAAATCCAGAAGCTTGTAACTTCTTAAAAAGAAGCTATAACTCATCTTTTTTCCATCTTCAAACCTGCGTTTACCTTTTTTGAATAACCATTCTATTCGTTACTACTGTAAGCTTACCACAAATCAAATTATATGTGGCAAAACCAAGTTTCAGTTTAGCTGTCAAACATAAGTGAAAAAAACCAGTCCACCGTACCTGATAGTTCAGCCTCTATTAAGCATGGTCCTATATCATGTAGTGTGGCATATCTGAAGCTCAAACTGCTAGATTGACACACAATGAATGTAATAGTCTCGTTTTCACATTTTTGGTAGGGTGGTATAGGTTCCTCTACAGGTTTGTAATTGGATGCACATGTAAGAACCCATAACCAGTGTAATGGGCATACTTGTCAACCAAATTAACCACTTACGCAAGTCAGGAATTGCTAAACAAAGTTCTCTAATAGAGAACCAACCACAAGGAAAGTGTCAGATAAACAACTTGGTTCACAATTTCTTTCACTGACTACATTTATTAGAAGTTGAATGGATGTCCAAAAGCACAATATCAAAATATAAAGCAGCAAAAAATCCCCAAAAAAAAAAAAAAAATTGGCAATTACAGCCAAAAGAAATCAATAATACCTTCAGTCCTCTGCAACTTATTATTATAGTACCGATAGTTGAAAATGACATTGCCAGTTCTTAACCTAGCAAATGCAAGCAGCAAAAATTAGTAGATCATATGTAAAGTCAAAAAGGAAGGGCCAACCAAAAAAAACTACAGCAGGCAAATGGACAAAGGAGGAACCAAAACTAGCAGCAGCACATCAAACCCGAAGGAGATAAGAATGCTTTCTTTCTAATTTGCAAAACATCAGGCAAACTGCCATCAGTTCAATTTTTTTTTTTTTAATTAGTATCAAGAAGATGCAAAAAAGACCTGATCATGGAATTACAACTCTAAACTATCTACAAAACTCAAAAAAGAGAATAACACATAATCTTTGCCCCCCCCTTTAACCAACTGTATGACCATGACAAAAAACAACTCTTCAACGTTTATCACAGAAATTCAGTATCTGCATTTTGAGCTCACAAAAAACAAATTAAGAAAAACAAAAAATCAAAAACACCACACTTTATTTTGTGCTCATAAAAAAGCTTGCTTACAGTGAGCCCACCTTAGCACTGTGATTGCCCGTTAGAAGTACACAAAACCCAAGAAAAGATGTCATTGCAGCTTTACAAGAATGGTGCACATCTTTTCAAATAATATGCATGGTTGAAGTTGTTAATGTTTATTTATGCACATGTATCACTGGTAATTATGTATCTAGGGGTGATGTATCTCAGTTTAGAGATAATATATCCACTGTAGGTTATCTATACATTATTTATCGTATGACTACAATGTATGATTATAAATAACAATCAGAGACAACCCATTTGGGTGTTAAGCTATTTAGTAAACCCTCTCCAATTTATAGAAGTAACCAGCAAACTACTACATTCAATGTCATCAATGAATTTAATTTCATTCTAACCGCTGTCTTCGTCAGCCCAAAACATGAAATACTTGGGGAACAAAGTGAAAACTAAGCAATAAAAACTGCTCCAGACAAATGGAACAGCATTGATGATGACTAACAAGACTTTTTACCCCACAGAAGTAAATGAGATCACCAAGACTTTTCCTCCACGATTACATGAGACGATCAAGACTTCTCCCCCACAGAAGTAAGGGAAATGCGAACACTTGACACTTCTTAGCATAGAAGTACATCTAACATTACATGAGATATTCCCAATTCGAAAGCGATTCCAAGGTATTTGCTTGCAGTGAATTTTAAAGTACAAATAAACCAATAATAAAAGGAAAACATAGTGGGTTAGTCTCTTGCTATAGCACCACCATACCAGAGACATAGGATTGAGACCTGCCTTCACAACAGAGGAATGTTCATATGCAAGGGGAGGGTAATGTTCTTGTGCATGAGCCACGGTTAAGTATTCACAGCAACTATTCAGGGGACAGTTACATTAGTGGGCCCAATGTCCAGGAATTAGCTAGTTTCCCATCTCAGCAATTAAAGCAACCTTTTTAATGCTCGAAAAGGCTTTGAGATTGTATAGGAATAGAAGAAAAATGCACACAATCAAAGAGCACAAAAATATTGATTTATTGAATTAACCATAATAACAACAGGAAGAGTTTCCGAGCAATAAACAAAAATGACAACAAAAATATTAAGAATGAGAAAACCATGTAACTAATGCAGAAAGAAATGGAGATATACCGAATAATATGAGACAAAGAAGAAGTAGGAATGTTGCTACACGAGAATGAATTATAAGGTGATTTTTCTTTCGCCCCAACCTCTTCTGCACAAATGATGACTTCCAATTGCTGTGGTGTATTCTATTGCCATCCAAGAGTCGAAACACAACAGTAACCACCAATAGGACAATGATTATCCAGAAGAAAAATGTCAAAGAATCCTAATCACATTTCCCACAATAATTGAGAAAAGAATAGTAACAGAACAAACCATTGCTCCAGAACTAGAAGACATCCGAAATGCAATAGATTTGTCTTTCTCTGTACAACTCAGCTACAAAATGAAACCCAAATTATCACATGATCAGTTGTGGAAAATAACAAACAAATGGATCGTGCACAACCAAATGTTAAAGAGTACGGCAAAAGAAACCTCAAGACTTAGGTCATTCATTCTATTATAATGTTGACATACAAAGCTGAAATCACAATTCAACGATTATTTTTAAGTATAATAGTTTCCTAATATGTGGAATTCCTATATATATAAATAGGTTAAGATGAACACTAATACAATACAATTCATCTCTCAATTCAATTTTCTCAAGAATCCTAAAATTGAATAGCATGTAAAAAATCCTCTGCAAGAACAGTGACATTTCATACGCAATGAAGACATAAGATTACATGCAAGCATAATGATATTTGATTCTTAAGCCAACTTCCAATGAGAACAGATTTACCGATTGACTGTTATCAATTTTTTGATATTTATTTTAAGAGTGTTAGTGACCGTCTCACCTAAGAGCTTAAGCACTTAGGGAGGGGCAACTTTACGAATACTTTTATTTTATTCACAACGCGTCCCCTCAAATATGGCTAATCTCACATTTTGACAAGGCCAAACACTTGCAACATTTAACCAGCGAGTCAGTGGTGAGGTCTGAACTTGAGCTTTTTACATGTGTTACTTTTACATGTGTTACCATGATAAGATTGCCAGTCACTATCTCATCTAAAAGATGAGATGAAACTATTGGGGAGGGTCAACTTTACTGCTTATATTTTTATTTTTTATTTATTTTTTTGACCAGTAAAAAAAATATGATAATTAAAAGGTATCAAGGGAATGCTACCCAGCTAAAAAAAACTATACAATCAAGTACTCTAAAGCTCCATATACTCAATAAAAAAAAAAAAAGTCGTTTAGATTCGGCTCTGTTCCCCCCAACTAGCCAACTATACACAGGGGCGGAGATGGCTATGGCAAAGTAAGGGCGATTGCCCCCACTTATTTTTTTGAAAAAAAAATTAATTGTACATACATTCAAATATTACCCTCAATAAAATTCTCTTTTGACTGCACTACTCCAATATATCCTTAATTGCCTCCACCCATATCCAACTGCCTCTCACCTTCAAGATTTAAACACATTTATTTGAGGATTTCAATAGACATTTATCATTAAAATCTTAATAACTTTAGCTCCTTCAGCTCCTTTTTTTTTTTATCATTTATCCAACTTCATATCATTTTTTAGATAGGTCTAATCATTTTTTTAGATAGGCTTTTTTTTATCAATTATTTTTTTATCCAACTTTAGCTCTTTTTTTAACATTTATATTTTTTTAAATAGGCCTTATCAATTTTTTAGATAGGCCTTATCAAATATCCCCCCCCCCTTTTTGAAAAGAACAAATATTCCCCCTTAGGCCCCAAAATTTTTAGCTCTGGCCTTGCCCCCACCCATTAACTTTTTTTATCTCCGCCACTGACTGTACAAATGTGACAACAATGCGCTCTTCACTCTATACAATGGTGAATCGTCATCCTGGAAACACCTCATATTCCTCTTCCCCCATGCTACCCACATAATGCAAACAAGAATGAGTCTCTTTCTTTTAGCTTTACTAACTTTAGTTTTCCACCACAGCTCAAAAATATAATTCACCTCCACAGTGAACATCCACAAAATCCCAAAGCATGTCAAGGCCAACTCCTAAATTTCTCTGACCTTGGGAAGGATAGTGCATAAAAAAGATATTTTATAGTCTCTCCCTCCCTCTGCACAAACACCACCTATTTATCAACAAAAACCTCTCTTATTGAGATTATTATGCCATGACTAAAACACCACACCAAAAAAGAAAAAATACTTACTTGGGAGGTGCCCCCGTATGCCAAAATATTCTTCTATGGGAAGTTCCCCACCTTATCCCCTTACAGCACTTCACAGTAAGATTTACCCTCAAAAACCCCAAACCAGGCAGCATTCTATTTCAGACTGTCCTCTCCTTCCCCTATATTATAAGAATACAAGCTAGCGATCAGCTCGGTAAGACTATCAATTTTCCAATCAAAGACATTTCTCCCAAGCACCACATTCCAAATGCCAAACCCATCCTAACTATGATAAAAATCTGCTGTCATGCCTTCTTTATCAAAAGTGATCTTGTAAATATCAAGATACAGCTCACCATGGATCATTCCAAAAATTGATATGATCACCATTGCTCACACCAAAAGAAACATGCCCCCTAAAATCTAGATAGCCATTGCTGATTCCTTTCCAAGGACTGTTGTATTTTTATTTTAGACTCTCAATTGTCTAACAACAAAAATATTTCCAAATCATTTTCATATTTTTACAAATTCAATTATTTGATGACCTAAGAAGATACATGATCCATAAATGAAACAGTAGATACGAATATGACAGGAATTTGACAAAAAAGTAGGGTCCTCACATATTTTTATTAGCTACATATATGAATATATATATATATATATGTATTAAAAAAAACTAATTCAATACATATTTCAAACCTATTTCAACATAAGAAAAAACATAATAAAATATGGATAGGAGATTCAATGATTCTTTGCGTTTCAATCATTCAAAGTTAGGCTTGTATTAATCATCTTCAAAGGGGGAAAAAAACTAATAAAATAATTAAATTTGTCATATGGTGTTTGTGTCTATCCAACATGTGTCGAACATAGATACAACACTAATTTGAATTGTCCACGTTTCACAGTTGAGAACCCCGAAAGTGGTATAAAGGTCTCGGGTAAATGAGTCGTTTATGTAAAATTTTGTCAAAAACAATTTTGGGCGGCCAATTTTGCTAAATTTATTAGTTTTCCCCCCTTTTTTCCAAATCTCAATTAGCAATGTAATTGGTTCAATTTCAATAACTAAATCGACAAAATTTAATGATTAACAAGACCCAAATACCGAAAAACTAATACCGAAACTGACTTAATTATTTCCAACTAACTGAAACCCTATACACTTTACCAAAATCGAACGAGGGAGTCCATGTTGTCAGTTAACCGATTAAATGCCGACTCCCATACACCCCAACTCTAATCAAATAAATGCGTTGAATTACTTTTTATTAATCATTTCGATTTCGATTAAACCAAAAAAGTGGAAATCACTAATCGATACCTAAACCAACTTAATTATTTCCAACTAACTGAAATCAATACCAAAACCAAACCAAGGAAGTTAGTATTCTCAATTAACTGACTTAATATCAACTCTCTTACACCCCTTATTTCAAGAACAAAATAATTTTTCTAAACACCACCTAGCATACCCTTTTTTTTTTTGGGTAATTAACCTAGCATACCCTTGAATCTATTCAAATTTTGTTATGCATATGTTATACTCAAGGAACAGAATATCATTTCTTTCACTTGAAACAACAAAAATATTTTCATTTCTTAAGAGATCGAAAACGAAACACCAGTGAAATAATAACTATATTGTTTCATCGAAACGCAATATTATACATCTAAATACAACATTAATTAAAATATATATATATATATATTAGATGAGAAGCTAACAAACAATTTAAAGTTGTATCCAAACTTTTATAGAGAACAACCACCATCACACCTAAAAGTTTTTAGCAAGAGAGACAACTTTATAATTTATAGTATCATTCTATATTATTGCTCGATTGTTAGCCACCATTTTACCAAAAGCTTAAGTTAGGGAAGTGAGCAACTCTACTACTTATATTATTATTTTAGACTCTCAATGTGCCCCTTATTTGTGACGAGATGAACTTTTTGGCATTGCCAAACACATGGAACAACTAAATATTAGGTAGGCAATGAGGTTTTCCAATATCATGTTACCGTTATCTATTATCTCACCTAAAAGCTTAAAATTTCCAAGATGGGAGTAACCCTAATACTTATTGTTGAAAATTAGAGAATGAAGAATTTCTTTCATTATTCACAAAATGTGTACAGCATCCTTAATATGTACACCAAATGCCCTAAATATAAAAAGAAAACAAATAACTATCCTATATTAGATCCCTCAGTCAAAGGGATTCCAATAATATGCTATCACCTAATTTATACCTAATTTAGGAATACATAACTACAGTTTCCTAAAATAACTAAACTACCAAATACATTTTCCAACACTCCCCCTCGAGCTGGTGAATAGATATTATCCATTCCTAGCTTGGTAACAATTGTTTGAAATATTGGGTTACTCAAAACCTTGATAAGCACATCTACAAGTTGAGAATTAGTGGACACGTAAGGTGTACTGATCAAGCCACTATTTAGCTTTTCTTTGGTGAAGTATCTGTTCACCTTGATGTGTTTGGTTCTATCATGCTATACCAGATTGTGTGCAATACTAATTGCAAATTTGTTGTCACAAAAAGTCTCATAGGACTCTCTCACTTAATCTTCAAATCTTCTAAGATAATGTTCAACCATAGCAGCTCACAAACTCCTTGTGCCATTACTCGAAATTCTGATTCAGCACTTGATCTTGTCACTACATTTTTTTTCTTGCTCCTCTATGTAACTAAATTTCCACAAAGAAGAGTACAATACCAAATGGTAAATCTTTTATCGGTCATTGACCTAGCATAGTTGGCATCTATGTATGATTCAAGTACAAGTCCAGCATTTTTACAAAACAAAATACCTTTCCCCGAAGTTCCTTTAAGATAGTGCAACACCTTATAGACTGCCTGGAAATGAACTTCTTTAGGGTTGTGCATGAACTAGCTTACTACACTTACAGCATAGGCAATGTTAGGCCTAGTGTGAGATAAGTAAATAAGTTTTCCAACCAATCTTTGATACATCTCCTTGTTAATAGCAACATCCCCTTCTACTTCTCCAAGTTTGTGGTTAAAATCTATTGGTGTGCTTGCTGGTTTGCATACTAAGTTCCCGATATCTTTCAAAAGGTCAACAATGTACTTCTGTTGAGAAATAAATATTCCTTGCTTTGAGTATGTCACTTCAATTCTCAGAAAATATTTCAATCCTTCTAGGTCTTTAATATCGAACTCATTTTCCAGACTTTGTTTTAGAGCCTGTTTTTCCTTCCCATCATTTCCTATTAATATTATATCATCATATATGCTAACAGAACTGTAACTTCTCCTAAGTTCGACTACTTAATGAAGAGTGTATGATCTCCTTAACTTTGTTTATACCCCATGCCTAACATCACTTTAGTGAATCTTCCAAACCAAGCTCTTGGAGACTATTTTAAACCATACAATGCCGTTTTAAGTCTGCACACTTTATTGGCTACCAGATTCCCACGAAACCAGATGGGATTTCCATGTAGATTTCCTCCTCTAAATCCACATGCAAAAAGGCGTTCTTTTCATCAAATTGTTGTAAGTGCCAATTATAGTTAGCAGCTAGGGATAACAAGATTCTGACTGTATTCATCTTAGCAATCAGAGCAAATGTTTCTTGATAATCTATCTCATAAGTTTGAGTGTATCCCTTAGCCACTACCTCTCAAGTGTACCATTTGCATTATACTTTACTGTGAAAACCCATTTACATCCCACTGGTCTTTTTCCTTCAAGTAAGTCCACCACCTGTCAAGTCTAGTTTTTTTACCAAAGTTTTCATTTCAACATTCATGGCATTTCTGCAATATTCACAGGCCAAAGCCTCAAATAGTTTGGTGAGTTTGGTGGAATAGACACAATGTTTAAGCACATAAGAAAGCTCCTATTAGAGGATGTACCATTTGCATTATACTTTATGGGTATTTACTACATTCTCTAGTTCCTTTTCTGACAACGATAGACAAATAAAGATCAAATATAGACTCAGTTGGCAAAAAAGGACTAAAAGTTGTTATCTCATTTCTAGAGTTAGAGTTTGATTCTTGGACTTGCATTAGTTCAGGAACTAGATTCATCTTCCTTGAGTACACCTGAGAGAACCATGGGTTACAACATTATCATCACCTCTGGTTAGAAATTCAGGGACCTAGGTTCGTGAGAACATGGGTTGAGGCTAGTCTAGACGGCTCGTTCCACTTTTGGGAAGATATAGGTTGAGGCTGGTTTTAACGAGGAGGCTCGTTATGGTTTTGGGAAGATATAGGTACAGACAATGAAGGCAAATCAAGAAGGAAAAGGTCTCTATCCTTGTCTTCCAAAATTGTTGTCTCCCCCTGAAGATAAGGTGTAGGGAGGTAGGACTCATTTTCAATAGAAGTGATGTCTACAGAAACAAAGGTTCTTTTGATAGGAGGAGGATAGTGCTTGTAACCTTTTTTTATTGAAGAATACCCTAAAAAAACACATCTCACTACTCTCGGGTCCAGTTTCCCTCTATTTTGACAATGAATATGAACAAACGACACACAATCAAATATTTATATAACAAGATGATTTGTGGTATGAAAATCAAGATAGAAATGAGAGAGTGTATCCATAAGACTTTTGAACCCCAAAACCCTTGATGGTAATTTGTTTATGAGATGTGTAGCTGTAAGAACGGCTTCCCCCCAATAATGTTTTGGCACATTGTTTGAAATAGAAAAGCTTGGGCTTTGGCAAGTAAGTGACTATTTTTTCTTTCTACCACTCCATTCTATTGTGAGGTGTTAACACAAGATGATTCATGGACAATCCCTTCCCATTGGAAATAAGGTGACAAAATTTAATTGAAGTAATCCCTAACATTATCTGATCGAAACTTTTTGATTTAAACCCCAAATTGAGTTTTGATCATGTTATGAAAATTTGGGTGCAGCAGACTTGGATTTCAACAGAGGACTCTCCATCTAGCCCCTAAGATATTTGAAATAGTGGATAGACCCCAGTGTCACTATGGATCAATGCAAAAGGAATGGAGCTTCTTGTGTTACTGTTTGGAAAGTTTAAAAGTCTGTGTTTTGCGAGTTCACAGACATCACAAAGAAAATTCTCAATTTCTAGCCATTTGAATAAAGAAGGAAACATGATTTTAAGGACTCAGAAGGAAGAGTGTCCAAGTCTTCAATGGAGAAGCCATATTTTATCTTTATTGACATGAGAATGATCAGAAAGAAATGAAAGAAGTGATTTTCCCTTGCTAATATTTAGGATTTCAAGTATTTCAAGGTAGTACAATCCATCCTTTCCCTTAGCACGTCCAATTATCTTTCCCGAACCCTGGTCCCAAAATACACAATGAATAGGAAAAAAGGTTACTTTGCAGTCCAAGTTATGAGAGAGCTTATTTACAGATAGAAAGTTAGTGGATAGCCTTGGAACATGGAGCACATTCCTTAAAATAAATGAGAGACTAAGCTTGACATCTCCAAAACCTGCTACAGTGGTTAACGAACCATCTGCAGTAGCTATTTTCCTATTGCAAGGACAAGAAACATATGTACTAAATTTATGAGAAGAATGTGCCATATGATCTGTTGCTCCGAAGTCAATAATCCAAGAATTTGCAAATGAACTATCTGAGGAATTTAAACCATGTGAAAGAGGAAATTTACCTAAATGTGCCAGTGAACAGGTAACTGTTAGTTTAAGGCTTTTAAGAGTTACCTCCTGCAGTCTTTGTCTCAAGCATGATGAGAGAATTGCAGACTGATATAAAAAAAATGATTCTGGAAAACTCTGGAGCTCGACGGATTGTCACTGGAGGCTCGCTAGAGTAGGGACGCCCGCGAGGTCGCCTGACTGCGGTGATGGCCCTGGAATGGTTCGTCGGAGTTGGATATCAATAGAAATGCACAAAAGTGCACCAACAACTAGAAACTGACAACAATTGTGACTGTAATGGGAAATTCGACGATTGCAAACAATGATTATCGTTTGCGGCTAGGGCAAAAATTGACTGAAGCAACGATCAACTGAAGGTTGCACTTCGATGGTCAACCGAAGCTACGATCGAATGAAGGAACGATCGACTGAAGGATATCGACTGGGAGACCGATTGACGATCACGCAGCTGAGTAGAAGCGTGATCATTGGTGATAGTCGTTGAAGATGAATGGCGACGAAGAGAAGATGCCTACCGTAGTATCGTGGTCAGCAATCGACACCCTTCGATTGACGTCACTGTGTTTCTGGGTAACAACAGTGACTTCTGTCGCTAGGGTTTCAACACCCACAGTTGATGATAGTGGGTTTCTGGACTTGTCGGCGGCAGTGATACTTCCAAATGGCCTAAATAGAATCAACAATTAAAGCTAAAAAAATTATGCCTGGCAATAAAGGCCAAACACGCAAGAACAGAATTTTCCCAGAGAGCCTAAAACTTTGATACCATGCTGAAAATTAGATAATGAAGAATTTCTTTCATTATCACAAAATGTGTACAGCATCCTTACCAAATGACCTAAATATAAAAAGAAAACAAATAACTATCCTATATCAAATCCCTCAATCAAAGGGATTCCAATATTATGCTATCACCCAATTTAGGAATACATAGCTGTAGTTTCCTAAAATAGCTAAACTACCAAATATATTTTCCAACACTTACATTATTATTTTAGAACCTCAACAATTCTCAACGTGCCCTCAAATTTGGTTAGGCTTACTTTTTTTGAGTGGGCCAAACATGTACAACTATTGATTATCATGTTAGCAGCAAGTTTTGAACACGACCATTGCTTCTAATACCATATTGAATTATTAACCACCATCTCATGTAAACATGGGGAGACCTTTTCAGTGGCCTATTAGGAGACTATTTTTATGGCCCTTTCCTTTCCTTTTTCAAAAAGAATTGGGCATACAAATGGCTCAACACAGAACTTCTAGATGATTAAAGGTGGTGGCTCTCTTGTACTAGATTCAAACCTAATATGAAATTAAGCAAAATATCAAAAACAAAAGAAAAAATATCAATTTAGTTCCAAAGATATCAACACTACCTGGTCCATCTTTGTCGTATGTGGATTTAGAGTTTTATCCCCCCCAAATTTATGATGAGTTTATTTTTTTGTTTTTATTCCTATTTTCTTCAAAGTTTGCTTGGTTATATACTCAAATGCAAATTGTGGATGGACTTTTAATGATCAGCAACCTTTCCACCTTTGATTATTTTGAATCGTTTTGATACATAATTTGCTTTTGAAATCATTAAATGCATACCTATTTTTCCTAGATTCATAGTTTCGAGAAAATGTAGAAAACACCCCCTTTTAAATAAAAGTGATCTTTTTTTCCTTTTTATTTTATTTATTTACCCGGTTTGAAGGAACTGACCCAAACATCCAATGAATAATTCTTAGATCATTTGACATCAATTAATTTATGAAAATACAGAATAAAATAATTCAAGTAAAACAGCTATAAAATGGCTCAATGACACATTAATTTAGCTAGATGTGGGTTGCCAAACGGCCCTTGTCCAGGACAATAGCCTAGGTTCATCTGAATAGTTTGACAACTTTCAGAGGAATGTATCTCAAAAATTAAGTTTTACTTTGAAGTTCAAGAGCTACTTTGTAGTACGCTGAATAGCAGCATCACCATTGCCTGTCAGGCAAGAAGCATTCGTACATTCTAGTGCCGAAGCATTCGTACATTCTAGTGCCATTGAATATATAGTTATTATTCTCTTTGGTAATTGAACTATTTGTCTACCAGAATTGCAAGATTTATTGAAACTCAACAGAAAACATAAAACTGTAAAACAAAATGTACAAAAAGCATCACCCAAGGAATTTTTTTTTTTTTTTTAATCTTAATAATCCCCTGTTTCATTTGTTAAAGGGGACAGAAGATGATGCCTCTTATAAAATGCAAATAATGTACCCTTGCAAGATGGTAGTTTACTAGTAATGAGATAAATGCAAAGTAATTACAGGACAGCATACCTTCACAAAACAAGAGTGCAAATCAACGGTTGACATCATCTCGGCTCTCTCCCCTAAATTTAAGTTTGGAGAGCTATCCCAAGACAAATAAAGTAATTCCATTGGTATTTTACCCAATAAGCAGTATCCTTCAACATTTGCTGTCACACACATATATAGAACCAAATGAGAAGGAGGGGAAGCTTACAAAGGAAAAGAAAGGGATATGAAGTTCAGAGAGCACTAAACAAGAGGTAAAATAAAACCAACATAGAGTTTGACATGGGAAATCATCAGAAAACCAATGATATACCAATGATATAGCGGGTTCACTAACATTTTTCCTCACTACCATTCAGTATTGGCTCACTAAATATACCAGTCAACCATAAATGTCAATGACAAAATCAACCAAGCTTCAGACACCCACGTAGAGATATCTGTTAGATATTGATAATTAGGATTAAGATTTTATTAGGATTTGGGATTATCTAATTGTTCCCTTTCTGTATTTGGACTCAATCACTTTGTATTAAAAATATAATAGAACAGAAGGAGTGAATTAATCTCTCCGAGTTTTTCCTCTAAATTATATTTTCTGATTCTCAACTTGGTACTAGAGCATCTTGACCCCCCCCCAAAAAAAAAAAAACTAGTCGCCACAACTGTTCATCACTTTTGGCACCTTTCTGGTGATCGTCGTCAATTGACGACACCCCCACCACACTTGTCTCCCACCAACGACCACCATCGGCAAAGACCCATCAGCTGACATGGACTAACGCATCCCAATGCACGCCTTGATCTCCTACGAACTAGATCTCCGGAATTTGCTGTCTTCCGCACGTTCGTTAGCGGTTGATCTCTAGCGACCACCTACAGTGCTTACCTCCCCCCCCCCCTCGATCTTCTTTCATGCTTTGTTGATGCATCTAGACAATGCTTGAAGCTCAGTCGATGACCTCCAATCGGCTTGCATATTGTTCACTCCTCAAATGACCAAATCTGCTATTTGCTTGCTACTTGGTATTATTTGAAATGGCTACCACTCCTATAGATGCTATGGTTTCTGCAAAAGGAGATTCTCCTGGTCCATTCAACTACGCCCATTATTTCAACTGATAGCCTTCCTAAGTCAATCTCCAATGAGAAGTTAAATGGGACTAACTACTTGACTTGGTCTCATGTTGGTGCAAGAGACAGAGTTGCATAGGTAGAGGCCACTGGAGACGAAGAAGGAATCCAATCGAAGACAAAGGAGGCGCATGTAAGCAACCAAGGAGAGGTGCATGAGCGAGATAAGGAGTATCGTACCATTGACAAGCATTACCCTACTCGAGTTTTTCTAGGAGAACTTGAGTCAAAAAATAAAGTGCTTGGGTGGGGCAAGCAAGTGGCGAACCTTTCACTTTTAATCCCTTCGGGCCACTAGACGAAACCATGGATTTGGGCCTATTAACCCAAACTAGGGAATTGAGCCTCTATTTCAACAACAGGATTTTAGGCTTGTCTTTGACAAGCACTGGTGGAAGAATAGAGTATGGTTCACACTTTAGGAGAATTAAAGAATGGACCTAAGACGATGGAGACATGTTTTAAGCCCAAGGAGATGGTCAGTGGAGCAAAGTCGTTGTCCAAGTCCATGAAGACTATGCTATTAGTAAGTTAGGATACAAGCATGTGCAGCCAAAATACTTGCATCTCCCAAGGCTGCATCTGGCATTCTAGGGTGTGTGTGTGTGTGTGTTATGATTCAGGGGATCCGAACCAGTTCACGCGCATCTCGATTAATCTGTGAGAGACTATATTTAACAACCAGCTAAGCTTACAGTGGCTCTTAAGGAGACTTGAACAATTTTTTTTTTTTTTTAGGTGGCTAGGGTGAACATTTGTCTCTAAGCATCAAACACTAAAATTTAACTTAAGAGCCTTTCCTACCATTTGGTTGGTAGGAATCACATAAGACGAATGGGATAATCCACCAGCCACCTACTTGGATAAATAATCCACAAGCACCCCCTCTCCAAAAACAAACAACGAAGAGAGAGAGAGGGGGGGGGGAGGGAGGGAGGGAAGGAGGGAAGAATGAACTACTTTGACATATATGTTTATAAAGCCACATTTTGCTACCTAAACAACCGTTAAGTGGGCTACAATGATTAATAGTCCAATCAACCATTTAAGTGGGCTGCAATGATTAATAGTCCAATCCTCCATCCTCACCCTTGCACCAAAAATCACCAAAGAGTATAGCCAAGGAGCTAGCATAATTTATTAAGCGTTTCTGTGGTATCATCATAAGTAACAAGTGAAATCACATAAAAAAGACGCCCTACTACTAAAACAGAACTTACATGGAAAAGAAGTCATGTCCTTATGGTTCTTGGTTGGATCAATAGTGCACGTAGAATTTGTGAATTCAGCTGCAAAAAAAAAATATAGAAAACTTAGGGGGCGTTTGGAGTGAAAAAAGTCAGTAAATTTTGATAAAAGTTGTGGGTTCGTAATTCGTATAGTGAGATAAAAAGTGAATAACTTTTAGAGATTTTCAGTGTCTTTCAGCGAACATCAAAGCTCCAAACGGAGCCTTATTAAATATAACAACATAATGCATATTTACATAATCAAAATTAATCACATTATAAATATCAGGACATACCACAGCTGACGTACAAAATATCAAAAGAGCCAGATTTGACCTCTACTGCTAGCTTATTAATCTCAGGAAGAATAAAATTTGCTTGAGCTTGGTTTATCCCCCCAGCACTAGTAGAAGTGGTCAAGACACATGCCCGATTGAAACGATAAACTGCAGAATACTGTATCCAAATGGCATGAGGGGAAACAGAACAGATGCTCAAGTAAAAAAGGAATAGAGCGATCAAGCTACAGAGTAATTGGAAATGGCAGTACCTCTGCAAATGCATGATTAGAAACTCGCCTAGCTAACAATATGTACAAGGGAAAAAAACTGTGAGTTCGCAATCCATCATGTGGTGCTCCTGACACAGAAATTTTCATTTGAATCCTACAGATTTAAATAGAAGGTATCAATTAGTATCCTAAATATGTTGTGAAATTACATGCTAAATCTTCAAAAAAACACCCAATTGAGACCTAAAATAACTAGAAAAAGACAATTCTAAAGACTTGATCTGAGCCGTCAAACGCACCTAGATTCATAAAACAGAAGAGTAGAGTTCAATGAAGAGAATCTCTCCCTTCTGAGTCTAAGAAGGTATGCAAGATATTCGCTTTCTTTCCATACAGAACTAGAGACATGAAAATTTAGGTCTCGGGAGCCTAAAGATGGCACAAGAATTAGGCTCAATATTAGGTTTAAGAACTTTTACCTTTTTTTGTGCTTTGCTTGTATTTTGTACTGCAAACATCTTTGGAGAAATGATGGCTGCATAGTAATGCGCCTTTAGTTAGAAACACAAAATAAAAAAGGGGGGAGGCAAAGGGAAAACAGGATGCAGAATCTATAAGTTAAGGCCCATTTAACACTGTCGTTTTTCTGTTTATATTTAATTACTTATGTTTTCTGTTTTGTGCTTTCTGTTGCATTTTTTTTCTGAAATAAAAACAGAAACTGCGTTTAGAAATACAATTTTATTTACAATTATTATTTCTTATTTTAAAAAAATAGTTTGTTAAAAAATTAATTGAATTTAATTAAAAGTATGAATTTTGTTTAAGTTTTCATTTTTTTGGAAGCAAATAAATAAAACAGGTTTTAACAAACACCTAACTGCATCGAGTCCAAAATACAAAGAGGAGAACTATGGCAATGAAGCACATTACATTCCTAATAGCACGGCGTTGAAGAATATTGTAGAGTTCAACAGGCTTGCAGTATATCGAAAGGCTCTCTTCTGCAGCAATTTCCTCTTCAGCAGATAAATGCACACAAAATCTTGGCGGCACATCTGATCTGCACTTCGAGAGCAGCTGCAATTGCAAAGAGAATTCCTGTTCCACGAACCAAAATAAGTGAAGAGTTTCACTCGTACTCTAATCATTATATCACAATCACCAAATAACTCCCTCGTATCTTACACATAAACCATAAAATAAACCAAGTAGTAAATTTTTTGTTTAGTTGGTGTATACATCTGTATATATCAAAAATTTTCAAAAAGAAACGCTGTCGTTTTAAAGAAGGGAGGAAATGAAGAACCGCCCATGTGTTGAGTTCAACTTATATTCTTAGTCATTATATCATAAGCACCAAATAAATTCCTTGTATCTCACACATAAACCAAATAAGAAAGTAACTATACGAATTTCTCACGGAATAATATTTGGAAGATGATGCTCCACATAGGGTTGTTTTTTTTTTTTTGCGTGGTGTGTGGCTCATCAAAAAGTTATTACTAATGAAAATCTTACGAAAATAAATAGAGTTATGGTAAATTGGTGTGGTTTATGTAAGAGATGATGGGGCTGTTTATTCATTGGTCTTGGTGAAAGCAGATGAGGGACTTAGTCTTATCATGTTTATGAATAAATTGGGTTTCTCCTATAGTGATTAAACAGACCTTGGAGAATTAGTGGGCAACACAAATAGATAAAAGAAAAACAAAAGCATTGAGATTGACTCTGTTTTGCTTCTTGTGGTTACTTTTAGGGGAGAAGAACAGACAAACATTTCAAAGATAAATAATTTCCCTTGTATAGGATGAAGTGTCTTTTTCTTACTGTTTGGTATGGATTGTTAAAGGGGAATTGGATCCAGACTTCCACTATTTTCTGGTATTTTTGGATAAGGGATTTTTAATTGTTAATCTTTTGTTTAAATCTCTTATACACAGGTAGTATCCCCTTGATACCTCTTTAATAAAATGTTTATTTATCAAAAAAAAAAAACGGACATGCATTCAAATTAGAGATCAAAAATTTTTCAAAAAATACATATATATGAAATAGTCAATTCAAAAAATACAAGTAGCCAACCCATTTAGTTGGAAAAGGCTAAGTTGTGTTACGTATAGTCAATTCAAAAGGTGGGAAAGAAAAATTATGAAAACACTCTGAATCGTGAGTCCATGGTCATATATATAGGACTGTTACTTGATTATTTAGGCAGTATTAAAGCATAAATAACTTGAACTATAAGAGAACATACGTGCTTTCACGGGCCACTAAAGGTATGCCTGGCATTGTGGTTAGACAATGTTGAAATATAAATTCATAGCTATCTCCTCTTCTCCATGGTTATAACCACTAGCCACCCAAACCTGAAAGAAATGGCCATCACATAGTGTCTTTAATTACCATGGAAAAAACAAAAGGTTTTTTTATAAGTTAAAGAGATTGAGTTCAAACATATAGACACAAAAAGATTCATAGGGGGTGGAAAAGAGAAAAAAAATTAGAGGGTAAATATGAATAGACAATTAGATGGCTGCCCTGAATTAGATCAACAAAAAATAAATAAATAAAACAAAATAATAACACCACATTTGCAAATATGCAACTTCACATTATTTACCTTCAGCCTTCACCTACTGATAACCGACCTGATTAGTAATTCCTAAAGAGTTAAAAGACACTATTGAATAGATAATGCAATTACGACGGTTGTAAGGAATCAACATGGACCTAAACAATTTGAGTCCTCAACGAGAAATATGCAAAAGATCATTGGGCTTACTCCAAACACAGACTACAAACAACATTGCTGTCAGACCTGCAATCAGCATCATACACGTCATGTGCGTGTCAATCTTATCTCAGCAACCCACCTGTAAAGTGGCTGACTCACAAGAGACGCAGCTAGCTCCTTAAGGGATTTCGATGGGGACTTAAGCCCCCATACCTTCCCCGTAGGAGAGGTGGGAAGAGATATAAACTATAAAGACTAAATAATGAACAATGATGACAATGGCCATTGTTAAATGGGGTAAAAAATAAAAGAAAAGGAGATAGATAATGATTGTCTGGGAAGGAACCTCCAAGGCTTTGGAATGCCAAAAACTCAAGCTGAAGCCAACCTTGAATATCAAAGTTTGTCGACATATTTTTCATTGCTTTTTCTTTTCTTTTCTTTTCTTTTCTTTTTTTTTTTTCCCCTCCTTTTTTTAGACAAGTATCATTCTCATCATATAACTTGAAGAGTAACGCATGTAAACCTTCCCAAAAAATGTGCTTGACCTAATACTCATTTTGAAACAATATATAACTTTTTTGTTAGATAAATTTTTAAACAATACATAACTATTAACTCTCTTCAACCCTGACATTCCACCAAGAAAAATAGTGCCCTAAACCTTTTATAAAAAATTACCAAGAAAATAAACTAAGTAATAAAGGGCACCATCAATGTTCAACAACCAAATGATGCAATAAAATGACACTTAAAATAAGAGATTTACAGTTTTTAAAGCAATAATGTTGTGGTTAGCTTTCAAAAAAAAAAAAAAGGCAATAATATCGTGACCATATGATATAGACAAATTAAACGATCCCTGCCATAACCATTTACAATAGACTACACCAAAATGGCTTTAGTAGAAAAAAACAAAGTGCTAGGTTTAAAAGGCAGGATAAACTATCTGAGATTGCACACTCTACCAAACTCAAACTACACTGTTTCTTTATATTCCTGGGGGGAAAATTTTACCATGAATGAAAATTTGCTTTTTCTTCTTTTCAACTTTTTTTCTCTCTAGGCCAATGGTCCAAATCTTTTTGCACGAAAAAACAGTACTTGAAACGTCTACATAATATCACTAATAAGCATCTCTATGTCCACAGCTATTAAAGGAATAGACAACAAACACAAAACAACTCACACCAAGAAGCAATCCAGATGCAAGAGACCTACATACATGCACAACGTGATGGTACGCCCCACGTGGAATGGATGCTCTGCATGCCAATGCACTTTCAATGTAGTTCAAGCTGTTAATTTCAGTTATAGCATCAACAGTCAAAGTCACTGGCTCATGTCAGCAATACAACTTGGTTTTCATTTAGTTATTTGTTTGCAACATTACACAACATGTAAAACCCCTGAAATGCATAAGAGAAAGCACAAAAAATGTAGTCAATTAAATGGAGAAGAAACTAAATACTCACAACAAACATATGGACAAAAAACCATTGGTTCTGAGTCGGTAATAGTGTAAGAGTGCGTTTGGCACACCAAAAAGTGAGAAAAAATGAGATAAAATGTGGTTTGGAAAAACTTTTTGTATTTGGTACACACCGCTCAAACCGCATTTTTTGGAGATGAATAGTAAAATTTCATTCCGACAGATTAGATTTCCGTTTGGACGGATTCAAAATTTTAAACAGTCATGACTTCTTTACACTACAATCTGTCCAAACGGATTGTAGAAACCGTTTGGACGAAAGTTGGCCACGCAATTCCGTCGGAACAGTTTCTACAATCCATTACGTCACAAAAAATAGTCAAAGTAAGTATCATTTGATAGCTTGGGAGTCCATGGTAAGAATGGCGAAAAACTTTTTGCTATTTGTTTAACCAAATTCTAGTTAATCGACTTTTTTTAAAAAGATATTGAACGTTTTTTGAATTTTAAGAAGGCGGGAATATGTAAAATTTTATAGATGTTTTCAGAGATTTTCATCAAACTTTGGTGCACCAAACGCACCCTTAAAAGCATGGATGCTAAAATTGAAGTACAACCTACAACTTGACATCAAGAATTGCATTGCAAATGTTCCTAAGTGCTTAGTAGGTGAGCAATTAACAGTACCTACTAAGCAATTAACAGTACAAAGTGGATGTTATCTCCAGAACTAGAAAGGGGTGAAATTCCTTGTTCCACAGTTTTAGCTTACCTCACTCTGCTCCCCATTAATGCACAAATTCGTATGTTACCAAATTCCACCGCCAATCAATTGCAAAATAAAAATATACAAAATTTATTTACATCAAACATACAACAAATTAAATAAACGGTAAAAGACCAAAAAATAAAATTTCCTTCTATATTCTTTTGGTTCGATAATCAATATGGTATACCAAAAGCCAATTAACCTGATCGACCAGTTCAAATTATAAGGCATAATACAAAGAGAACAAGAAAATTACGGGAAAATTTTATCATCTTTTCCGATAACATTTTCTCAGCAACCAACCAAGGCGAAAAAGGAAGAAAATAAACGAACCCCTGGGATATGTATCCCGTATAAATATGCGTGTATCTAGAAATATGCACACTGGCCACAAAGATCAAGCTGACATCAAACAAAAATGTATAGAATAACAAATCACGATCATCTCAAGGTCGACTAATGATCGAAAACAAGAACATACCTGACTCAGATAAAACCCTAATTTTTATCTCCAAATTGAAGGTCTCTTTACAACAACTCGATTCAAAATCGATTTTATTCGCTTGTGTGCACCGATAGTATTATATACGTATCCGCATATATATATATATATATATATAGAGAGAGAGAGAGAGAGAGAGAGAGAGGAATAGAGGGAGAGAGGGAGAAGAATAGAATTAGGGAACTACAGAAGAGAGTCGACGCGAAGCGACCGGCAGACTACTGCCCTCCTCCTGCAGCTGCTGTGACGTCAGTATTATACGTTACAAAATCAAACGCTCGCCAACTCACCGTGTGGGGTCCGTATTGCATGTCGCCTCACATGCCTATCTCTAAATTTTTTTTTTTTTTTAAACAAAATATTACCTCAGCTAACCTTAGTCAGTTTGAATTGAGGCATTTGGGAGGGAAATAGAGGGTTTAGGTTATATTTGTTTTAAGGGATTGGATGATGGGAGATAAGATTTCGTTTGAGAAGAATAGTCATTATTTAATGTTAATGGTTATTTTAACAGTGATTAGATTTTTTTATCCTTTTATATTTTAATCTTTTTTAAACTTTCAAAGATAAAAATGTCAATTTAACAAAAATAAGTTAGCCACTTAAAAAAAAGTCACTTTTTTTCCTTCTCAAATACAAAATTAGCTAACTTTTTTTTAATTAGTTACTAATCATTAGTCATTTTTTTTCCTTCTCAAATACAAAATTAACTAACTTTTTTTTTAATTAGCTACTAGCCATTAGCCATTAGTCAATGCTAATGGTTTCCAAACGAAGTCTAAGCAATACCATGGGATAATAATTGGGATTGGATAAAAGATGGGATTAATTTTTTGATGTTTGGTTAGTGGGATAAAAGATGTGATTTGATATGTAATGTGATAGGAAATAATTTTGGACCTTTAGATCTTGGAGGGAAGCAAATCCGGCCATAGTGGATAAATTATCCCACCCCCCATGTGGTATTCCTCATCAGGCGAAAT
Source organism: Vitellaria paradoxa (assembly GCA_019916065.1). Classification (NCBI taxonomy): domain Eukaryota; kingdom Viridiplantae; phylum Streptophyta; class Magnoliopsida; order Ericales; family Sapotaceae; genus Vitellaria; species Vitellaria paradoxa. The sequence continues at coordinate 38,433,031 of CM034242.1, read as the reverse complement.
GCCAGATTACTTATCCCACAAGCCCTTATATCCCTCGGTCAATAAAACAAAACAAACGCAGCATTAGGTGGGGGCCCACGGATGGCTTGTCTTATCCCCTTTTTCATCCAGCTATCAAACACGCCCTTATAACTTTAAGGTTAATTGTCAGTTATGGGGTGTTTGGAGGCCCAAAAAATTACAAAAGTTTTCAAATCCCTCCGATCAAAATTTGCTACCTATCATTTTTACATCACATCAATCCCAACTTTTGAGTTTTTTTGAATTTTTTTGGCCTCTAAACACCCCCTAAGTAGAAGTGTTTGGTTAATAAAAAGTTGACCAAAGAGCATAATAAAAGTAGAAAGATGTGACATAAAAGTAATATATGGATAAATTTATTTGAAGAAAAGTACAAATATTAGTTACAGTTGGTGGGTTTTGGCAGCTTTTGTTGCCACCAAACAGGGCCAATATATTATTTGTGTTAAAATGATTTTTTTTTTAACCCAGGATATTAGAGTTAACTTGTGTGTACCTCGACTAATTTTTGAAATCCTGAAATTAATGATCGAATAAATCTTCCAGTAAAAAAACTCAAATTAGTAACTACTAAACATTAAAAAATAAAGTAACTAATGCTCCTCCAAGTTCAAAATTATTGCTTATATGCATCTCACTAATATTTATTCTATTATGGGTGTGTTTGGTACCCAAAAATTTGGTGAAAACCTCTGAAAATCTTTAAAAATCTATATTATATTTTACATGCTCTTACCTTCTTGAAGTTCAAAAAAAGTTCAATACCTTTCAAAAAAATCGATAACTAATTAAATAACAAAAATTTTTTTCGTCATTCTAACCATAGACTTTTAAACTATTGAATAACATCTATTTTGACTATTTTTTCTGATATGATATAAACCGTTCTGACAGATTATAAAAATCGTTCTTACGGATTCGTACAGTCAACATCCGTCCAAATAAATTGTAGAAACTATTTCGACGGATTGCAATGCAAAGAAGTTCTAACTGGTACAAAATTTTGAATCCATCCAAACGGAAATCCAATCCGTCAGAACGAGAATCTTATTTCATATCAAAAAAACATAGTTTGAGATGTGTGCACCAAATATAAAAAATTTTTCCAAACCACATTTTATTTTATTTTATCTCACTTTTTATCACTACAAACACCCTATATATTAGTATTATACTATTATAAAACAAACACTCAAAATCGTGATAAAGTTGTAAAAATTATGAAACCAATTACTAACCTCCCATTTTGTAAAGTTTATTTTCATTTTTTGTTTATATTTACAAAATTTTATAAATTAATAACAAAAACGTATTTGTTAAATTAATTTTTATTTTTATTTACAAAAAATGAAAACTTAAATAGAAAAGTATAAACAGAAGAAAGGTGTTGTCACTCTATTTTTTCTTTTTCTTTTGTAAACATTTGGTCAATTTTAACTCTTTGTTTATTTTTTATCATATTAAAATAAATTATTTTATTTAAACTAAAATTATTTTTAATAAATAATATAACTAATTTAAATTAAATTAATTAACTAAATTATTAATCTAATTTAATTAATTGATAATTAAATTAATATGAAATATATTCTATTACATTTTAAATAAATAATATAATTAAACAAATTAATAACTAATTTAAATAATTAATTTAAGAGGAAATATATTTTATTAAATTATTCTTAGTAACTAATATAATTTAATTATATTCAGTACATTTTATTTTTATTGAATTAAATTATTTTTAATAAATAATATAATTAAAATAAGTTTATTTGATTCATAAATTAAAATTATTTGATTAATTATTTTAATTTAATTAATTAATTATGAAATATATTTTATTAAATTTAATTAAATTTTAAAAAATTAATAAAACTAAATATTTTATTAAATGAAAATTAATTATTGTAAATAAAAGTATATTTTCAATTGCAGTTTCAATTTTTATTTCAAAAAAAAAGATAAGAGATAACAAAAAAACTAAAAATATAAATAGTCAACTACAAACAGACAAACGACAGTATTATTAAATATGTATATATTTTTTATAACCCTTAATTGCGAATAACCACTCATCCTGTTACACGCATAGTTTTATGATAATTAAAATATACTAAATCATTATGAATAATTTTAAAATGACTTATTAATAAATATGGTGATTATGGATAAGATTATTGTACAGAATAATATAATATCTCATTTCTACGTGAAAAAAGTAAATATTAGTTATAGATTCGGTATTAATTTATGCAAAATATACTTAGATAATTTTTAATAAACACTCAGTTCTATATTTTTTGATAATGCTGTTGTTTTTTTATTTATTTTTATCTGTTTATATTTTTTATTTTTTGTTTTCTCTTGTCGTTTTTTGTTTATAAATTTAATAAACATGGTTCGACTCCCAGTTTACAAAAATTTGAAAATATAAATGAAAAAATAAAATATAAAAACATTATCAGACAGGGGTTTAATGTTTTTACTTTAGCTTATTTTAATTTTTATTCTAATTATGTCACGCCCCAAAATCCCAAGATCCTGAAGAGTGAGTTTGAATTGAAAATTTAATCCACCGGGTCCATTACAGTATCACTATTTACTTTTCAAAACCATTATCTCTCATTTAATTGACGTAGATAATTAATAATTATCATTTTAATAAAACACATACCTAGATTTAAATTTAAGATAAGATAATATAAATTTCTTTTATTTCTAAAATGGTATTTTCGTCTCTATAAACTTTTAAAGTTATCACATCTAAATTATGAAAATGGCTTAATAGCACCGTAGGGCGTCAAACGGTTGTACTGACCCTCCTAGATATCAAGTTTTGCACCCATGCAACGCAATATGTAGAGACGTGAGCACTAAACCACATGTGCTCACAATATATAGAAATATACTTTTTGTAATGTCTCTCATTTAATTGACTTAAATAATTAGTAATTATCATTGTAATAAAACACATACCCGGATTTAAATTTAAAATCAGATAATATAAATTTTTTTTTTCTAAAACGGTATTTTCGTCTCTATAAACTTTTAAAATTATCACATCTAAATTATGAAAATGGCTCAATAGCACCGTAAGGTTTCAAACGGTTGTACTGACCCTCCTAGATATCAAGTTTTGCACCCATGCAACGCAATATGTAGAGACGTGAGCACTAAACCACATGTGCTCACAATGTATAGAAATATACTTTTTGTAATGTCTCTCATTTAATTGACTTAGATAATTAGTAATTATCATTTTAATAAAACACATACTCGGATTTAAATTTAAAATTAGATAATATAAATTTTTTTTTTCTAAAACGGTATTTTCGTCTCTATAAACTTTTAAAGTTATCACATCTAAATTATGAAAATGGCTCAATAGCACCGTAAGGTTTTCAAGCAGTTGTACTGACCCTCCTAGATATCAAGTTTTGCACCCATGCAACACAATATGTAGAGACGTGAGCACTAAACCACATGTGCTCACAATGTATAGAAATATACTTTTTGTAATGTCTCTCATTTAATTGACTTAGATAATTAGTAATTATCATTTTAATAAAACACATACCCAGATTTAAATTTAAAATCAGGTAATATAAATTTCTTTTTATTTCTAAAACGGTATTTTTGTCTCTATAAACTTTTAAAGTTATAACATCTAAATCATGAAAATGGCTCAATAACACCATAGGGTTTCAAACGATTGTACTGACCCTCTTAGATATCAAGTTTTGCACCCATACAACACAATCTATAAGGACGTGAGCACTAAACCACTTGTACTCACGGTGTGTAGAAATATACCTTTTGTAATGTTTTTTAAGAACCATATAAAGATAATATAGCAATAAATTCTTGAATATATCAACACATAGCAAACACAGGATAACATTAATTCACAACCTTTATTTCTCTTATCAAGCTTTCTTCATTTATCACTTTTATTTTCCCAAAGTGGGGAAAGATACTCTGCAAACTGTTCCATAATTACAGTGATAGTCAAAATCCATCGCAATTCGTATAAATATACAGGTCGCGAAGCATTCCTGCATCGTTGTTTATAGATCTGAGCCCAAGGGCCACAATCAGCCTCTATCACATCCGTCGTCGTTTTGGATTACTAATCCATGGGCACGATTACCCGATCCTGCGCAGGTTTAGGGGTCTTTGAACCCAAGTGTATCTCTGACCCTTCCTATTTTGTATGGTATCCTCACTTTCCCCACAAAATCAATAATTTCTTAGCTTTCCTCTCTACGTCGTTAAAACTTAAAAACAATATCCATGAGTATATATCAACTTTCCACAATTTTATGTCTCCATTTCATCATTTTGTTTCACAATAAACACATGTTCACCATATCCCAACATATCATAACATGCTTCAGCATCGAATAGAAAATTTTGCCAATCAAATCACAATTTCAGTACCATTGAAATCCAATTATCAAACTCATATTAAATAAATAATAATATAAACTTAAACTTGCAATTATTTCTTATCAAAATAAGTATTACAAAAAAGTATAAATAATATATTAATTTCCCCACCTCGCTCTCCGTTAGAAACCAAAAATTCACTGTACGCGCAAACCGAATCTCTTTTCCACAATTGGACAATGCAGGCACGTGAGGAACGAATTTAATTAGAAAACTTAAAAATTAATTTGAGTTTGGCTACTAATTTTTTTTCTCTCACTTCTCTCTTTCTTCTTTTTTTACTTTCTTTCTCTTTCTTTCATTTCTTTTTCTTTTCTCTCTCTCTCTCTCTTTTTTTTTTTTTCCTCTTCCTCCCATTTTTTCTCCTCTTCCTGGTTTGCTCTTCCAGCCAACACACAACACACATATATATACCCATTATATGCCATCATGGGAGGCTAAGAAAGTAGGGGTGACTCAATGGGTGTAGGGTATCAATCTATTAAGTGTCAATAATTTGATAGCTTACACTATATTTATGGAGTATCAATCTATTAAGTCGAATCTAAGTTGAGTTTTATAATATAACGAGCTTAATATTATAGTTCAAATTTATTTTGTTTATGTTTCAAGTTGAATTGAAATAAATTTATGCTTAGGTTTAGAGTCGGTTTGACATACTAAAATTCTCTAAAAAAACTTTATAAATCTCTAACAACTCCTTAACCTTTAATTTTTCCGCCATCACTAATTTCAAAAAATTCTAATATTTCGCTAAAAAAATAAAAAAATCTGAAAATAGATTAACCGAATGTGCAAAACTTTTATAAAATCATATTTTTCGTGTCGAAAGCTTTCAAACGAGTACTATTGTTGCTATTTTTTGTAACTTTTTTTGAATCTGTGGAACGGATTTAGAAAACTGTTCTCACGGTTGCTACTTTTTAGAAAAAATGGCATCAAAATTAACCAAAAATCACATTTTATCTCAATTTATCTTGTTTTTTCTTACTCCAATAAGTGATTATAAATTTTTAATTAAATATTTTTTTATTTAATTACTAAAATAGTATGTAACTGTTGGAATCGCATATTTAATTAACTGCTAGAATCTTCTAAGGTCACGGGTTATATAAATTTTTATATACGAAGGTACATGGGGTATATCAAAATTCATAAATATCTTAAATGCACACATGATAAACAATTGGTGCTTTAATTTGATTTTTTTACTAATAATTATCCATGTCGAAAAATATAAGAATATAATTTGACGTGTAAATAGCTCAAATTTAAATTTATAAACCCAACCTACATAAAAAAAAACTGTAAAAATAAGCTATAAAAAGAAAAATTACTAATGATTAAAGTATTCATACAATATTTAATAAAAGAATGAAATTTTAATATATATTACAAATATTATCACATTTTTTAAAATATTAATTAAAAAATTTATATATATAAAAAGTATTAAAAAATATATAGAAAGAATAAGTGATTATGTTTTCATGTGAAGTGATCGAAAAAATAACTAAAGTGGAGGAAGAAAAAAAATAATCTTGACAATTAAATAAATCTAACGGTTAAAAAAATATAAATGTCAAATCAATAAGCTATATTATTATAAATGACCAAAAAGATAACTAAAATGAAGAGACAAAAAGTAATTCTGATCATTGAATAAATCTAATTAAAAATATACAATTGTTAAATAAATAATCTATATTATATAGATTTTTTTATCTCATTTTTTTTATCTCTTATTATATATATATATATATATATATATTTATGTCGTTGGTAAGTATTTAATGAAAAATATATTTTTACATTGTAAAGCCTAACATCTAAATTTCACGAGAAAGTCAAAGGCAATAATTATTTTCTTATTTACCTTTAATAATTAATTTAAAAAACTTAAATACACTTATGATTTATATTTGTTATTATTATAGTCGTGATGAGTACTTATCTCTTTGTTAGCAACTTCAATCTACATAAAGTTTTCACTTCTGTAAAGTGATTAATAGTTATGAAAATTACAATTGTTTTACACTTAAATTACAATTTAATAGTTATGAAAATTACACTTAAAGTGATTAATAGTTATGAAAATTACTATTTTTTACAATTAAATTACAATATAGTAGTTATGAAAATTAATAGTTTAAAAACATTCATCACATAAAATTGATTTGATTTGATCTGATAAATAAAATTTTGTGCTTGAAACATATATTTAAATTTAAAAATTGAATTAAATTAGTTTAAGAGAAATACTAAAATTGACCATATTAATAGGAAATAAAAAATAATAATTATGATATATAAAGATAAATTTGTCTATTTGTTTTGATGGTTTAAAGAAAATAAATTTTCATTAAATTTTATTATTTTAGGTTTCAAATAATATAGAAATTTAAAATTTAATTAATTGAATTAAAATTAAATCCAACTCATAAAGTTTTATTTTAATTCCAAACATAAAATTTGGTGAGAATTCTAAATTAAATATCATCAAATTCACCATTCCAAACAAGTGTTAAAAATTTAAATTAATATCAAATATATATCTATATTTGACAAGAATTTTATGTATTCAAAAAACTTAAAAAATAAATGTAAGATAATTAGTGAACTAATCCAGTTGAGTTATTATCTTATGAAAGCTAAAAGTACAAACTTACCTGCATCATACACGATGCGCATATATAGGAGATCAGCCTGTAACGATTGATTACTTAACATTTGTACCGGATAAAGGTGGGGTTGTAAATAAAATTTAAATTACAAATTAATTATCTAGTGATTAGGCACGAATTTATTGTCAATTTATTTTAATTTTTGATTATTTTTTATGTTAATAATTATTTAAGGAAAATAATTTTTATTAAATTATGCTGCAAATACAAAAAAAAGATGGTTATCCATGTTAAATAAATATATAATTAATTAATTTTTAATCAAATAATTATATTAAACTATCGTTATCACTTTTGGGGTCGGGGAGAAGCCCGCAACCGCTACCCATGGGTGCGCACTGAGTGAAACCCGTCCCGTGGCCCTAGCCGGCAAAGAATCACGAGCAGGTAAACCAGCCTAGGCAAGCCCTAGTTGACCGGCTCAGCCGAAAAGGTCGTTGAAGATCGCCTCCACATTAAGAGGAAAGACCGTCCCCTGAAGAAGTCGAACTCGAGACCTCACGTGGCTCGAGCCCTACGGCTTTGACCCTTGACCAACCCAACTACCCCTTTCGAGGACAACTATCGTTATCACTTAATTATATTGATGGAGAATCAAAGTTAGTTAAAAATTGTGTTTATAAATGATTTGATTCATTTACATCCATATGTACATAGATAATTGTTTTTCGAAAAAATAATTTGTAATAAATTATATAATTAAAAGTGTAAAATAGTGAAAATAAAAAATTAATTTATTATATTATTTTTTATTAATAAAATTTTTATTTTTATTTTTGTTTGATCTCAGTTCTTAAGGGCTCGTTTGGAGTAAAAAAAATAAGATAAATTAAGATAAAATGTGGTTTGGAGTTAATTTTGGGGCCGTTTTTTCCTGAAAAATCGCAAACCGTGGGAACGATTTTTCAAATCCGTTCTCACGAATTCAAAAAAAATTTTAAAAAATAGCGACAATGGTACTCATTTGAAAGTTTTCGACACGAAGAATGTGATTGTATAAAAAATTTATATATTCGGTTAACCTATTTTTAGATTTTTTTATTTTTTTAACGAAATATTGAAATTTTTTGAAATTAGTGATAGCGGGAAAATTAGAGATAGAGGAGTTGTTAGAGATTTATAGAATTTTTTGGAGATTTTTTTTACTCCAAACGAGCCCTAAACTAGAATTAGATAAGATAATGACAATATTTGAATTGAACTATTCAAAATTTATAGAATAGAATAAAATTAAATTATTACCAGTATAAAATATAAAAAACATAAAATTATAATATGACTCGAAAAGTAAAAGCTTATGTAGATACCATCAAATAAGAATTTATATTTTATTTTATTTGGTAATTATAAATCTCAAAAAATTATGATAGAATGATAACATCAATATTTAAAAAAATTATAAAATATGTTAAAGAATAATTAGTGTAAAATAATGAAAATTAAAAATTAATTTGTTATATTATTGTTTATTGAGAAATTTTTATTTTTATTTGATCTCAATTATTAAAGCATAAAATAATGACAATATTTGAATTGATCGAGCTATTCTAAATCTATAGCACAGAATAAAATTAAATTATTATTAGAATAAAAATATAAAAAACATAAAATTATAATATGACTCTAAAAGTAAAAGTAAATGTAGATACCGTCAAGTAAGAATTTATATTTTATTTTATTTGGTAATTATAAATCTCACAAAATTACAACAGGATGATAATATAAATATTTAAAAAATAATAAACTAATTATTTATATATGGTATTAAACGTCCAATTCGAAGAAAATATTAAAAAATGATTTATGATAAATATTATGTTAATTTGTAATTAGAATAAATGTTCAATTTTTTATTAAATAATTATATATTTTTTATAATTTATTCATTTTATTTATAAAATTTAATTATGTAGTATGAATACGAATGAAGAAAGTAACAAGAAAATAAGAAATCAACACAAAAGATTTAACGTGATTTGGCCAAATTGCCTACGTCCACGACGACTATAATATTTTTCTTATTAACTTTAAAATCCTTGTAGAGTTACATTGTACAAAATACATATATATACTAAAAAATTTGACCCTGTCAATAAGACTAAAATATTCTTACCATATCCCCTGCCCATATAACGGAGCAGAGTGAAGCGTAGGGAACTCTTTGTTCTTTCCTAGTTCTTCAGTCTAAATATGAACCACATATCTCAATAAATTATATAAAATTTTACTCTATATCATATGTTAAATTAAATTAAAAAATAAAGATAACATTTAAGTTGGGTATGACTGTAAAATTTTACTAGGATTTATGTAGTAAAATAACTACATAGGATTTTTATTCTATCTCATATGTTAAAAAAAATAAGATAAAATAAAGATATAAATATAGCATTTGAGTTGAGATATAATTATAAAATCTTATTAAGATTTAGGTAGTAATATAAGATTTTATTCTATCTCATATGTTAAAAAAATGAATTAATAAAATAAAGATAATATTTGAGTTAAAAAATAATTAGATGAAATAAGATAATATCTGAGCTAGAATAAGGTTTAAAATTTTGATTAATATAGATAAAAGTTATAACATTAAATGATAAAGGACAAAATTAAATATTGAAATTAATAATAAGGAGGATTGTATTTTTCTCAACTTTTTTTTATTACAATAAAAATTTTAATCAGTGTAGAATTTAAATATTAATGGATAAATATAATTTAATTTAGATAATTATAATATTAATTGATAATTAATAATTAGTAATATTTATCTTCTATATTTGGTTTCTTCCTATATTTGAAAGATAACAAAGAGATGGAAAGTAAAATAAAACGAAAAATACTCCTTCTTCTTCCCTTTTTTTTTTATCCTTCAAATTTTCTTTATTATTTCTTTCATTTTTTTCAGTATATCAATTATTTTATATTTGCTTTTCTTTTTTTTAGAAATTAAATAAAAATTATTTGTTTCTCGTTTCTCTCAATCCCTCTTTCTTCGAGCAAATCAAATAGGGAGAAATACATAATTTTCTCACAATTTTCCCTATTATCCTTGTCCAAATTTCTAAATATAGCCTTTATTATTGAACTAAATCTGTTTGCATGCAATTACCACAAGGGGTTTGCAAGTTGACCCGTGTCCAAGTTCGACCCGCTGACCCGGGTTGAGTCATGGGTCACACAAGGAAATTGGTTGGATTGGTTATAAAATAAAAAAAATCTTCGAATAGAAGGTGCTCCCAAGTGAGTTAGCTAGTCACCAATTAAATGAAAATATTTTAAAAAAATATCGAAAATTAAAAAATAATAACGACTAATCTATTATCCAACTCCAAGCTTGCCAACTCATTAAGCTATTAACTTTTTTTCAAATAATAAATGCAATCCAAAACTTTTTTAAAAGATAATTAGTCTGATTCAACTCTACTCGATCCAGTTTGGAATTTAACCCGTTGCAGACTTGAATAAGTGTATATGTAGAACATACACGGGGCCACCATTTTAGACCCCTCCAACGGGACCAAATCTTTTTTTTTTTTTTGGATTTTGGGATTAATTTTGTAGATTCGCTCAGTTCGAATCGATATGAAATATTAAAAAAAACTTTATATTTTATTTGTATATTCTTATAAAAGTTAAATTTTTTATGTAAAAAATTTTTATTATTTATCTATAAATATAGTTTAAATATTATAAAAAAATTAAATAAACTCGATCCATCCTATTGTCCTGTCTATCCTATATATATATCCGATCAGAAATAGAGTAGCTTAACGTTTGTAAGGTGTCATTTGGTTTATTTTCTTATTTTTTATTTTTATTTTATGTGTTAAAAATTTCAAAACGATGAAATATAAAATACTTTATTTTTTTATTTTAAAATTTTCTTAAAACTTTCAAAACAATTTTTTTCATTTTTCATTTCATTTGTAAATTCATTTTTTGTTTTTTAAAACGAAATTTGAAAACATAACTAATCAAATGAATTTTGAGTTATTATCCTTATTTTCAAAAATATAAAATAAAAATGAGTTTAAAATAAAAATAAAAATAAGAAACCCCAAAAAAAAAAAAAAAAAAAAAAGAGAAAAACAAATCATATACACGTAACTTTCCAACTTCCTTTTATCTCAAGTTTCCTAATTGAAATACATGTTTTATTATTATGTTTCCGTATATATACACGATCAGAAATACCAAACTTATTGTTAATTTCCTTATTATCATTATAAATATTACCATAAAATCCTCATATATATAGATATTTATAATAGGATATACATCAACAACTGATCAGTGCATGAGATTTAGATATTAAGATATAATATGAGGATAATCGAGTGATATACATTAATACAGATATCGAGTATATATACATGTAAACCTAGAGAGAGAGAGAGAGTAGAGACGTAGAGCGGGGCAATGGGGAGCCGTGGATACGGGTCTTTGAAGCTGTTCGGAGTGAGTATCGTTGCTGGGGAAGAAGATGAACCCATGAGAAAGTGCATGAGCATGGAGAATCTGGGTACGTTCAATGTCGATCGCAGCACTGTTGATAATGGCTACGCTTCTGATGGACTCCTCCACTTCAAGAGAGCCAAAGAAAATCATGGGAGGAAGAAGGGTATACTAATCTCTCTCTCTTCTTCATCTATTTATTTTTGGTGGGGCTTATAGTAGATTCTTCACTGGCTTTGTTTCTTTCTATGGTATGGGTTCTCTTAAATTATCTCTGGATTTCAGCATGGATGATCAATGTTATTCTCTGTCTAGATTCACCCAGATGTGTCACTCCACAATGACTCCCCCCCCCCCCCCCCAACAGTGGTTTATGATCTTTTATATTTCTTTATCTAATTGTGTGCACAATACAATCTACTTTGGTGTTTCAGCAGTAGCATTCGTGGTTTTGACCACAAAAATAATTCCTTCGATAAGTCTCAGTTTTAAATGCATCTAGTTTAATTACTCGAAATCCCATTAGATTTAACTTCTAATTAGACTTAGTTTGTGGGGAAAAAAAATTAAACAAATAACATTTTCAAGCTTGCTTGCATGCTTTTTTTTTTTTCGGCGTCTTATATAATTTTTTAACCAAATTTTTTTTAAAGTAATTTTTCGTCATCTTATTCGCATCATAATTAAAAAAAAAATTATAGGAGACATGCTTACAAATTGGAAAAGATACAAACTGCTTGAAAATTTATTTTTTTTTTTATCTATTTGTTTTTTAAAAACATGCGAATAACATGACTAATCTTCCAAAACACAAAAATTAGCAAAAAAATACCAAAAGTTGGCTTTTGTGTGTTTGGCAAAACCACAAATTTTGCCACTTTTTTGATTTGCTACAGTAAAAAGTACCATTCCATCATTATATCTTTTTTGATTTGTTACAGTAAAAAACATACCAAACACCCAAAAGTTACAACTTTTTTGCTTTGCTATAGTAAAAAATTTACCAAATACCCAAAAGTTACTAAAAAAATACTAAAAATTTCACTTGGTTTAACCAAACACACAAAAAAGTGCAAAAAAAAAACACCAAAAAATTACCAAGACTTGAGTTTTTTTTTAACTTCCAGAACACCCTCAAAAAAGAAATAAAAATAATAATTTTGATTAAAAAAATGTGTGTGTATATATATATATATATATATATCTATACCAAAAAGGCCAGCTTGAAATTATTTTTCCCAAACTATGTTTGAGGAAAGCCGTTCAGCATTAATAATTTGTAGCTATGACATATGAGAGTAATGTCGTTGATTATGATCAAGCAGGCTGTATCAGCTGGGAAGTGCATTAAATTGATTTTGGATTGTGTTTTTTTTTTTTTTTTTCCCTACTTCTTTTTCTTTTTCCCCCCTCTTCTTGAATCGCAATTGCTCCAGGGTTATTGTTCTAATTTTAATTGCTTTTGATTGTTAACTCAAGTCATTCTTCAAGACAAAAAAAGTTTAATAGATTATATATGTTTATTTTATTAGTGTTTGGTTTGAAAAAATAAAAAGTTAGTATAAAAGTGGTACTTAAGCAAAATTTGATTAAAAAAATTTAATAAAAATTTACTAAGGGTGGAGTTTTTTCTCAATCCCAAACACCTAATAATGTGAAATAATTTGTTTCCCATTTCGTTCTTCACCAGGGGTGCCATGGACTGAGGATGAGCACAGATCATTCCTAGCTGGATTGGAGAAGCTGGGAAAAGGGGACTGGAAGGGGATTTCCAGGTACCATGTCCCTTCCAGGACCCCAACTCAGGTGGCTAGCCATGCCCAGAAGTACTTCCTGAGGCTGGCTTCAACCGACAAGAAGAGACGCCGGTCTAGCCTATTTGACCTCTCTTTCAAACAACCAGAAACCCCCAAATCTTCTCTTCCAGAACCCCCTCTTCCTCCCCGTGACAAAGCTGCCGAAATCTCACCACAGGTCAGTCTTCTGTTCAGCTCAGAAAGAAAATCTGAATTCTTCTCTTTTCTTTTATGCTATTCTATTAAAAATTCTTGAGGGTGTAGTTTGAGCAAGAATTTGGCGAAAGAAAAGAAAAAGGAAAACGGAAAAAAAATATATATAATAAAAAAGAAAATATTTAACAATATAACTCCAACAAGAAAAAAATTTTAAAATTTTATCATTTTCTTTAAAAAAAAAAAAAGTAAAATCATATAACTAAATACAATCTTATGAATTTTGAAATAAAAAATGACGTATCAATGACATTTACACATTGTTTACACAATCTCAAAGGGTTAGGTGAGTTAGCCTTTATCTGAGAGTTAAGGGCTTACCATCCCAAACTCTCAAGTACAAATCCTCTTCCTAACAACTGTTGGGACTAACCTTCCAATCGTAAAGTTTTTGGGTGTAGGTCTGAATTTTTACCGCTGCACAAATCTACAACTTACTGCTACACATGTTGAGAGACAAATGTATGTAGTACAAATTAAGAAAGATTCACCTCACAAGATTTGACCTGAAAAATGAATCTCATATAGTCAATTCCCCCCCCCCCCCCCCTCTTTATATACATATTGTTTACACCACATTATTCTGGTGTTTCTTTTTTACTATCCCTTTCATCTTCTCTTTTCCGTGATAACATGAGAGTAGGTCTTCAGGAAATCCTCTACTCATGCATCCTGATAGATCACCTACTAATTTGAACAACATTTGTGACAGTGAAGGGCAGGCAAATGCAAGTTCTCTAATCCAATCTAATTATCTAAAAGCTGGGGAAAAAAAGGGCAAAATGAAGGCTATTAGGGTGTTGACTTTTCTTTTTTGAAAAGGATTATTGACTTTTCTTTATCATTAATTTTAACATTGCAGACGAGCACATCTGCGCCGGCTGCAACAACTCCATTGGCGGCCGGCCAAGTTTTGCTCCCGGCTGCTAGTTACAGAGCTGCTAACTTCCATCAAATGCCTTACATTCCAATGGTAAGAATATCTCTATTTTGTTTATGCTTGTGCATTTTTAGTGGTACTTGGGTCACCAAGTCTCTCTCTCTCTCTCTCTCTCTCTCTCTCTCTCTCTCTCTCTCTCTCTCTCTCTCTCTCTCTCTCTCTCACACACACACACACACACAAAATCATCTTTTATCAATTTTTTTTAATCTTCTTCAATTTTTTCACCCAATACAAAATCAATTCTTATCAACTTTTGTAAATTTTTATCAAAAACTCAGTACTCAATTTTGTGTAACACGCGTCAGCTTTGCACACCAAATGACCCCTTAAATTTGGATACAAAAAGGTGTAAATCCGGACACCCTAGCCGGTCCACACTGCCCGGCCCCACGAGTATCGTGTGAGAGGTAAATCAGGTACGCAGCGGCTTCCTAGACAGGAGGTCTGGTGTCAGGGCGCACCAGGGACCCCCCATATTTCAGAGAGTGAGACCCCCACACGATGTGGAGCCTGGCCTCGAACCATGCATCTTGGATGCAAATCTGCTGCCCGAGTACTAACTGCGCTACGCCCTGGGGGCAAATGACCCCTTAAACTTGATGGAAGAGGGATCATTATCCGCAGCAAAAAGAACTGCATTATGGATTAAACTTGTGTTTAGTTCAGAATTCTAAATGGT
The DNA here is from genome assembly GCA_019916065.1 of Vitellaria paradoxa. Classification (NCBI taxonomy): domain Eukaryota; kingdom Viridiplantae; phylum Streptophyta; class Magnoliopsida; order Ericales; family Sapotaceae; genus Vitellaria; species Vitellaria paradoxa. The sequence continues at coordinate 38,417,782 of CM034242.1, read as the reverse complement.
GTAAATCAAAGGTCTAGCCAAAATAGTCTTATAAAATTTTGCGAATTCTCGTCCTATATATTGGTAGAACAGCATTTTCCAAATAGTGATATAATTGGCTTTTCCTCGTGTTTATGCAGGTGGGAGTTACCAGCAATGGGCAGAACTTTGCAGGAGCAAAGGTTTTCCCAACCGTATGGTCTGTTCGGGCCATGAGTACTTTTCCAAATCACGGCTATTTCTATCTGCCCAGAAACCTCGGAGACTTTGCTAATTCTGAACCTAATTGTGTGTCTGAGTCATCAAGTAGTCTTCCACGTGACAAGAGTCATCTCAAGCCTGCCCCGCACCCGTCAGTGACCCGGAAACATGGTTCGGAGCCTCACGTTGGAGCAGTTTGAAAAATCCCAATTATTGGTTTTTTTTTTTTAATGTTAGCCGATTAAAATCTGTAGAGAATAAAATTATCAAGCATTCTTTGGCGTTGCCTCATTTGCATTTTTTGCCAGTCCAGATGTGTGCGTTTATTTAAATATGATGTTGGAATATGAACAAATTACACAAAGGGGATATTATTGCAGTACAATTTCGTCCATGGATATGGATTTGAGGAAGCATGAAGCCATCATCTCGGCAATGACTTTTCATTTCAGTATTCTAACATCCACGGTGATTATTTTTCCACCTTTTGACTCTTTTGGAGGAGAGAAAAGACACTGCAACGCACATTTTTTTTCCCACGACTCTTGGGACCTAAATGATGATTCATCAGCTCTGTGATTGGCTTTTACTCCAAATTTAAGAGATACTAGTAATAACTCGTGGCTGTAACATTATAAACAAAATTATTATTAAATTTCTTATTAAAACAAGTCAGAGTACACAATCACACCTGCACGGGACAGTTACATAAGATAACAATTGAACCCAACTAACCTAATAATATAACCCAACCAACCCTACTCCCAAGTCTCTCTTTCTCATGCCATGTAAGATAAACATCACGTAAAAAGGATGTGTTTTATCATATGAATATATTTATTTGAATTTTAAATTTAAACGATATGTTTTATTATATATAAATATATAATAAATGATGACATGACGTAATTTTGGTGATGATTAGGATAAATGTCAAATCAAAAGATATGTTTTATTATATATATATATATATATATATATATATATATTAATTTTTACTGTTTTATAAAAGTTACCAATTTTATTAAATTAGTAGGTTGCCAAAATATCAATTTTTGTTGAGTTGGTGAAAGATATAATAGTCATTTTACTTCAATCTAACTTAAAGATTATTAAAATTTTTATTAAATACTTACAAATTGTCAAAAGTTGTTAAAATTTTTTATTTATTTTACCAAACACACAAAAAATTTTATCCACCAAAATAATTTCATTTAAAAAAAATTTCCATCTATCAATTTTTATCAAAAAAATTACTAAAAATTATTAAAAATTTGACTTGCAAACGGGACCTTGATAATAATTAACGAAAAGAGAATGTTTAACAATAATTAAGAAAATGGAAGGTTTAACATTCCTTCCTCACGTTTATATAATTTACAATAATTAAAAATTACCAAAAAAAAATTTACAATAATTAAAGGGAAGGGATAAAGAGTTGGGTAACCTTTCTTAATAACGAGAACTAAAGAATTAAAAAAATATATTTTTATCTTTTTTTTTTTTTTTAACTCAAGAGTAAGCCCTCCAATTTTAACTAGTAACATATAGAGAGTAAATATAAAATCTTATCGGTTGTGCTAATTCTTAGACTTATTTTTTATTTTTCTTCTAATTGTATTGCATACTTTTTAATAATAAAACATACTTTTTAATAATAAAAAAGTAAGCCAATTTAAACTAGATAAATAGTCTCTTGTATTTCATTTTATTTTTTTATTATTTAAAATTACAGAACTATCTATATTTATTTTCACATATGTTTTACATATTTATAATATCGTAAAAAATCTTATTCAAAAAACTCAATCTAACATATAATTATAATGTTATAAATATCTTTATTATATAATATAATTTATTTTTAAAAAATTCATTTATACATATAAATTATTTTACAATGATAAAAATTTTTACTTCCAGATTTTAATAAAAAATATTTAATTTATGATTATAAAAAATTTAAATTATTTTTTTAAAAGAAAGATACTTATAATTTGTTTGTTAAATTTATTTATATGATTAAAAGTTAATTTTTCTAGTTGAATTTTTTTAGTAGTTTATCTAGTTGAATTTTGTTAGTAGTTTATTTATTTTTACATAAATAGTGAGAAAAAAAATCAATGATTCTATTTCAAAATTAAGATTGGTGAGAAAAGTTAATAAGGGTAATAGATTATTAAAAATTTAAATTAACAAGCTATCTTATTTTCATAATTGTAGGTTTTATGTGAATATATATATGAAACATTAAAATAAATTTTGTTTTCATTTATATTTTTAGCTATCATATAAGCATAAATTTTAATTTATTTTATAATTAAACAAATAAAAAAATAACTTATTTCATTTTAATTTATTTATGAACTTTTTTTATTTTTTATCATCTAAATACTTTTTTTTTTACAAAATTTTCATAATTTATTTATTTTAACATTTACATTCTTTCTTCAATTTTGTTTCATTATATTATTTTTAAAATATATTACTAGATTATAAGAATTAAAAAAATTTGACTTAGAAATGATGACAACAATTAAAATAACAAAAAATTGTAAACAAAAAAGAATGAAAGAAATTATTTTTTATTTGATTAAATTATGAAATAAAATAAATCAAAATTTATTTTTATATGATTATTAAAACGTAAATATAAATAAAATTTGTTTTCATCTTTAAAAATATTTTTCTACTCTTTTGTAAGCATAAAGAAGTTTGTTCAAATTTGTAAATATTTTCTTTGTGAAGAGTAATTATGTCATTTCATATCATACATAAGAAAAACTAACAAGTAAAGAGGACTTACCAACAAGAAAATAAAAGTTTTGTAATTTCACTTAATAATAAAAAGTAAAGTGAAGTACTATTTGTGAAATGTAACTAAATTTACCCAAAAAATAATTTAAAATATTAGTTCTTTTCCAATAAAAATTATTTTAGAATTTTAGTTCATTTCACTTCCCCTTGTTTTCCATTTTTTTCCTCCCAATTTTAGAGGGTCATAGGTGTGCTCAGAAGAAGGGCATACAAGAGAGAGAGAGAGAGAGAGAGGGGATTACCGGTGTGTTTGGAGTTGTTTAAAAATGTATAAAATAAAATAAAATTATAAAAATAAATATCTCGTAATTTATGCAATAAGTGAAAAATTTAAATTTTATTGTTTCGTAATTCGTGTTTGTAAAATTTTATAAGATTTTATTTTATTTGATAGAACTCCAAACGTAACCTATGTTGGTTTGGTAATATTAAGATTAGGTTGTCCAAATACATTCACACTTTTTTAACCTAAAAAACATAGACATCTGAACCGTTATATTTTAATCCAATAACTCTCAACCACAAGTCACCGATTTGGCATAAATTGCAATGTCATCTCCCGCAAATCCCTTTCGTCCCTCCTCCTGTCCCTATTTCGCCCAAACACAAATTCTCTCTCTCTCTCTCTTCCCTGCCAGCAATTTTTTGATGCAGGCTGTAAAGATAGAACATTTCTTCTCCAAACACCACTTTCAGAAACCGTTACTCCTTACACTATAAACAGTAGAAATTAATAAAAAAAAAAGACACGAACATATACTAGTATCCAAACCTTACAATTTGCAAGGGTCATTAAACAATCAAATAGACATAATAAAAAGAATGAATTTTCTTGAACAGATGAAAAACATCAAAGACAGAGAAGCTAGACAAATTATAACCACTTTGGGTAATTTAGTTGAGGGTAGTCTTCCTCTTAAATAAAAGTGGACACCTGTGAAGATGGCGGTCTTGCAAGTTACAGACAGAACCAACTAAGAAGAGCAGCAGCCAGCCTTCTGGCCAACAGGTTGTCCACGTATCTGCACCGTTGGTGGTTTCGCATTGTTCATTGCTGGTTGACTTGCCATCCTGCAAGCAGTTGAAAAGGCAAGAATTAAAGACCCAATTTAATGTGCATAATCGAAAGTAGAATCAAATCGAGCGAGTGAGCACGTTAAGAACTCATTTACGTTCGCTTGATAAATTAAATGAACAAGCTTGAACATATTTTTCAATTTCAACAAATAAACCAGTGAGGCTCAAACAAGGCTGACCTCGGCTCAACAAGTTTTATGGTCATGCTTGTAACTATAATTAGTTGACTAATCCCCGGTTTAATATTGAACGGTTGGGCATTAGCAGGAAGAACTATACAGGACAAAGAACTTGCTCTTGTGGGTCGTAGGTAATTCCGTAACCAACTGGAATCACACCACCTTAATTTACCTCTTCAGGGTTTTATCTCATCTAAAAATTCTTCAAAAAAGGATAAATCATCCCTATGGTTGAAGCTTTGAAGATCAGAGGACATGGGATGCAGTAACTTTATTTTTGGTCATTTATTTGTTTATTTTGACGGAACAGCAAAACAAAACTTGTCCAGCCAACAATCAACGTACGAAGGTACAAGGACAACAAAATGATAGTTCTGAAGATTTTAGAGCCACAATATGCATAAGGAAAATACCTGTTCTTGATATCAGCCGCCATGGCCATGAATGCCTGTTCCACGTTAGTAGCATCTTTTGCACTTGTTTCCATGAATGGGATGCCGATTTCATCTGCAAATGCCTTTTAATACCAAAGAAGCACAACCCCGATTTCACTAATCTTCTTTAACAGAAATAAAATAGTAGCACAAGGAGCAAGGACATGGGTACTGAACCTTGGCCGTGTCATAGGAAACAGCTCTATTATCTGTCAGATCAGATTTATTTCCAACTAGAAGTTTGTTTACATTCTCATTGGCATAACGATCGATTTCATTCAACCATTGTTTAACATTGTTGAAGCTCTCCTGATCTGTAATGTCATAAACTATCTGCCAGAAATGCCGATAACACAAAGAAGTAAACAAATCAAGAATTGAAAACGAAGGGACCAAGAGGAGAAAAAGCAAAAATAAGGGATGAAAAGAAACAAAATACTTACTATAATGCCGTGTGCCCCACGGTAGTAACTGCTAGTGATTGTCCGGAAACGTTCTTGTCCAGCAGTGTCCCACTGCATGCCCATGGGAGAAAAAGTGAAAGGAAAGAAAAGGTAAGATTATGCAATACTTTCATAGGGGAAAAAGATGAACAATAAATAATGTGCATTTGCCAAGTAAAAACTCGGAATGTGCCATTAGATGAGATCACCATCTGATGAAAATATGTTGGTAGAAATCACCATTATCTAAATATCCATAACAGCTAGAACTATTGGTCAAAGTCATCCATGCGCAAAGACAGGAAGGAAAATCCTGAAAAGAGAGTACGGTAAAAGTGGAACCAAATGGATTCATTACCGTCTATCTTAAGGTCCTTCATGTTATAATCATAAAACATGAATTATCAGGAAAGAAGAATTTTAATCATCAACTTTTTAGACTTTTAGCCAAAAGTAAGTGCATCATATAATCCCAATAAACATAGAAAAAATGTCTATATCAGAGTACATCAGAAAAAGGGAAGCTTACAATTTGAAGTTTAATGGTCTTTCCATCTTGCTCCACAGTGCGTATTTTCTGCAGGGACCAAAAATAAATGCATAAACATGACAAGCTACTCACTATGCCAAGTTGACATTTACATCCATAGGTATTAGATGCTTACGAAATCAACACCAATTGTGCTAATGTAACTGTCCAGATATGAATCATCCTGTACCAAAAACATGAAAAAAAAAAATTGTCAGTTGACAGACGAACTCCACTCCAAGGAACCAAGAATAATGCATTCAACATCAGTTTCTGACGCATAATCAAACTAACAAATTAAGCAGCTATGACATCATCTTCAAAATTTAAATTTGTCAAGTCCACATCTACACAGTATGAAAGGAAATTAGGAAGCTGACAGCATGAGACAGATTATCATACTAAGCCTAAGAGTGATGGAGAACTAATCAAATTGTCAAAAAAAAAATTATATTGAACTTCCACACATTTGAAGCTAACATATGCTGCGAATATAGGTATGTCAGTCTATCTACAGAAACCCTTAATCAAGACAGCAGCATTGCAGTAAGATTTCTCCGCAATAACATAACAAGATTGCGTTCCATTCAGACAAGGCATAGGTTCCAGAACATTAAGCATGATAGTTTCCTTAATGAATAACATACTGAAAACTGACAATTCACTAAAACAACAAAAATTGAATGTTTCCCAAGGTGACCATGGTCATATGTTCCCCAAACTTCCCAAAACTGAAAAATAAAATCAAGTTTCAATGAACCTTCTGCTCTTTTCCATTACTTTTTTTTTAGAAGGTTCTGCTCTTTTCCATCACTAACAACAGCAAATTATGAAATGAAGTTAAAAAACCACTGTGATGCCAAATGGTATTAAATCTCCTCTCTCTCTCTCTCTCTCAAAATTTTAAACTTTTGTTAGTGTTCAACCACTGCACGATACCAAATAGTTGTAAAATGAAAGATCTCTCCCTGCAAACTCTCAAAATTACAAATTTTCTTGATGTTAAACCGCAATTGGATGCCAAATATTTGTAAAATTCCAAGATCTTTCTCTCATGTACTCTTAAATTTTCAAAATTTCTCGATATTAAACAACTAGTGTGTTACTCTACACAGGATATACAAAAACAGTGTATACAGATTCTTGACATTATCGAACACATGGTCCCCTAAATCATGCGACAAGCCCCTGATCCATTTTAATTTAAACAGCATATTTTACTAACATAACGCTTTCTTTTTTATAATGAAGAAGTATAGGAGAAAGTGATGGGAATCCTGATGCCCTTACAGCAAATCTCAGAAGAAGACATGATTTTCCAACTCCAGAATCTCCAATTAGCAAAAGCTTGAACAAGTAGTCACTGCAAAAGACAAAAGCAACAATTAGTTTTTTTTTTTCTTTTTTATTTTTAAAAATTTTAGACTAAGCTGCAATGTATATATACCAAAATAGAAAATAAATTTTAAATATTCAATTTAAATGTGATACACATCAAGACCCCAGCAATATCCCCTTTCATTTCTCTAAAACAATTCATCAGGTTCAAATAATGACTAGTAGCAGGTAAACACCTAATCATTACACTTACAGTCAAAATCGCAAACATCAACATAGAAACCTTTTCAATTAATTGCTCCAGTGACATATTGGACGAGAACATGCACAATGTATATGAATCTCAAATTACCACTCCATTTTCCTTCATTTTACTTGAGGACAGATCATCTTATGGCTAATCAGAAGGTTGCTGTTCCCACTGTAAAATTGCAGTCATATGGGCATATTTCTCTCCTTACCTGTTACACACCCACTACAATATAATAACATTAACACTTCATCACCAATCTCCAGCACTTACTTGAGAGTTTCCAGAAAAGCGAGAAGAAATAGGGGAAATCATTTTCCAAAATCCCCATTCCGAGATCAGATTATTCCAGCTTTACAACACTACACATGTCCTCTTGCAACAGAAACACAGATATCCAATTTTGTTTTCCAAAAATACTTCTCAGGAGAAGGGGGGGACGAATAACTTTCCAGACAACATACAGTTCAAGCGATCAACCATCAACAAATTCAGAACTTATTACCCATTTTTAACCTCAAGAAAGCACAGATTCCATCAATATTACAATTACAACAGCTCAACACCAAGCAGATGCATCAATTTCGATTTGATTAAATTCAATATCCCCAAAAAAATTACAGCAAAATTTAGTCTACGTTTCTTTGAAAAGTAAACGATATTTGGCATATTCATATATGCTTATCACAATCCTATACAAAACACAAATCTTTGTAACTCCCCAATTAACAAAAACCAACCTCCACATCAGAAAGACAATTATTATATCACAAAGATCTAGGTAAGCCAATCAGATTAACAATCGAAACTCAACAAAGCACACAACTTGCCTATAAGAACCAAAACAAAGAACACGTTTGCCATCAACAGCAGCAAAATTAACGCAGATCTAAGAGAATTTGGGGGAAAATTAACAGCCCGACCCTAGATTGTCCGAATAGAGATCGAGTGGCCGAACACTTACTATTCTGGATTCATGACGGCCTGTCGTCGGATGAAGCCAAGCAGTTCAACGGCGATGGAGCGTTAATTGTCTCTCTTCCGGCGACCGGAAAATCAGATCTTCACCGTGGAAAGTTGAGCAGCAAGGATCGAGACAAGAAAGGTTGGTTCCCCTGACGCGGTGTTAATGAATGAGAGAGTCAGAGAGAACAACAACACATAGAGCCTATTTATGTGGAAAGGTTGGCTTATATACAACCGACAGAGACGACACGTTCACATGAACCAGGAAAGAATATCATGGGGTCGACCTCATGTAGCTCGTTGTGAGCCCCTTTTAAGGTCTTACCATCACCACACATCGCGGCGTCATGTGCATTAATCACCAGCTGTCGATGGCTTTTCTTCATTTTAAAAAAAAATTCATCTGTTGATTGGCAAATTAAATTGCTGCGCGCTTAGAATATAATTGCTGAATTACCATCATTTCTACTCTAAGTGCATCCTATTTAGGTACCGTCTGACCCGAAAAACAAAATATTTTGGCATAAATCTATCAACCTCTCACGTAAATTTAACAATTTTCAACAGAAACTTATGAATTTTTAACATAAATCTATCGTCTCTTAACAAAAAAAAATAAAAAATAAAAAATTACTAAAAATTAAATTTTCAAACACCCTCGTATGTTGGTGTTCACATCTTTACTTTCATTTGTTCTTTTTCACTTGCGCTTTGATCCGACTTTTATATAATTATGTCTACTCTCTTTAAAAAAAAAAAAAAAATTGTTAAAATTTGTACTTTTAAATTGAACAATAAAAAAATTCATTTTAATTAAGTCAAATTTTAAATTTTAAATACATAATTTTTTATCCAATATACGACTGATCTATAAGTAAATTACTATTGAAGTGTAATAAAAGTTTATGTATTTTGAATTTGGAGTTTATCAGCTCCTTAAAATTGAAATTTTAGCCTAAATCTTTATTTTTTTACAATTTTCCTATTATTATTATTGTTATAAGTTATTCCTGCATCTTTTAATATTTTTAGCCAGTTAATGGCTTTAGTAAGCGTAAATATTTACGTAGCCAAGACTGGAGAAATAATAAAGTTTGTTCAGCTGCACTGGTGCACCTTTTTTTTTTTCTTTTCCTTTTTTTATTTTTTTGAGTCTGATACAATAGTTTGGAGTTTCTAAAAATTTTACAAATTTATGGCGTGTTTGGTCCACCAAAAAATGCTAAAAAATTTTAAAAATTTTTAACAATCTCTAAAAGTTTTCACTTTTTATCTCATTGCACAAATTACGAATCCACAAATTATCTTAAATTATTTTATTTCATCTCACTTTTTATCACTCTAAACATCCCTTAAACCTTATGCATGCTCAATCAGTTGGAGATAAAATAAAATATATAAATGATAATAAGTAAAAAATAAAATATTTATATATATTATATATAAAATTAAATCATTATATATAATATAAAAAATATATTTATTTTAAAATTTAATCAAGTCAAGTTAGAAACAAGTTTTGTTACATCAATGCAAGTTTGATCTTAAAAAAATCAGGCATATAGTTTTATTTAAACATGTCATACGGACAATATATGTGAGTCCAACCAATCTCGCTCAGTTCGAGAGTCGCCTGCTAGCCCATAATCACTTCTAGTTAACATTAAATTTTTTATATTTTTATTTTTTTGTTGTTAAGATGATGGGTCAAATGAGAATTTACGGTTATAGTACATTTTTATCCGTCACTTATCATCTACAAGGTATGCTTTGTAATGTTTTTGCTAAATTTAATTTTGAAATTTCGATAAATTGAAAATAAAATAATTTTTGGTATCATTTTTGATGTATTATTTTATTACAACAATTTCAATATATTTTGGATAAAACGTTTTGATTTTGATTCTTTTATTTAATAATACTAAGTTAGATTCTTCTTCTACTTGCATCAAATAAAAATTGGTGAATCAAATCATTTTCATATAAAATTTACATGATTTAGATTGGAAAAATCGTACATTATAAAGGCATTTAGTACTCTAAAAAAAAAAAAAAGTGAGCTGAGTTTCAAGTTTTTAATATTTAGTTGGCACAATCTAAAAATTCTGTTCAGAATTGTTTAAATATGGTCTCGTCTACTTATTGGAACAGTTCTATTTAGAAAAGTTACTAAAAAGTTGGCAAAGTTAAAAAAACAAAAAGATGGTGAAAATTTGACAATAATTTATAAAATTTGAATTTTCAAAACAAATGCACAAAAAAAAAAAACGAAAATGAACAAAAGTTAGTAACAGTTAATAGAATTTGTAACTTTTGGAAAAACAAACGTTCCTATAGTTATGATTTTAGCAAAATTTATTCAAATAATATGCACATAAAGCAATGTTATGAACTAAAATATTCTAATATAAATTTCTGTAAGCAAAAAGTCTTAATATAAAAGTTTAATTTATACTAATAGGTTTATTGCAATTATGGAATTAAAATGCTTTTAAATTTTTATATGAATTTTATTTTATCTTAATAAATTTATAAAATATTCATTTCAGTATGGAACGTGCTTTTTCTTACTTCATGTTCAAAGTAGTTTATTTTTGTTAATATTACAAAGATTGATATAAGAGAGCGGCACATTATCACAAATTAATTGTTTAAGGGGTCAGTTGAGGGGAGCAAACTATTATTAGGTCATAATTCAAGAAGTAATTGATAATGTTATTAATCATAATTTTTATCATATTTTCATAAATTTATTTTTACAATATTTATAAATATCAAATGTTTTTTATTTTAATTTTCTTATAAAGATGCAAAAAAAATAAAAATAAAAATTTGATGAAACGTTAGGTGCCTAATGCCACCTTGGTAATTCATTTTACGTTAGATGTGGAGTTATTGTAGCATTAGCAATTGACTATAATTCACTATTTTTGGTTTTTCCTGTACAACATTACGTTGTATTTTTGTATTCATTATTTACAAATTATGGTTTATAACAAAAACTACTACAAATTGGAATAATTTCAGATTGCCATTACGTGGACCATTTCTAGTTTGACAAGAACTGCTTTAAGCTCTTGTTACACTTTTACGCTTAGGGTCGGTTTGACATCACTATAAAACTCCAAAAATCACTATAAATCTCTAATAACTCTTCTACCTTTAATTTTTTCCCCCATCACTAATTTCAAAAAATTCTAATATTTCGTTAAAAAAATAAAAAATTTTGAAGTAGGTTAACCGAATGTGTAAATTTTTTATATAATCATATTTTTTATGTCGAAAACTTTTAAACGAGTACCATTATCGTTATTTTTTGTGAATTTTTTTAAATCGGTGGGAACGAATTTGGAAAATCATTACCACGATTCAGAAAAAAGACGCCAAAATTAACTCAAAATCACATTTTATCTCAATTTATTTACTTTTTTTTTACTCCAAACAGAACTTAATGTTAGTCGATGATTAAAATCAAGTTAAAAAATGAAAACAACATTTTACCACGAAATATATATATATATATATATACACGGAATTATATAATCAGAATAATGTGACAATTTTAATCTTATAACTATAGTGTAAATTGATGAATTTATTATATTAAGGAAATGGCAATCTTAAAGGATAGTTTCGTGGGAATATGGACAAGCAGTGCTCAAAATATAATAGCTCTTGGGATCAAGCAACCAGATATTTTTCTCTATGAGCATGAATGACCTGGCTTGCTTTTGACCAGAGTGAGGATAAAATTAGTTAGGGTACGAGCAGAGTTGGTCTAACCGAATTAATACTCCTCCCCCTCTAAATAAAACGAAAAAAGAAAAAGAATAATGATCATACAAAACTTTATGTATTATTTAATTTATTTTTCTATTTTTTATTTTTTATTTTTATTTTCTATTTTCTCTTTTGAGCACATTTGTTATTTTACATTTTTGAAAATCACGAAAACAGTTAAAACGTATTTGTTACTTGTATTTTTAAATTTTGTTTAAAAAACAGAAAATGAATTTACATGTGAAATGAAAAACAGTAAAAAGTCATTTTGAGACCTAAATAAAAAAAATCTAAAAATAAGAAAAATAAGATATTTTTTATTTTCTTTTTAAAAATTTTTTTAAAATATAAAATATATAAAAAATAAAATAAAAAATCAAACCAAACGTCATCTCAGTGGAGCAAAAACATAATAAGATGTTTTCTTCACTTCAAGTCCGTTATTACGTAAAGAATCGAGCAATGAGTTGCCCTTAGAGGAGAACCTCCGAATGGTTACTTATGGTAATATTGATTAATTTTTACAAAATTTTCTCACAATATAATAATCACCGCTTAAAATTACACCTATTGTATTCAATTCCCAATGGCTAAATTTTTACAAACAGAAAACATTCAATACTTTGATGTTATAATGAAATGCATATACACAAATATATATTTGATAACTAAGCATTGATGATAGTATCATCGCCCCAATTCAATAGTGAAAGTAGCTGAAGTTTAAGAGGTTGAATTAAACTTGGGGGAATTCGCTGTCTTAACAAATATAAATATTGAACGGTAAATAGCCACAGAGAGACCTTATTGACATTAGAAAAGGATGGAAGGTACTTTTTAACCACAATAGTACTCATAACAATTTGTTCCTCGAAAATGAAGCTCTGCGATATTGACCACGACGACCTTCGACTCTCCCAACGCGATCCATGTCTCCCAAGTCTATGCCAGCCAAGACACCCGTTTGAGCACTGTCTGTATCAAGCTCTCCTTCTAGAGTCAGTCCTTCAATTCTAGCAGCAACTGAATCACCTTTTGTCGGCATTTCTATGTCTGCAATATTAATTGGACATTGGACATTGATTAAAGAGACTTTCATACCAAACACTCCACCCTCTCGAGAAACTAGATCACAACCTATTGTAAAAGCTTCACCTTTCAAGGAATTATTGGGGTTCCATCTGGCGCACTAAATTTTATTAAAATTTATCAATTTTAACTAATTTTTTTTGTATTTTTTTAATTAAATTACTCTACATATTACTTTTATGTCACATTGTTCTATTTTTATTCTACTTTTTGTCAACTAAACACACCCTAGATTTACAACAACCGTTACATGTTTTTATAAGAAGTTTCAATTTCATTCTTTCAATTGTATCGCTTTACTCCTATTTGTTTAATTTAATTAAAGGTCTGTTTGGTTTGTTATAAATCACTAAAAATATCTGAAAATTTTTAAAAGTTATTCATTTTTTTATTTCACTACATGAATTACGAACTCACAATTTATTTCATCTTATCTTACTTTTTATCATTCCAAATACACTCTTAATTTTAATGTGCCATTTTTGTTAATTAGTATCATAAATATATGACAAAAAGGCCACAATTAAACTATTTTATACAATTAACATTTAAATAGTAAAATACTTTATAAAAATTATATATTCTATTATCTGGGTGTTCACATCTAATTATAATGTTATTTATTACTTTTAAAATATTGTTAAACGTTTTATTGAATAAATACTTTACAGCATCTTTCCATTCAAAATTATGTAAGAAAATACTAGTACTCATGTGAGTTTGATAAATTTTGTAAAAGAAAATTTTGTGATAAATGTTTTTTTAACATAAATTTGTATTAAATAAATGAGGGTGATATTTGACAAATTAATTTTTTTTATCCACTCAGAAAAAAGAGATAATTGATGAAAAAATTTACTTACCAGGATTGCTAAAGATCCAGAGAACAAGGCCGCATAGAAGCAGCACCACAGGGATGACGTGAACCGCATTCTCTGCGAACTTGGCCCGAGATCTTTCCTTCTTCGAGCCATCCGACTGTTGTTCGAACAGCGGCAGCTCGCCGCCCTCCAACGCCGTCAGCGACGGCGACGGCGTAACCTCTTTCAAGTAGTCGTCCCAGACCCGGTTTGTGCTTGCTGATCTGTACATGATTCTCTCTCTCTCTCTCTCTCTCTTCTCACTGCAAGTAATGGATCCAAATAGAGAGATCAGAAAAAAAGGAGGTGGATTTAATTGGAGAGCCAGAAAGAAAGAAGCAATGGTTGTCCAATTCAAAGCATGAGAAGTTCGCCTTGCATTTAGGCATGATCTGTTTTTTCCTTTTCCCTTTCTTTTCCTTCTTTCTTTACCTTAAAAAAAAAAAAAAAAAAAAAAAAAACTATTTTTGCTCGGTTCATGAATATTTGGTCAACATTGAAAAAAACAAATATTAAAGATGTGATTTTTTCTTTTTTAGATTATGTAAAAAATGAATATATAAATTACTGTCTTACAAATTACTTTGAAATTTTGTTTGATATATTTCATGTAAAAATCATTAAAAGTTAAATATCATTATAATTGATCATATGATTCTATAAAAAATGGTATGACAATAAATAATTGGTTAAAATTTGTCCAAAAAAGATCAAGACTCATGCATTTACTTAGGTAAATTTTATATCAATGGCAGGCATTGAACTTTGAAAATAAGATAAAAATGATATGCAATTAAAGGATAAATTATTCTAACCTTTTTCATACATTAAGTTAAATACAAATTTTTTTTTTTCAACTATTTCAAAATTACATTAAGATTTTTTATTTTGAAATTTTTGTAACAATTGAATCCTCGTCATTATTTCGTTAACAAACTGAAGAAAAAAAAAAAGAAAAATTCATTTTTAGCCTTATCTTAACTATTAAATGACAAAAGGATCCTCTATCGTCTTCCATCATCTAGGATTTTTTTTTATTATGAACCAGTTTGGAGGCTAAAAAAAAGTAAAAAGGTATCAAAAGTTGCATTTTGTAACTTTCGGTGCGTTTGGTAGAACCACAATTTTTCTCACTTTTCTGTTCTGCTACATTAATTGATTCCACAAAAAGTTTTATCAAACACACAAAAGTTGTCACTTTTTTACTTTGCTACAGTAAAAAAACTTACCAAACACACAAAAAGTTATCACTTTTCTATTCTGCTACAGTAAAAACTTTACCAAACACCTAAAAATTGTAAAAATTGCTAACAATTACACTTTGTTCCACCAAACACATAAAAAATTACAATTAACAACTTTTGACTAAAAATTACTAAAAAATGCTAAAATTTACGTTGCCAAACGCCCCCTATACTCTCAATTTTTATAATAATGATCCAGGATACACATTTTGGCTCAATTTATAGTGACAAAAACTTCTGAAAATCGATAAAAAATACCGAAAAATTCTAAAAGTTATTCACTTTTTATCTTACTGTACGAATTACAAATTCATAACTTATCTAATTTTATTTTATTTTACCTCACTTTTTGCCATTCCAAATGTACCCTTTGTCTCTTTTTTTCTCTAAAATCTTTATAAATTACTTTATCCTTCTTTTTAACTCTTATTTTATTCTTATTATCACTCTCTTAAGTAACCAACACGATTCATAATTTCTCTGAATAGACTCGTTATATATTCCTAACCCGAGCTTCTATAAAATTAATGGCATGCTGGTATTTGAGACTGAGAAGAAGCTGAATTGCTTCATTAATATTTTGGCAACTTTAAGGTTATTTTGTTAAATGACATGATAGTCGATCATGAACAGGTGGTGTCTAAGACCATTCTTTTGGGGCGTGGGAAAGAACAAGAGACACCACTCGCGTTGACCAAATCGGTTGCGAGAAAAATTAAATAATATCATTATATAATTACATGATCATCTACATGTAGAAAATGGTATGACAAAAAATAATTGACAAATCAATTGGTTAAAGAAAAGAAAAGAAAAAGACACAGGAGTACACTATCAGATATCAGTATAATATCGATTTTTTCGTGTGTCTCCATACATAAAGCTCTCCCTTGTGCAGAGTTCATCATTTCTCCTCTGAAAATTCACTACGTATATGAAAAATATATGTTAACTAGTAATATAACATTAGTCAATTAAATTTGATCACCCCATTGTCTACCGATGGACTTTAAGTGTCTCAATGAAGCTCTTCCCTTGTGCAAGATCATTCTTCTCGAGAAAATTAAGGAAATCTCTGAAGCTGCTTTCCCTGTACCCTTTTGGATGCTCCTCATCGACGAGCTCATTGGCAGGCTCCATCTTCTCATCCAAGCCCAAACTATGGAGACTAGCAATGGAGATCCTAGTCCTTTCTTGGCTTAGGG
This sequence comes from Vitellaria paradoxa, assembly GCA_019916065.1. Classification (NCBI taxonomy): domain Eukaryota; kingdom Viridiplantae; phylum Streptophyta; class Magnoliopsida; order Ericales; family Sapotaceae; genus Vitellaria; species Vitellaria paradoxa. The sequence goes on along the minus strand of CM034242.1, from coordinate 38,401,391 downwards.
TAGCCCTATGAACCGCGCTCTTGTAAATCCCGTTGCTTAGGACCTCAAAATGGTCCCCAACTTGGACTTGCAGGGCACCCTTTACTTGTGGGACCAACCTCCACGAACCCTCTTCATGTGGGTCCCGGATTTCAAGGCCGGGGCTGGTCTGAGAAAGAATGGTTAAGCAACTGTAGTCCGAGTGAGGAGGCAGCCCCAGTGCAAGACCTGGTTGGGGACATGGCGGGTAACAATTGACAGCCATGACTTGCATTCCTCTCTCCATTTTGTCACCAAGGTGCTGGGGACTAATTATTCCGAGGCTCTCTGCAATGGCTCCGGTAATTTCCAAGGCTAGTTTTCTCACTTCCACTGCAAATCCGCCCATCTTTTCTCTGTCGCATTTAACGTTAATCCAACATACACTCATGTTCATTAAATTCTTGTAAATGGAAGTGAATCACTATTGTAAATATTTTCATCATAATACAATAAAACCCATTAAAATATAAGTATAATCTAATGAATTGAACCTTTACTTAAGTTTTTATATAACTAGCTGGGTTCTCTCATGCATTCATACAATTACTTTTAGAACTAGCTTTTATACTTTTTCCGTTCTGTGCTGGCACTTTCTGAATAATTTTTTAAATATTTTCATTTAGATGCTTGCCAAATGCTCTACTGAAAAAAAAAAAAAAAAAAAAAAACCTTAATTCAATGAATAATATTTGAGCAGAATACTTATGGATCAATTCGAATCAATTGCATGCAATATGATGAGAGAAGTCTCTATATATATATATATATGCTATGTTTGATTTGCTAAAAATATTAAAAAGAAGTTTAAAAAATTTCTAAAAATTATTTTCTGTACGAATTATGAATCTACAATTTATTTTATTTTATCTCTTTTTTTATTACTCTAAATGCCCTCATATATAAAAAGACAAAAATCACTTTCCAAAAAACATGGCTTCATCCCAACAGTGTCGCTCACCATGCATGTGGCCTAGTTAAAATAGCAAAATTGCGTGTTCAAAAAGAGGGATATTTATTTACAAATATCTTTTGATGTTTATATGTATGGGTGTGCGGTCCGCAGAAGATCAAAGAGACCAGAATGGCAATGGAATCTGGTCTCCTTAGACAATACGGAGCATGTAGTCATCTAAAAAATTATTTTTTACATTCATAATGTCTTTTTTTTTTTTGTGGTAATTTAAATTCATAATGTCAAAAGCACGTACGACTTCCCGTAGATCACCCTCACATGAGGTGGAAGTTAATATATAACAAAAAATAATAATAATTTTAAACAACAATATTGAGTTGATATATATATATATATATCCATGCTACTATATATAATATATTTAAGATTTAACAAAATTTGAAAATTAATAAAGTTTTCGTTATTTTTTTTCCCTCTAGATACCCATCAGCCACCACAATTTCAAAAGAAATTTAGAAGTTTTTTTTTTAATTTATTTTCAAAAATAAATACTACTCATTAATTATGTAATTTTACTTAATTTTAATTTTTTTTTGTAGTATTCCTTTAATATCTATATAGATAGATAAATACTTCTCCATGGTTGGACATGAGGAGAATTATGTCTAATTATATAAGCTATATTTGGTAACTCCAACTTTCTGCTTATAAGAAAAAAATAATAATAATAAATGTTTTAAGCACTCTTTTTGTACTTTGGGTGTTTCGACTATTAAAAACATTAAAAAATTGTAATTTTTATCAACTTTTTTTTTAATTAGATTTCATCGTATATATGTCATTTTTATATTAAATTTTTGTAAATTTTGGCTATTTAAACATCATCTATATCGAATTTAGGCGTAAATAACATTTCCAAAATTTATTAAATAAAAAAATAAATTTAATTACACAATTCCTGTAAGACCAAAAAAAAAGAGGCAACTGAAAAACTTATTCTTAATTATACGTAAAAGGTTGAGTTACTAAAAGAAGCAAGTGTATATATATATATATATATATATATGCATGTATGCATAACTATTGTGCCACGACCACCTCGGTATCCATAATTGCTAGCAAGATCGAGAATGTGAGTGGGCAGGCATACATGTACCTGTAAGCAGGGGGATTGTGAGGCCAGATTTTAACCCATTCTTCCAAGGGGTGTGCGTAGTGTTTGAGGAAGACCCGCCAAAACTGAATCTTATCTGCTCCATCCTTCAAGCTTGTCCCATATCTAATCGGCTTATGAACATCGTTAGACATGAGCTTTGCCTTCTCCTTTGTCGGCAAGTTGAAGAAATCAGAAGCTGCACAAAGAGCCTCGTCCACCACGCTTTGGTCTATCCCATGATTTATAATCTGTAAACCAAGACAAACAAATGACCGAATGCGTACGTATCTTGTACGGATGTATTTGATGTATTAAAAAATATTAAAATTTTTTTAAATTTATTAACTTTTTATTTCATTATATAAATTACAAAATAATAAATTATTTTAAATTATCTCGCTATATTTTAATTTTTTTTGTCACCTCACACCCCAGAATTACTTATTTACAGTTGGCCGGTCGCGACAATTGTGCGGCTCATTTATGGGACGCCCACAAGTGTTGTACTCCTGCGACAATATGTAGTATTTTTCTTCTCTAGATTGGTTATTTGTAGTTAGAATAAAAAAATGAAACACAAGCGCCCACGGGTGTTGTATACCAGCGACAATATGTAGTATTTTTCTTCTTTAGATTGGTTTTAAGTAATTAGAATAAAAAATTAAAAAGCAAGCATGCTCCAAACCCCACACGTACACGCGCATACACACACAGAGAAAGAAATTATTCATATTTTAAGATTGTTTCAATTTTTTCTTAAACTCTACAAACTCTGCAAGATATAAATTTTCTACCCATAATATGAATTACAAAATTATAATTTTACAAATTTATATTAATTTGTAAAATTTCAAATACATTTCTGTCTATTTTGAAAAAAAAAAGAGTAGTAATACGTAAAAAAATATTTTAAATAAATTAAAATAATATGAATTATTTGTGAGAAAGAAACTCAAAAAATATATACTTTAATTATAACAATAAAATTGCCACGTTATTTTTTAGTTCTACTTTTTAGTGTATTTTTTTAGTTCAATAACATTTTTATTTTTCATAGATATATATATATATATAAACATATATAAAAACTGGCTAGTTTTCTCTCGAGCTCTCGTAGACACTCATGACCTGGAAAAACCCATAGCGGCAACAAGCATTTTTGATGTCCAAGACGGTGGCGCACCGCCGCCAGGAGTCCCCTCTCAGCCCTGAAAAGTCAATGAGGGGCATATCTGCGGGCTTCGGATTCAAACTAGGCCTGTGAGAAGTTGGTATCACATAGCATTCGGGGACATAGGACAACCCCTTCTCTTGCGCAGTTTCTCCCATTGGGAAAGAGCTTGAGCTGCTCTCATCATCATGATCACCCTTCATTATTTTACCAAACTCAAAACTAAAATGCTAAAGCTTTCAAAATATGCTTTCAAAATATGCAAATAGCTCAAAACTGTACGCTAAAGCTTTCAAAAGCTAAAAGGAGTCAAAAAGCGGCAGCTGAAAGAGAGGGGAAGAGAACAGCTGAAAGAGAGGAGAAGAGAAAGGAAAGAGTAAGTGGATTGACCCAATTGTAGAAATGGGTATTTATAGGGATGCCTTTCAAAGGTTATAACTGGAAGGACATTGTATGAGGACTCTATTTGCTCCAATTGGTTTCTAAAACCACCCTTTCCCGCGGCAATTTGCGCAATTATCTATATGTATGTATTTTCGGTAAAAATTTAATATGCAGTTACCGCACTCGGATTGTCGGGTACAACTTGAATTAGGAACGAACCGCCCGCCCGCCCGCCCGCCACCACGTATATCCCTGTGACGCCTCTGTTGCATTGAACCGGTCAGTCTCTTTAGTTCGGGTAACGAACCTTTTATCTGTCCGTGGTCCAGATCCGCTTGGGACAACCTACGGACAACCTTTATCCAATAGCTTCTAGGTGCCACGCGCCCTTCGAGCATTTACGTACACTTCATCCGTGCGTAGGAGTGGCCGCTGAATTCGCGTGAAACGGATTTGGTGGGATTTTGGAGGGCGTCCAGTGCGTTGTTGCGCCGGTTAATAAACCCATTCACTTTTCCGCCGTTGGATCATTAAAGGTTGATCCGATGGATGGATTCGAATCTTGCTGTTGATCATTTACCAAGTGCGAGATTAAATTAAAAAAACAACTGCATAAAAAATTTTTTTTTTCTAAGAGTACTTTAAGGTTGCATTTGGAAAAAAAAAAAAAAAAAAAACTGGTAATTTAGACCCCGTTTACCAACTATTTCATTTTCAGTCTTCTATTTTTGTTCTCATTTTTTTTTAAATTGAACACGAAAACACGTTTAATAAATTTGTTTTCAGTTTTCAAAAAAATGAAAATTATTTTCAAAATTTTTAAAAATTATGAAAATATAGAAAATTTGTTTTCTCAAGTTTTCATTTTCAGTTTTCAATTTTTTACACAACTACTACTAGTTACAATCATCAATTACTATCATCCACTAGTTGTTACCAATATCCGACAACCGCCGCCGCTACCTTCCACTCATCTCCGGTCACCACGAAATATATTATTATTTAATATAAATATATTCAATTAATATATAAAATATATTAATATATAAAATTATATTAATATATAAAATTAATAATATATTATTTTTATTTATGTAAAAATATATTAAATAAAATTTAATTAATAATTACTTTTATAAATAATTAATTTAATATATTAAATTATATATTAAATATATTAATTACGTAAATGATATTAAATATATTAATTAACCAAATTATATTAATTATAATTGAATTTAATTTGTTAAATTAATATAAAATTATTTTATTAAATTATATTTAATTAATAATATAATAAATTATATTTAATATATTTTATTTTTATTGAATTAAATTATTTTAATAAAGATATAATTAAAATAAATGCGTTTAATTAATTTAAATGTAATTAATTATATAATTAAATTTAATTTAATTAATTAAATTTAATTAATTAAATTAATATAAAAATAATTTAATATAAATTGTTTTTAGTAGATAATATAATTAAATTATATTGCATATATTTTATTTTATTTTTATGGAATCTAATTATTTTAAAAAAATAATATAATTAAATCTAATTAATATAATTAATTAATTAAATCTAATTAAATTAAATGGAATTAAGTTAATTAAATTAATTACTTTAATTAACAAGAAATGTAGTCTAATAAATTGTTTTTAAGAATAATTATAATAAATTATGTTTATTTTATTTTATTTTTATAGAATTAAATTATTTTTAATAATTAATATAATTAAAATAATTAAATTTATTGAATTTAATTAATTAACAACTATAACTACTAACTAACACTTATCGTTGCCAAATGTGTTTTCAAGTTTTTTTTTCCTACTATGTAAATGAAAGCAAAAACATAAAAACTGAACACAAAAACTGAAAATTGACAGCTTTAACAAACCGGCACTTAGGTTCCAACTACTAATTTTTAGTTTTTTTAAAATAAATAAATTTATTTTCTTACATTATAAATTTTTTTAACTTTAAAAAGCAAAAATATCAAATTAACAAAAAATTAAAAAGATAATTTTTTTCCTTCTTAAAAAAAAAATTGGCTGCACATAAAAAAAATTCTACGAGTACTTCTAGTGTAAGTGCCTATTTAGACAAAATGATTTTCTAACTATTTAATTTTTTTGATTTTTTAAAATTATTAAATTTATTCACTTACATTTTAATTTTTTTAAACTATGAAAATTAAAAATATCAAATAAACAAAATTTAAAAAAATAACTACTGAAAATTCAATTTTTTTTCTTTCTTAAACATTAAAAAAATTAACTATTTAATTTTTGGTTTTTTTATATGAAAATATTTATTCTCTTATTTTAAACTTCTTTTAAACCTTGAAAGATTAAAAAAATAAAAAAAATTAAATTTTCCCTTCTCAAACATAAAAAAACTAGTTTTTTAATAGTTAAATAGTAACCGGCTAACAAAAAACTTAACTTTTTACCTTCTTAAACTCAACTCTGATATAAGTGCCTGTTTAGAAAGAATGAGTTTCTGATTATTTAATTTTTTGATTTTTTTTAATTATTAAATTTATTCTCCTTTATTTTATTTTTTTTAATTATGAAGAGTAAAAATGTCAAATTTATAAAATGTTAAAAAACTAACTACTAAAAATTTAATTTTTTTTCCTTCCTAAATACTAAAAAGAAAAATAACTAGTTAGCTATTAGTCCCCAACTGAAAAAAAAAAATAACTTTTGAATCTCAAACAAAGGCAAAGTGTAGTTTTATTTTGGGAAGTAAAAAAGTTAATTTTTTTTGTTGGTAACTACTACCTAATTACTAAAAAGTTAATTTTTTTTTTTTTATGTTTAAGAAGGAAAAAAACTAAATTTTTAGTAGTTAACATTTTAACTTTTTTTTTAATTTGACATTTTTACTTTTCATAATTTAAAAAATAAAAATATAAGAAAATAAATTTAATGATTAAAAAATTAAATAATTAAAAACTCATTCTTTTCAAACATGCACTCATACAAGAAGTACTTGTAGAATTTTTTTTTTATATGAAGTAAAGTTAGGTGGTATTTAGTTTGCTTTTCTATTTTCTATTTTTTTATTTTATATGTTAAAAATCTCAAAATAAAGAAACAAATAATACTTTATTTTCTTTATTTTGATAGTTTCCTTATTTTGGATTAAAAACGCTCAAAATGATTTTTTGTTATTTTTCATTTTATGTGTAAATTTATTTTCTTTTTTTTTTAAACAAAATTTGAAAATGCAAGTGACCAAATATATTTTGAATAGTTTTTCTTATTTTTAAAAGTGTAAAATAAAAAAATGTGCTAAAAAAATAGAAGACAAAAATAGAAAATAAAAAATAAAAAAATAAACCAAATGACACTTTTTTTTTTAGTAGTTAACCAAATGACACCTCAACTTTTTAGCTTTTTTGATATTTTTGCTATTCAAGGTTTAAAACAGTTTAAAATGTAAGAAGATAAATTTATTCATTTAAAAAATCAAAAATTTAGTAATTAGTAACTAAGCTATCAGGTATTTTTTTTTTCTCAATCGTAACCTAGAAGTACTCTTAGAATTTCTTTTTTTTTTTTCCCTTATATATGCAGTTACTTCTTTTTTTTTTTTTAATCACACACTTTTTTTTAATTTTATACATGCAGTTAGTTTTTTTTTTATTCAATCTCGTACTTTGTAATTGATTGCATCCACCTTGAATGAAATTAAAAAAAAAAAAAAAAACTAGATAGTTAGAAACTCATTCTTTTTAAATAAATACTCATAGAATTTTTTTATTATATGCAGTCAGGTTTTTTTTTTAAAGAAGGAAAAAAATTATTTTCTTGACTTTTTATTAATTTAATATTTTTACCTTTTAAAGTTAAAAAATATTTAGAATGTAAGAAGATAAATTTGTTCATTTTAAGAAAACTTAAATTTTTTTTAACTTAGAAATTTTTTTTTTTTATATGCAGTTATATTTTTAATTTAATCTCGCACTCGGTAACTTATCAGCAGCAAGATTCGAATCCATCCGGGATCAATCTTTAATGATCCAACGGCGGAAAAGTGAATGGGTTTATTAACCGGTGCAACAATGCACTGGACGCCCCCCAAATCCGCGTGAAACGCCGTTGTTTGCAGGACACGCATGTGGGTAGCCTCAGCGCAGCGAGCATATTCAATTGTAGTTATGGGCCGAGGTGTGCATAGAGTCGGGTAAATTGTAGTCCGAGTAAATTTTTAGTCTAATTTTTTTTAATACTAATAGTATATAATATCTTAATTTAATTATTTATAATCTAGTTTAATATTAAGTCATAACTTAATTTAATACTTAACTCATAATGTGAGATGAGAAAATTTTTAATCTAATTTAATACTCAATCATAACTGAATTTAATATTAAGTCTATAGCCCAAGCAAAAAATATATGTATATATATATGTTTCTACCTCCGAGCCCTTAATTGAAATAGTCAAATTTCTAATATTTTCTTCATAAAAATTGGAAGTGTTTAGTTTACCAAAAATTCAAATTTTATAAATTTTTTTTAATTGTCTTTAATTAAATTTTGTCTGTATCATTTTTTACCGATTTTTTATAAAATTAGGCAATCAGAGACTACTTAGGTCCCTTTTTGGCCAAAAATTGCAATTTTGGGGTTCTTACAAACTTAAAAAATATTTTTGACATTTTCTTATCAATTAAATAAATTTATGTTTGATATGAATTCAAACAAAAGATTATAAGTTTATCACTAGGCAATCTTCGGTGCAATTTCACATTTTAGACTATCGAAAAAAAAATTTAAATATTTTTTTTTCATATTTCTTAATATAGGGAAAGCCCCATGCCCAACTTGGGGTATCGAGCAGGTTCTATTATTCAGTCGAGTCACTCGAGTGAAATTTGTATCAAACTGGTCCGTCCTCCTGACTAATACGAGAGCATATCTATCCCGGTCGGGCATCGCTACCCAAGTGGGGACCCGAATGAACAATATTCCTGATCGGCTCCTTTGGGGTGGCTTACGTCATAGGGTCACATGTTTTGCCCCCGTTTAATGGCCCCCTATAGATACGTCTACGAAGGCACTGTCACCAACCGCATCAATGGGAAACATATCGAGACACGAAACCAACCTTGAAATTTACATGTATAGGTGACGACATTCTATTGGGATGGGGAAACGTATGTGTTCTTGATGCTTGAGAGTTTATGGGTTTTTGACAACTTGATCCAGCAGAGTCTTCTTGTATGCAGAAAGAATGTGTATTTGTGCTTAGTAATGACCCCTATTTATAGATTTAGAGGAAATAGTCACAATAGAACTTAATATCTCCACGATAATTATCTCATTATTTTATTTATTAAACAAGAGATAACATCAAAAAGTTTGGATAATATTATACTTGTTAAATAATTATATTTTCTTTATTTTTTTACGAAATAAATATTAATAAGTATTAATTATCTTTAGTAGTGTGCCAATATGACAAGTGGCACAATTTGATTAGTTAAGTCTTATCATCTTCCTGCATCTTATTTTTACACGTGACAACTTATAATTCGTCCACATATGTAATCTTTGTTGAAATCCTCCATGCGACACATGGTAGGATATGATTTGTTGATTTTATTAGATTTTTATCTGATATTGCAACATTAGATTGGCCAAAATTTACGTGTCTACACTAACAATCACATGTATTTTTAAATATAATATAACATCTAATGTTCAAGCATTTAAAGAATTTTTTTAAATATCCCTATCAATAGTTCAAAAAAATACAAAATAATAAAAATAGATAATTATACACATGTTAGATGACAATGAAAGCCTTAACTATAAAAAATATACAATTTAATTGATAAGCATGAATTTTGTAAAAATAATTATAACAAAAAAAATTTAAGTATTAATAATAAAAAGAGAATTAATAAATATCTAGCAACAAATCATCAAAATCTAACCATGTAACAAAAAATTAGTGACACATATTAATTAAGTATAAATACTCACTAATTTTATATAAGAAAATCTAAAAAAATTAGGACATGTTACCACTATGAGTGACATATGTTTTTGAAAAAAATACATTTACTTGTATTTTAATTTACTAACTAGGAAAAATATACTAATTTCATTTAAGAAATAATTCAAATATTTTTTGTTTGAATACTCAAGGTAGTTGGACCAATTTGTGTGTACCCCAACTAATTCATGAGTTTTGTAAGCCCTTTAACGACCTTAGGGCCTGCTTGGATGCAGTCAAAACCCCCCTCCAAAACTAATATCCGGTCATAAGTATGGGTCCCACACTTTTGCCATTGTTTGGCAAGCCAATTCCCTCCCGGGATAAATTTTGGCATGGGTTCCACATTTCCCCCCCTTTGGGGGATAATTTTTAGGCACCATTGGGGCTAGCAAAAAATTATCCTGCCCAAAAATTATCCCCCTTTAAGTTGATTGCTTTTGACGTTTTTAGTTCTCGTTAACTGTATTGTTAACTTGATCAAAATAAATATAATGCTAGTAAAAAAAATAGATAGACCAACAAGTCAAAATAAATATAATTAAAAAAACTGAATAATAACCAATCATTCAAAAGTACATATTTAAAAAAAATTATTTAAAAAAATTTATAAAAAATTAAATTTTCAATGAAATAAATAATATAACTTCAAATTGTCCAAAAATAATTAAATATAGTGGATTTTACAATTTAATATTTAATTTAATGGGTAACCAAGTTTGGAACACCACAAGGGCAAAAGAGCCATTTGACTGCTTTTTCCATCATTCACCCCCTCTTATTTATAAAACATCAAAACCAAGTAAAATGTTATCTCCCTCCATAAACATTATATCAATGTGGGCCAACTCTCTAAAAATAATACCTCCTTTTATCTTATACCCCATTTGATGAAGGAGCTCCATCATTAAGCTATCAAGGTCCCATAACTAGAGCCAAAGCAAAGGAACTCCAAAGTTTGATCATGGAAGCTTTTGGACAAGAGGAAGCAATCGGTCAAAGAGAAGAATTCAAGTGCCTAGTTCTTTGCCAAGTGGACAAAGGGGATTGCCAAATGGAGATTAGTTAAAGGCTAGGTGGCAGCCACATGGTGGCCTCTTATTCGGCCAAAGATGAAGACTCAAGTCCACCATGTCAAGAGTCAAGCCCATTTCAGTCTTTTATTGTTTTGTATTTAAGACCTTATTTAATGCATATTTTAATTGATTTGGAGTTAATGAACTGATGCAATGAATGCCCTAATTGCTAGCCAATGAGGGCCTTTTGAGTTAATGCCATTTAAGCTTGTCTTTTGGCCTTTCCTATTCTTGGAGGGATGTTCCAAGATTGAAATATTAGTATTATAAGTAAGGTGGCCGGCCACCAAGGTGAATAGCATGTAATTTTCAGATTTGAAATTCAATTTGAGAGATTTTTCTTCCTTGCTTCTTGAAAGAACTTGGACTTAGTCTTTTTAGCCAATTGACTACTTTATCTTTGATAATCAAGTTACCCTAGAACTTGTTTCTATTGTGATTTGGTTCCTTGGCTTGTCCCTTCCTTCAAAACCGAATCATTGCCTCTCCACGGGTTGGGGTTGTGTTGATTCTTTGAAGTGAGAAACCTTGTTGGATTAAATATAAAGATCCTTTCACTTTCTCATCACCATTTAAAACTTATTCCCCTGAAATTTTAGCATCATCTAATCGGGCTCTCTTAAGATTTGAACTAGTTATTAATTGGGAGCAAATACAAAATCTTATCGATTGAGTTAATACTCAGTTTGACCCAATTACTCTTACCAATGGCAAATTGACTTAAAATAAATTATTGAAAATAAAAAAAAATAGCACCGAAAAAAAAGGAGTTTTTGGAAGCCGGTCACTGTTTATGGACTTATAAGGATTTAAGTCATACCCAAAAAATTTATTTGTGAATAAGTCACACTTGCAACAGAAAGATAAAAAATGACATCACGCGTTTTTTACTATATTTCAAAACCGCCAGTTTTATCCGAAAATAGTACACACTTCACTCATAACTTCCGCGACTTTCCATCTTATTTACAAAGCAAGTAAAACCAATTTTAGGAAACAAAATCAAAACAGTTTGGGGAAAACCTAATTCCGCAACTTTCCATCTTCTTTGCAAAGCAAGCAAAACCGATTTTAGGAAACAAAATCAAAATTGTTTGGGAAAAACTTAAATCAATCATCATTTCTAAGTATCTTTATTTTTTTTGATTTTGAAATAGTACGGGTACTGTTTTAAAGATAGCTCAAAATGCTAATCAATCCCATAGATTTCTCTTGCCCAAAACTTGTCATCTACCTATAATTCATGGTGTTGTTTTGAAAATAGTACCGGTACTATTTTCATACTACCATAAAAAAAACATTAATCGATGCATAACACAAACCATCCATATGAGCCAACATCATCATATAGAACAGTATCACAACATAGAACAGTACCGCATAAAAAACAATACCTCATTAAAACAGTACCATTCTTTGTACGTGGTACTGCTTTTTGTGTTTAATGGTGGTCTTTGAATACTGGATACATTTGGTACTGTGTTTATACGATAATACATCTTACTATAAACAGTACCATATAGAACAATACCACATAAAAAACAGTACCTTATTAAAACAGCACAATTTTTTGTATGTAGTACTTTTTTGTGTTTAATGGTGGTCTTTGAATACTAGATACATTTGGTACTGTGTTTATACGATAATACATCTTACTAGAAACAGTATCACATAGAACAATACTGCATAAAAAACAGTACCTCATTAAAACAGCACAATCCTTTATATGTGGTAGTTCTTTTTGTGTTTAATGGTGGTCTTTGAATACTAGATACATTTGGTACTGTATTTATATGATAATACATCTTACTAGAAACAGTATCACATAATAAAACAGTACTGCATAAAAAAACAGTACTGAATTAAAACAATACCATATGTATGTGGTACTTCTTACTAAAATTCAACAAAAAAATTATGAACATTAACATACTATTATTCGCATTCTTGCCCGTAGCTATTTATGGCATTTTAACCGACTTTTATCTCGTTACTTGTTTGTTTAAATAAAAAAATACTATATATCTTCACGCGATTTCTAAGGAAGAAACAAAAATGGACAAACGTGATTCGCGGTTACCACAATTTCGGCAACTTCCATCTCAATTAATTATAGAAATAAAAGGCAATTAAGTCATATTATAAATTATATTTAAAATCAAGTCGTGAGACCCACTCAAAAGTGTGACTTAAATACAAAATTTTTTACATTAATGTGACTTAAAAGTAATACTTTTTTTTATGTGACTAATAATTTTAAAAGATTATAAAGTATGATTTAAATACAATTTTGTGAAAAAAAAAACACGTGAAGGGAAAAAAATAAGTAAATAAAAACGCTACATGTAAACTTCCTATGAAATGACCCAAATACCCCTGTCGCAAGTAAATGACTCCATTAGTAATTTTACTTTAAAAAAAAAAAAAAGGAGAGAGAAAATGAAGGGCTTTCCAACTTCAACCAAACCCTTAAACAACATTATACAAGACCCCTTCTCTGGCGGTGACGGGTATCAGAATTTTTATTTTATTTTTCATCAGAAATTTTGATTCTCATAACCAGAGCGAGTGAGAAAGGGAGAGAGATGGCGGGAGCTATGGGCGAAGACAACGGTGAGTTCTATCTACGGTACTATGTAGGGCACAAGGGGAAGTTCGGGCACGAGTTCTTGGAGTTCGAGTTCAGGCCCGACGGCAAGCTCCGATACGCCAACAACTCCAATTACAAGAACGACACCATGATCCGCAAAGAGGTCTTCCTCACCCCCGCCGTCCTCCGTGAATGCCGCCGCATCGTTGCCGAAAGCGAGGTCACCCTCTTCTGTTCGATTACGCCTCTTATTTTATTTTTTTAATTTTTTACTTGGATGTTTTTGGAGTCTGAGAACAGAAAAATAAAGAAATAAAGTCTCGATTGTTAAAATCCTTTGTTGCAATAGAGCTAATTTAGCAATTTTAGGGTTCATGGTATCTTCTCTGTTATTATCCCTCATTTTCCGTGTTTGTTTGAAGTGAGTAATAATATTTTGTTTGTTTTGTTGGGTTTACTTGATCTGCAATTTGGAATTTTTCTCTTTACCTACATTTTCTCAGTCACGCATTTGAGCACTGGCTTTTTAATTTTAAGTTGCATTTATATTTATGGATTTGAAGTGCAGGAATTCGGCACTGATTATTGGTGGAGATTAGGTATTGAAAATGATGGAGGGGATATGATATGTAATGATGGACTTGAAACAATCATACAAGTTTATAAATAAGTTTATGTAACTGAAAATCATGGGATTTGATGCTATTTATTTAATGGAAATTTCTCAAATAACTTCATTAATCTAGATATGGATTTGGATTTCGGATTTTTGTTGTTTAATACAATGGATTGCACTGGATTTGATAATACCATAAAAAGTTGTTATTTGAAATCCTTTAGTAGTAGTTATTTCTTTTTATTTGAAATCCTTTAGTAGTAGTTATTTCTTTTATACTTTTAATACAATTTAATCTCAAATCCATTCATTTGAAATTCATGATTATCCAAACGGCGCATAAAGGGAGTTCATTGGATCTAATGGTTGGAGTTGTAAAAGAAACTTAAAAAAGAATTAGTTCTCATTTTTCCTAAGTAGTCACCTTCCTTATATTTATGTAAAGCTTGGATACAAATCCATTCATTTGAAATTTGCATATGTCTTAATGGAGAATTAATTTTAGTTGTAGTTATGGAAGGGTTGTTATTTGAGTTTGCGGAATTTAGTTCAATTTTTGGTGTTCCATTCATTGCAGATAATGAAGGAAGATGATAACAACTGGCCAGAACCAGACCGGGTTGGGCGGCAAGAGTTGGAGATTGTGATGGGGAATGAGCACATATCATTTACTACTTCAAAGATTGGGTCGCTAGTGGATGTCCAATCCAGTAAAGATCCAGAAGGCCTCCGTATCTTCTACTATCTTGTTCAGGTTTCAAACATTCCCCAAAACTCCTAGCCTCCTACCTATTGATCTTTGTGCATAAAAAGTTTCATGAATTGATAAATTTTATTTTTGAATTTTAATTCAAATGGTTGAGTAGTGTTTGGCCTTATCCGGTGTCGTAATATGAATGCTATTGCTGCATGATGATCGAGGTCTAAGTCGCATATGATTCTTGAACGCGCTCTGTTGTATATTTACTTATAGGACTTGCGTTGTACAGGGAAAAATTTGAAAATTCTGATTTATTGATTTAGTTACCTCGGTGAATCCTACTTTGGGTATTATCCACGCGCTTAATTAGTATATCATCTCTTAAATTATGATTGGTATCACTTTATTCCTTCAACTAAAACATTACACATTGATCCCTTAGACCATTAATATGTAATTATATGCCCTTTCCTTACTCTGATTGTTGTGATTTTTATAAAATTTATTAAAATAATGTGCATGAGAGGCAGAAAAGAAACATATTAGACGCTAATATTCACTTACATAAACTTTTGCAAACAAAAAATCAGAGCATAACCTTTTAATTAACAAAAAATGTACTGTGAGGCTCACTGAAATTATGAAGTAATATTAAGTCATAGTTTACAGGTTTAGCTTGTTGTAATTAAACTTCATCCATAATCTGATACTGTTAATAATGTCTTTTTTTTGGGGGGGGGGGTGGGGTGTAAATTACAATGAACACCTTTTACTGAAAAATAAGATAGTATTGTCCACATTTCAATAAATATAATGAC
This sequence comes from Vitellaria paradoxa, assembly GCA_019916065.1. Classification (NCBI taxonomy): domain Eukaryota; kingdom Viridiplantae; phylum Streptophyta; class Magnoliopsida; order Ericales; family Sapotaceae; genus Vitellaria; species Vitellaria paradoxa. Next base: position 38,385,922 of record CM034242.1, on the reverse strand, counting down.
TACCCTAGAGAGAGTTCGTTGGCAAGCAGTTATCGAAATTGTCAAATAGCTATTTTAACCCTTGGTTTTACAACATATTTAAGGTAAAAGTTTATTAGATGAAAGAGAATTTCCTCTTCACTCAAACACAAACAAACTAAACTCTTCTCTCTTCCGTAACCAGGCCACACCAAATCTCAACTACTTTCTCTCGTAACTGCTCTTAAGCTTGTTTCTCAAATCAACATATTTAATAGAAGTTTATTATATAAAAAGCAATTTCTTCTTCGCTCAGACACAAACAAACTAAACTTTTCTTCCTTCCCTAACCAGGCCATACCAAAGCTCAACAACCTTCTCCCATATCTGCATTTTACCCTCCTCCTGGTTTTTTTTTTGGTGCGCAGGTCTCATTCCATTGCTCAAAGTCTCTAAGCTCCTCTTTGTCATCGTAGTTAATTGTTTGAAGTTCAATATTGTCAAACTTCGGCTTTTTTTGAAGATTTTTTGAGCATTCTACATTTTCGTCATTAGGGTGTTTCCTTCCCCTGTCCTGCTTTTGGACTTGAACACTAGCGGAACCTTTTTCTGATTCAAAGGATGGCATCTGGCCATCCTTTTTGGATTGTTCCTTGTCCTGCTCTTGGACTGGAACACTAAACTTTTTGTTGAATCCAAGGATGTCATCTAGCTATCCCCCTTGGATTGTTCCTCTTGACATAGATGTTTTTCAAAATTTTCAGCCCCTTTCCCTTCATTACTAGATGTTTGAAGCTCTTCCCCGCCAGCCACACTGGAAACTTTATTTGTTTTGAAGCATGGCGTTTTGCCATCGTCCTTGGATTGTTCCTTGAAGGGCGTTTGGGGTGTCATTATTTGTCTTTATTGGATCATGGAGTTCTTCCCTGACAACCACTTTAACACATTCCAAAATCTCCTCATTAATTAACTGTCCTTTTTCCTCAGCCTTAGAGGTGTGGGAAATCCCTTCCTCAGTTGAAGGAATGTTCTTGAGTACTAAATTTTTAACATTGATCTCATCTTCTTCAGCCCTGTCGCGTCTCTTTTAAACCATTTCATGGTTAAACGTTCGGATGCATCAGAATTAAGATTTATTTGGGGCTTAAGGTATGAACAGTGTTGGTATGGAAATACCTCCAGCAGTAACAGGCAACCTTTCATGTAGACAGAACTGTTTTGATTTGCGTTGTTGCGAAACTTTTTATTCAATTCTTTGACTGAACACATGAGATAGTGATGAATGGATTTTCGCCATCCTAAGTTATTTACTTTGTTCACCTCGAACAAATATTTCACCAACCAGCATTCAATGTGGTTGTTTGAGGCGAAGAAGAAAATGGTACACATAAATAATATACTCAATATTTTAAATCTATTTTTGTCTTCATCATTATTTTCACTCATCTCTTGAAGCTTTTCCGACAGCTATGATGGCTTGAGATCTTTGATCTAAGTGACCTAAAAAATGTGGGTGATAATAATCGGGGCTTTCCTTACAATGCCCCTCACCATCAGCCCCCCGATCATCTAGACCAAGGTATCTTGCAGCCATTTTAGCAGTGAACTTTATTTTTTGCACCCCAAAAGAAAATTTCTCCATTTCGGGATTAAATTTTTCAATAATGTTCTGATAAATAGGCCTAAAACAGTTCAATACTGGCATGTTATTATGTTCCTCTTGGCGGCATTTAGGTATTTGAATAAATTATGGAGTCGTATTTGGCTAAAATTTGAATTCCACAATTTCTGTCTGGGTTCCTTCAATCTCCGTTTACTAGCTTTTTCAACTGAAAATGAGGAAGGATTTTCATCTGATGATGCCATGAGCTTTCATAACAAGGAGAATGTTGGCCGGAATGGTATTAGAGTTCAAAAGGAATGACAAAGCGGAGTTTTCAAGGCAAGAGTGGCGCAAGGTTTCAAAATGAAAGACAGTTAAAGAGGAGGGGTCTCAACCTTAAAATCTGGGTGTTAAGGTGAAGGAAGTCAACATAACAAGATGAGAGAGGTAAGCTAGAAAAAATGATGGAAGGGAATAAATATAGTTGTGTTGACAGGAGAAACAAGCTTGTGAGCAGTTATGGGAGAAGGTTGTTGAGCTTTGGTATGGCTTGGTTAGGGAAGGGAGAAACCTTTAGTTTGTTTGTGTCTGAGTGAAGAAGAAACTGATTTTTATATAATAAACTTTTACTAAATATCAAACTGTGGTGGCAAGATCAAGTGTAGAGTCAAAGTATAGGGCCAATGCATATACATCTTGCGAGATGGTTTGGATACATTATAGGTTGAAGGAGTTCCTCAATTACAGCCTATGGAGCTATTTTGTGATAATCAAGTTGCTGTTTATATAATTTCTAATTTAGTATTTCATAAATGAACCAAGCATATTTAAGTTGACTACCACTCTGTTAGAGAAAAGATTTTACAGAATGTCATCAAAATTAGTCATGTAAAGTCTGAAGATCAATTGGCTGATGTATTTACTAAAGCTTTGGGGGGAGCTTGAGTGAGATTCATTTGTAACAAGCTTGGAACATATGTTATATATGCTCCAGCTTGGGGGGGGGGGATTGTTAATGTACATTTATGTATCATGTATCTGCATTTATATGTTCGTGTATCCGCATTTATGTATACTAATCCAGCGGTGATGAATCTAGCTTAGAGGTAATCTGTACAGTCTATGTTGTTAACTATAAGTAAAATCATATGACAACCCAATTGGGTGAATCAAGCTATTCAATATATCTGTTTCTATAACCAAAGGTGATATTGAAATGATGTTGATTTGTTAGTTTAGCAAATAAAGCTTGATTTGGAGTTAAATAAATTGACAATTGGAACCTGTCAAGATATCTACTCAATATTCAAATTTTGTTAAATGCACTAATCTGTTGTGGGAAGTGAACTTAATGCATGTAAAAATTTTGGTTCAGCTGTAACTTATGATACCTCGTGCCTTTCACATTTGTGTAATTTTTTTTTTTTGTTTGGTTTATTGCCATAATGCCCCCTTCTACTTAAGGTAAAAAACCATTAACACATCCTAAACTTCAAAAGCATACCTTTATACGCTGTACTTGAGACTAAATTGAAATTGTGAATGGTGTTAAATTTTTAAGTAACAAGATAAAAACATCCATTTGTCAAACTGAGTAAGCAGGTGTAAGTAGTGTGAAGTGCAGGGGGTGTAAATGCTTTTTTTTAAGTTATTAAGAGGCGCAGACCATTATGTTTGGATTGTTTAATGTTTCACTTTAGTTTGAAGGACAAGGGGGTATAAAAGTAGGTTTTGCAGTTTAGAGTATTAGTGATTTTCATATTTACTATAGGGGGTAAAAATCAATTATCAATTTTTTTTTTCAATCATGAAAATTAATGTTTGGAGTGAAAGCTCAATGGTGCTCCACTGGGTCCATGGCTTTAATTTGCGTGTGCATGTGCACACATCAAAAATGTATTTCTTAGTAATTTTTATCAAGACAACGCAATGTCCAATGTTGCCCAATTGTTTATTATGAGGGCCATGCATCTGAGGAAGGCCTTGTGCCATATATTGTGGTCTTGTGGCATATGTTGCTTATCTCATATGGAATATAGATATATTTAACCATTTTCTTTCATTACACAGACAATGCAAATATCAATGTTGAGGATGTCTGAAAATATGAATCCATTAAACTTGTTTGCTGACGCTAAATCTGGCAGTAAGTATTTGTATAATTTGTTTTTTGTTTATTTCATTGGCTGGGTTGCTATGGTTAAGGTTGCAGTGATTATTATGTTGGTTGAAGATGGTGGAGGTGAGATGGAAAATTAGTGGCAGACAAAAGTGGACAGATGAGTATGGTGAAAGGGAGAAAAGGAGGTTGATGGTGGACACGTGGCAAAGGTTATAGATTTGGTATTTTAGTAATTTTGCATATCAAGCATAGGCTATTTCTGCCTCTCTAACGGTATTTTGGGTCACATGGTGGAAGATTTGAAGGAGTCAGGCCCCTCTGAAGGTGGCTTTTTGTTTGGTATGCAACTCAAGAGAAGATCTTAACAATAACCAACCCGAAAAGGATAGGAATGATTATTGTGAATCTTTATTGTCTATATAAGAAGCCGGAGGAATGTATTGACCACTTGTTTCTAGAATGTGCTTAGTTAGTTTCTAGTTGTAATACAAATTTGGGGTCCTTTTTGGCATCTTCTAGTCTCTTTTTTTTTTTTTTAATAATTTTGATGACTTATAAAAGAAATGTTATTTTAGGAATTAAAATTTTTTTTTTCTAATATCAGAAAAAATTGTTACATCAATTAAAAGTAAAAATTACCTACCAAAAAAAAAAATAAAATAACCAGCAAATTGATAGTAAGGGGGAATCTGATTCAAAATTCCAGAAGTTTGGGAGTGTAGGGTAACTATTAGGACGGCAGGGTGTTGTCTCACTTGCAGTGAACCGCAAGGTCGTCAGTGTAATTTACCCCCTTTTTTTCTCTAGTTCACTTTTAGACTATTTATCCTTATGCTGAATCTGCACGTAATTTACATGATTTAGCAAAATATTGGGAACCAATTTCGCCTCAAGGAAGGAATTGAGAGACATTGTTAGCAGGTTGAATGATGCATTTGGTGACAGGTCTCAAATGCTCGTTTTTATATATTATGCTTTGATACTCAACAAAATCTTAGTCTCATCATTGATATATTATGCTTTGATATAAAATTTAAAAAAGGGAGAGAAAAAAAAAACAATGTATAGAAACATCTTTTCATGTACCTAATTCACTGAATATATGATCTCCATACTGCTTGTGTAGATTCCTTTGAAATCTGACCTTTTGCAGTAATATATCTCATTTTCATCATCGTAGCTTTTCAGGACTTGTATATATGCGCTTGCGTGCGCGCGCACATACTCATCAGTCTAGTGTGTACTTTTATACGTTTATACATTAATTTTCATGCACTGAATTAGGCGGGGTAAGTACATCATGGGTGCAATAGTTGCTTAATCGAGGATGTGGTATTGGTATTGAGCACTACACCAGCTATGCTGTTTTACCAGACAATAGGATCTAATTATTGAAGTGCTCCCATTCTCCTTTTTCTGTGGTTGCAGGATTTGAAGTGTTTTGTGTTCTCTCTTATCTCACTTCACTTCAAGATCAAACCAATATGACTGTGAGGGCAAGACTTGGGGTTGATTCAGTTTGGGTTGGGAGTGGCTTCTGAATGCCAAGAGAGTTTGATGTTGTTTTTTGGTGTATGATCCTTTCTATTTTTAATCTAATTACACGTGAATTGTGTAGTTTGATGGCTGTGTACCTGTGTCAACTAATTTCACGGTTGAGATTTAATTTTTAATCAAACTTCTGGCATATCGTTCATGTCCCCCCCCTTTTTTTTTCCTTTATCATGCGTTCCTTATGCATGTGTACTTGCATATATCTATAGGTGTTCATCTGTTTGTATATCGTGCTTGTCGCTTGGTTTAAAGTGCCCTGGCTTAGGTAGAAAGTAGGAACTGTAGATTCTGTATAGATTGTGACCGTACTTGGCCCAAAGCCATGTGAATCCTGCCACATCTGTGGACATCAAAAATAAAAATAAAATGTGTAATGTATGTGTATCCATGCTCACGGTGCTCTTTAACTAAAATTAAATATTCACGTATTTAAAATTGAATTATGTTAACACATTATTTATTTTCAAAAATTCAAAATAAATTCTCTTTTTATTGTATTATTTTGGAGAAGCAAAGGTAGCATTTGGTTCATTTTTTTGTTTTGTATTTTTATTTTATATTTTAAAAATCTCAAAATAAAGAAATAGAAATTGCACTGTTGCATTATTTTGAAATTTTTCTTATTTAGAATTAAAAACGTTAAAAACGATTTCTTGTCATTTTTTATTTTATATGTAAATTTATTTTCTGTTTTTGAAACAAAATTTGAAAACACAAATAATTAAATGTGTTTTGAGTTTTTTTTTTTATTTTTAAAAGTGAAATGAAAAATGAGTTTAAAACAGAAAATAAAAATAAAAAATAAAAATTAGAAAAATAAATTAAATGAATCCAAAATTTTTATTTTTTTCAATGCAATTTTTAAGATACAATCATTAAGTTCAAGTCAGTGGCCTACTAAAATGTGAAGTAATTTAAAGACTGAACGGGAGTTTAAGGAGAAGTTTTAATTTGTAAAATATCTCAACTATTTGTTGAAGAATAAAATTTGATTTCACTTTTTGAATTTTAATTTGTGAGAGGAATTTTTAAAATATGTTATATTTTATTATATCGACATTTACACTTTTTACGCTTGATTGTCTGGTATATCAATAACAAACAATAAGGATATAGTTAGTATTTTGTATTGGGTAAAGGTGGGGTATTAGATTAGCTATCAGGTGGGTACACATTGCTCATCGGTCTCAACTTTGAACCCAATGGGTATATTATTTTTTTTCCCCCAAATTCGTCATAGTATATGTTAATTTTAAAAAAACTTATCCCTACGAGTTTAGAGTTCAGATTAAATTAGGCACCTTTTGAGACAAGAAAACTTGCTATTTCTATGTGATTTTTTTCCTACAACAATGAACGGGTAAATTCAAGCATTATCTAACAAAATACTATTAATGCTAAAAATACTATTTGAAATAATAATTCTTAGGGACCGTTGGGTAATATTATCGTTTTTTATTTACGTTTATATGTTTATTTTTTCTATTTTTTATTTTTTGTTGTCGTTTTCGTTTTCTGAAATGAAAACTGAAAGTGCGTTTGAAAATACAATTTTATTTACAATTACTAATTTTTTTTATTTTAATAAAATATTAAATTTTATTAATTTTTTAAAAATTAATTGAATTTAATAAATATATTTTATATTAATTGAATTTAATTATATTATTTATTAAAAACAATTGAATAAAATACAAATAGTATATCATTTAATCTAGTAAATATAAAATATATTAATTATAATATAATTATATTATTTACTAAAAACAATTGAATAAAATATATTTCAAAATCATTTAAATAATTTAATTATTATATTTATTAAAAATAATTTAATAATATATATTTCTTATTAATTAAATTAACTAATTTAATTTAATTATTTGTTATAAATAAATTAATAATAGATATTACATATTAATTTAATTAATTTAATTTAATTATATTATTTATTAAAAATAATTTTAGTTTAATAAAATATTTGAATAAATAATTTATTTTAATTTGATGTAACAAAAATAGATAAAATATTAGAATTGTCAAAATGTATGCAACAGAAAAAGAAAATAGAGTGAAAACACATTTTTTCTGTTTATATTTTTCTGTTTAAATTTTTATTTTTTTAAAACAAAAAAAAATGTAAACAGATTTAACAAATATATTTCTGTTAATAATTTACAAAATTTTGAAAATATAAACAGAAATACAGAAAATAAAAACATTACCAAACGGGACCTTAAAAATTCTCTTTCAAATAGTGTCAAAAGCGCTATTTAGCAAAATATTGTTAATTTTGAAAACGCTGTCTAAGACAATGATTCCTAAAAACATTATTTCTATTCTTAAAAGCACCTACTTATTTTTTTTCTTGTTATTCCATAAAGTAGACACAATTTGATTGAGTTTGGTATAATTAATTCATGCGTTATACTTAATTTTATAAATATTTAAAGATAGAGTTTGGAGGTTTTGCCGATATAAGACAGAATATATGGAATGTAAATTTAGTCAAAATAGGATAACGGGTAGTATAGAAGTAAGTTTATGCACACAAAAGATTGTGGAGAAAGATAAATTTAGGTACCTTGGATCTATGGTGCAACAAGATGGAGGGATTGATACTAATGTAAGTCACAAGATTCAAGCCGGGTGGATCAAATGGAGGAGTGCTTCGGGGGTCTTGTGCGACCGAAAGTCCCCCTCGAGGTGAAAGGAAAGTATTATAAGGTGGTGGTTAGACCAGCACTACATATGGATTAGAGTGTTGGGCAGTAAAACATAATTATGGTCAGAAGATAACAGTTGCGGAGATGATGATACTATGGTGGATGTGCGGAATTATAAGGAAAGATAGGATTAGGAATGAGGAGATCAGGGGTAAAGTAAGAATAGTATCGATTGAAGATAAAATAAGAGAAAACCGATTAAGATGGTTTTGTCATGTTAGAAGGTATCCAGCGGAGGCACCTGTTAGAATGTGTGAAAGTGTGGAGATTGCCAGGAATAGGAGAGGTAGAGGAAGACCCAAGAGAAGTTGGAAAGAAACTATTAAACATGACATGAACTATCTAGATCTATCAGAGAACATGGTCCTAAACAGATCTAATTAGGGTCGATAAATCCATATTGCTGACCCCACCTAGTGGGAAAAGGTTTGATTTGGTTAGAGTTTGGAGGTTTTGGTAGATTTAAATTCACATGTTAATTATATGTATATGCCGCAGTTATAACAATTGTATATAGATTAGAATTTTCTATAACTCTTATGAAAATGAGACTGTTATGAACCAAAAACAAAATAAATTCTAAAAAATAAAATTTAAATAAATAATATATGCATATGACAAATCATTGTATAAATGATTTTTTTAAAAAAACAATAATTTTCACATTTAGATTTTTATTGCAAAAGATAGACCAAAAAAAAAAAAAAAAACTTGCATATATTTAAGTCTAATAGTATTAACAAAAATTATAAATAAAATTATAATAAATGATCATAATAGTATTTTATAATTTTAGATAGAAAAAATACTTTGTTATTTTAAATTTGTTTTTCTTTCACAATTGAACAAAGTTATAACCAAGGTGAGGTTTTAATTTCTGCGGTATTAGGAATTATAAATAATTAGGATAGAATTATAAATTAGGATTTATAAATAATTAGAATAGAATTATCTTTGATTATTCATAATAAAAAAATTGATCAATTAAATTTAATATCATTTGATAAAAAAATGATTTTAATGAAATTTATCTAAATTTGAGTTTGAGTTTGAATGAAAATTTTCTAAAAATCTCTAAAAGTTATTTATTTTCTATTTCACTACACAAATTACGAACTCACAACTTTTATCAAATTATCTCATTTATCTTACTTTTGTCACTTCAGACACCCCTTTGTATCACTATCACTTAAAACAAAAAATTAATCAATTAAATTTAATATATAGTAACAAAAACTATTCAGTTAAATCTAATATATAGAAGAGAGTTTGGGTTTAAATCTACTCTTTGGAAATAGCCCCCTTTTTTTTTTTTTTTTTTAAGTGACAACAACGTTTTAAGCGTATCTCTTATTTTTACTACATTATTTCGTTTAAACTAATTTAATTATTTTGATTCAGGTTAGTTTGAGTCTGTATCAAAATCAGTTTCGTTTTGGGTTAAAAAATTAGCAACATGATATTTTTAATTCCATTCTCAAGTTAGTAAATAAAAGAATTAAATAAAATCGAAAATAATCTAAACCAAAACCAATTCATAAATATATAATCCAATCCAAATTAACTAAAAAAATATAGTATACGATATTATAGATCCAATTCAGTGTATTTGAACTACAAACTTATTTAAATGTTTAACATTACTCATTTAGATGTCAAAGATTAAAAAATAAACACACTAGACGCGACTTGACATTGAACAGAGCTAACTTTATCTAAGCTAGGTCAAAAATCGAACCAATCCAAACGGTGACGTGGAGTTGCCGAATGCATCCGAAGCTGTCTACGTTTTTAGCGGATGTGTTGGGAGTTTTCTTGCGTCTGGGTTTGATTCACAGTTGTTTCATTGACTGAATCCAATGAAGAACCGAATTTAATAAAATTAGGAGACAACTACGAAGAGAAATAAAAAAATATTTTTTTACATATGTCGGGTACCGACTTAAAAGTCAATTTTTGGGGGGCACCTAGCTTATTTATTTTATTCTAGTGGTAAATAGCTGATTGAAAAAAAAAAAGTTTGCTAAAAAGTTTTCCTAGTGTCTGTTTGGAATGTTCAATTTTGATCAAAAAAACTAAAAAGTAAATAAATTTTGAATTGTTTGGTATTTGGTATATTTCTTGAAAAGTATAAAAATTTTGATAAAAGTTGATAAAAATTACGGATTTTTGGTGTAAAAAAATGAAGAAGATTAAAAAAATGAAAGAAATTAGGGATTTTTGATCAAATTTAACACTCCTTAACGTGCACTTAAATATTTAATAAAATCAAAAGACAACGAACAAACTCATAATTATTGATGTGTTTGGAGTGATAAAAAGTTGCTAAAAATGGTAAAAGTTGTAGTTTTATAATTTTTACAATGAGACAAAAAGTTAAATTCTTTTTAAAGATTTTTAGATATTTTTGGTGAAGTGCGGTGCTCTAAACGGAGCCAAACAACCCCATAAAGTTTATAAAAAAATAAAAATAAAAAACAATTTAAACTCGCATGTGTTATAGGTTCCGTTTAGTAACTAAATTATTACTAAAAATTTGAAATTTTTATTAAAAATTACTAATTAAAATATTTTATGTGTTTAATAAAATATCAACAAATTTTAGCAACTTTTATCAATTTGGCAAGACATTGTTTACTTTTTAGTAAGCGTGAAAACAAACTAAGCTACTTACGAGTTATGTGAACTCCGTATAATAATGGTTCGAGTTGAACCAAACTCAAGCTTTAATTTTAACTCAATTAAATTTTAAATTAAGTTCGAGACTTAGGCTCCGTTTGGAAAATTAGGTTAGTAGCTGGCATTTTTTTAGTTTCAATAGTGTTTGGTCAATTTTACCTTCTTATATTTTAACTTTCTTTTAAACTTTTAAGGGTAAAAATGTCAAATTAACAAAAGTTAAAAATCTATCTCAAAAAAAAGCTACTTTTTCCCTTCCTAAACACAAATTTAGCTAACTTAACTTTCTTCCCAAATCAAGTCTTAAATTGCTCAGTTCAAAATCTTGTAAGTTGATTTAAAAAATATTTTAATAATTCTACATCTCTACTTTTTAGCATGATTTCGCACCTAATTATTAAAAAAAATTAAAATTTATAAAAAATTACTAAAAATTAGGCTCAAAACTTTATTAATAAAGTGCAATTCCCAACATCTAGGTAAAAAAATTTCATAATTTTGTATTCAATCAATTGATTAGATCTTGGAAGACGTTCGACATTTATGTGCCAAGTTCAATTCTCTTTCACCATATATTATACATTGCTAAAAATTATGCCCCAAGCACTATTAATGAAGTGCAATTCTCAATATCTAGGTAAAAAAGAACTGGGTCCTAGGGGCTGCAGTGGAAGAATTTACTGTAAAGACTGTAATAGGTCAATCAATAGTCCAAATGTAATTGTATCAAATCTAATGATCTTAATTCAATGTAATAAAATTAAATTCAAAATAAAAATAAAAATTAAACAAAATCTGATTGAAAGATCATTAATAAAGACTATGAAAAAACACATCATATTAAAATGTAATTATATCTGGACCGTTGATTTACCCACTGCAACCCCTACAGTGGATTCTCCCACTGCAATCCCTTGAAACCTAAAAAAACTTATACTTTTGTATTCAATCAATTAATTAAATCTTCGAAGACGTTCTCACATTTATGTAAGGAGGTTGAATTTCCTTTCACCATATATTAGGGTTCGAAGAGGTTGCGGTAAAAAGTTAAGAGTTGAAATTTGTTTATATTTAATTTAACAGTTTCAATTTAATTTAATTAAAATTATTTAAAAAAAATAAAAGTTAAAATATTTTGATTGAACCACAATTAATACAAATGTTAAAACTCATATATCATTAAAGTGTAAATAAATTTCAACCCTTAATTTTTTTTACTGTAATTCCTTCAATAAATTTTTTCATTGCAGCCTTCTACAACCCCATATATTATAAATTGCAAAAAAGTGTCCTAAATGCCATAAATAAAGTGCAATTCTCGATATCTAGGTAAAAAAATTCATACCTTTGTATTCAGTGAATTAATTGGGTCTCCAAGACATTCCCACGTTTATGTGCCAGGTTGAATTTCCCTTCACCATGTATTATATACACACGAATAACTCGTACTTGGTATTACTCAATTAAAATTAAATATAAATATATTTAAAATTAAAAAATATACCTCTTTAAAAACTTAAAATAAATTTTTTTTTCATTGTATTATTATTGATAAACAAAATTTTTATTTTTTTAATGTAATTCTTTAAATGTAATCATTAAGTTCAAATTAATGGTTTGTTAAGTAGAAGTTTGAGGAAAAATTTTGATTTATAAAAGATTTGAGCTAATTGTTAAAGAATAAAACTCAATCTTAGCTTTTAGATTTTACTTTATGTGAGAGAAATTTTTAAAATATATAGTGTTTTATTATTTAACTATATGTATTTTCAAAAATAATAATTAAAAAAATTAATTGGAAGTCATACTCACTCTTGGTGAAACTTGGAGAGTTTAGAAATAAAAAATTAAATTAACTTAGCGAAAAGCTATACATTCCTATTTGCTCTTATTTGTGTACCATTAAAATTAAATAAAAAAAAGCAAAATTTATAAAAAATTAATTTTTGAACTGTAAATTTTATTAAAATTAAAAATTTAAATTTAAATAATTCTCCACCGGATACAATAAAATTTTATATACTTGATTTTAATATTTAGATTTATTAAAATAAAATTTTTAATTAGATTTTTTTAAATTTACCAAAAAAAAAAAAAAACGAAAAAAAAGAGCTGCCTGTACAGTGTCTACATGCCAGGTAGGGCGAGGATTTGGTTACTTTTAGGAAGCGTTTGTTTGAGGGATAAAATGTGGGATTGGATGAGTAATCTATGGGTCCCATGGATTAGAGTAGTAATAAAGTGTTTGTTTGATATCCGTGAGTCTCACGGATTGGATGAATAAAGAAAGAATTTGTGAGATAAGTTATCCCATGGGGGGTGTGAGATGAGTTATCCCCCCTCTCCAGATTGCTTTTCTTCAAAATTTAATGGTCCAAAATTATTTCGTATCATATCACATATCAAATCACATTTTTTATTCCACTTTATATTCCACCAACTAAACACCAAAAAAATAATCTCACATAAAAAATTAATACCATCTTTTATCCAATCCCATCAGTGGGTTTCACAGTATTACTTATCCCCATCATCCAATCCCTCAAACAAACACAGCCTTAGAGTTTTTATAAAATTACGTATTACCTTCTTACTAAATAAAACTACATAATTAACTTCATTTTTATGAAAAAATATTTATAGTATTAAAATCATACAACATATTTTATTAGATGAGTGAGAGTAATTGTATAATTTTATTTAATGAAAAAATATAATGGAGTGCAATAATCTATTTGTGGAATACAATATACTTACTTTATATTATAATACAATTTTTAATTTTAATTAAAAATTTAAAAACAAATTAAACCAAATTGAGATATCGTTTGGAATGGTTAAAAAAAAAAAAGATAAAATGTAGTTTTGGGTAAATTTTAGTATTTGGTGTTTTTATTTTCAAACTGCGTTTTTTAAATATAAACAGTAGTAAACTGTTAGAATAGTTTTTTCAAATTCGTTCTAACAAATTCAAAAAATCCCCAATCAATGTTTTGTACACCAAGACATCGTCTGCTGGCCTATTTAAATGATTGAAACATTAAATTGTGGGAAGGGAATAAAGCAAACCATTTGAATGTTTTTGTGGGCACAGGTCACAATGGTACTTGTTCAAAAATTTTCGATTCGAGGAGCATGATTGTTAAAAAAATTTTCATACTCGATTAATCTTGTTATGGGTTTTTTATTTTTTTTTTGTGAAATATTGAGTTTTGGAATTAGTAAATATAAGAATATATAAAAATATAATAGAGAATTTTAGTAATTTTTAAAAGGTGTCGGGGTTTCATTTTGTTTTATTTTGTTTGTTGATACACCAAACGGTGCCACGGTTCAGTTTCGGTTCGGGTTTTTCTTGCCCCATTTCGAGCCAAACCAATTTTCGTTCGTAGCAGCTAAGACACTCGACACGTAACCGCCCACAAAATCGCAATGCTCATCCCCCGCGCCACTGCAGCCGTCACCACCACCACTGTTGCAGCCGCTTCTCTTCTCTCCCTCTCCTCTTCATCGCCTCTTCCTCTTCTAGCTCCGTCTCCTCATCTTCCTCTCTTTCTCTCTCCTCCTCATCCCCCTAACCGCCGGACCCTTCTCTTTCTACTCGCCCCCAATGATGAGCTGGTTGGGAAAGCTCGGCTTCGGCACTCGCTCCGAACCTTCCCTCGATTCCTCGTCGTCGTCGATTGCTCAGGGCCCCGATGACGACGTTCCGGCGCCGGGGCAGCAGTTTGCGCAGTTCGGGGCTGGGTGTTTCTGGGGGGTTGAATTGGCGTTCCAGAGAGTGCCGGGAGTGACCAAGACGGAGGTAGGTTACAGTCAGGGCTATCTTCACAACCCGAGCTACAACGATGTCTGTTCGGGGACGACGAACCACTCTGAGGTCGTCAGGGTTCAGTATGATCCCAAGGAGTGCAGCTTCGAGACCTTGCTTGATGTGTTCTGGGCTAGGCATGACCCTACCACCCTTAATCGCCAGGTGGGTTACGTAGAATTTTGGTCTCTCATAGTTGAAATTTACGGTTTTGGTGGTTCAAATTTAATGGGTTTTGGTTGGATTGCTGTAAAATTGTTTTTTTTTTTTTTTTTTTTTCGTTTTTCGTTCTATACTTATATGGTGATTTGTTTGTGGCTTTTTTTTTTTGGGGGGGGGGGGGGGAAGGTGCACCGAAGCTCACTTAATTGGCTTCCAAGTATTATACTGGTTATGATATCGATTAGTTTGAAATATTTATAGCTAGATCCTTGAATTTTGGAAGAGTTTGATGGATATTTCTTTTGCTGTTTGAATTTTTTATGGCTTTTCTTTGACTTTATATGGAGAAAGAGTGTGTCCCTTTGAGAATTCTTCTCACTTGGTTTGTGTTTACTATTAACTTCAAATATGAATGAGGATCTTTTGTTTGGTACTGATTATTGAATTTTGAGGTGCCTTCGGACGTGATGCCAAGTTCATCCTTTGACTCTTGCTTGATTTATTCATTTGGCAGATATAATTAGTTATCGTTCCCTAAATTGTTAGGTGGTAACCTTTGTAGGATCTGTACCAAATTTTACTTCCTTTCTGTTAGATAGGTTTCAGTCTTTATCTGTGGTCCGAATTGGAATGCTTTGGAAGTCGACTACTGTCCAATTCATTTTCCTTTAATGGGTTAATGAGGTAGGTAGTACTTCCCAAAAAATAATAATAATAATAATAATAATAATAAAATAAATAAAAGGACAAAGTAACGAGGTAGAGAAATGTTTGAAGACCATTTTTGGCAATGATTCATGCTTACCTTCGTGGGAATTATGTGAAGTTCAACTTATATGGGGACTTACCTTGTATAAGAGTGACTATTGGAAGTCATGTTGGGAGAAATTACTTTTTTCCCACCCTGACTAGACAACTGATGGGGGGTTATTATTATAAGCTATTTAGCTTGTGCAATTAGCTAATTGTTTGAGTTCAACTCCACAAAACCAGTAGGCTAGCTCTCCCTAAATTCACCATAGGAATTGCCATTGCAAATTAATTGGAGGTCTCTTTGGCCGCATGAGCTTTCTCATATATGTCAGTTCGCTAGAAATATTATTGCAGATGGTGGAAACAATTCATTTTGAGAACACTTTTTTAAACTGGAGCATCAACATGGAAGCACAGGCTAAATAGCTTATAATAATCACCCCACCTCCCCCCCAAAAAAAAAAAAATCTGTTGTCTGGTCCGCCCCCCCGGGGGGGGGGTGAAGTAATTCTCCCAACATGACTTCCAATAGTCACTCTTATACAAGGTAGATCCCCAAATAAGTTGAATTTCACATAATTCCCACAACGGTAACTGTCAACATGAATCATTGCCCAGAGTAGTCTTCAAATACTTCTCTACCTCGTTCCTTTGTTCTTTTATTTATTTATTTTATTATTATTATTACTTTTTTTTTTAGAGGTACTACCTACCTCAATTGCTAGGGATATGCCCCATTGTAAGTTCATTCCAATTAGATTGTTTAAAATCAAGATTTTACTTAAAATCGGTGAAAGGTCTGGAAAATTGAATCATAAATCGTATGATTTTACCTATGGTATATCACATGAAAACATAGTCTATTATACTATATTTTCTTCATTTAAATTTTCGATTTGATATTATCGTGTCGTCTGGGTGGAAAGAAGCTTGCCTTATGGCCTGAAACGTGGAAAGGACTTTTGAAAAACATGAGTTTGCAACACTCATCATAAGAATGAGTTCTCATTTTAGCACCAAAATATATTGAAAAATGGTTTAACAATTAGATAAGTGCTAGTATCACATTTCAAGCATTTATATCACTTTTCAATTACTCATTATGGAGATAAAAGCTTGAAATGAGTAAATCACATGATTCACGGCTGATCAAATCAATTCTCTAACAAATATAGTATAAATGTAAGAGATATTTGTATTAATGATATATTAATTTATATTAACTTTTCTCTTTTAGATGTTATAATAGAGACCTTTAAAGTATTTGGTGTGATCTATACTATTATTATTAAAATGTTTTCATTTTAGTTTAATTTGGTAAGAGTAAAAATGTATTTGTAACAACCTATTATAGGTCTCTTGATTTCCATTCTAGTTACTATACTTAGTTTACATTTGGTGAAACAATACATATGGCTCACAGTTAACATGGTATAGAAAATAGCAATAATAATAATAATGATAATAATAAAGTAATAGAAAAAGTAACCAAAATTGGGTGAAACCGTTGTTGCCAATTAGCTAGAGGGAAAAAAATAAATAAATAAATAAGAAAAAAAAAATCTCATAAAAGACTATTTTAATTAAAACCCCATAAAAGTAAATTTTGTTTTGATAAACTACACAAAAATCCATTAGTTTTTAAAATCAGTAAAATTGCCTAATAATTGAGATTTTGCTGATTTTACGTCCCCAAATTAAGATTTTACCTATTTTGCCCCCATTAAGACATTTCGTGCAATTCAACAAGTTTTCTCACTCTAAGAACTATATTATGATTAAAATCGAGGTTTTAACAAGTTGCTTCCAATTGTCATAACTGTTCCCAACATTTCTCAAATTGGATGCTCTGCTTTGAACATCTATGATCAATTGACCGACTGCTGAAGGGGAGGAGCTGCTCTCATTAAATACTTAAGTCTCACGTTTTCTTCTCTGATAGGTACTCCTCTCAGAAAATACCTTTTGATTTCTGTCTCTACAGAGATGGTAGACTGCAACCATCGAGGATAGCCCTCTTATTTGGCAAACTAGTCATTCTTTTGGCAGTGATACATTGTCCAGTTTAGTTAAACTCGTATGGGCCTTTCCGTATGGCATTCCTGTTAAGAATGTCTTTCCAAACCTGTACAGAATGTGCAAAAGAAAAACTAGTGGGTTGAGATTTATGTGAGGTATTACGCAGGACATTTGAGTTCTGTATACGTACTTCATTGTAGCCAACCATGGTATGGAGGCACATTTGGTAATGTTTAAAAGATCCAATTTGTTCTATAGCAGTGTATCTTTGGTACAAATTGTTCTGTAGTACTGAATTTTTTGGTTTATAATTACTGATGGCTTCCCAAACTGCTTGAACAGAGTATTCCACATATTTGGATGGAGTCCAGATCAATCTATGTTTATTGTCAGCTGCGGCAATAATGAGTTAGGAGTTCTGTTCCAAATTGTATATTTATTAAAACACGAGCTTTATTTCTCAATTTACACACTTCTTGTCATTGAAATTTTGTGGGTATTTTGCATTTAACTTGAGTCCTTTTCTTTTGTTATGTTACTGTAAATCAACTTTATTAGGAATGTGCTTTCTTAATTAATGTTCATAAATGCATTACCTAAAAAACCCTTTGGGCGCAGGGGAACGATGTTGGAACACAATACAGATCTGGAATATACTTCTATATGCCTGAGCAAGAGAAGGCTGCGCTGGAGTCAAGGGACAGGGAACAGCAGCTCTTGAACAGGAAAATTGTTACTGAGATTCTGCCTGCTAAGAAGTTCTACGGAGCGGAGGAGTACCACCAGCAATACCTTGAAAAGGGCGGCCGATTTGGTTTCAAACAATCCGCTGAGAAACGCTGCAATGATCCAATCCGCTGCTATGGCTAAGTTTTCAAGAGGCATTCTCCAGTCTTATTTCTTCCCTTGCATGATTGTTAATAGGGTTGTATTTGTGCGTTCTTGGTATGTCTGATGTTATCTTTAGCACTTAACATTGGCTTGCTTCAAAAGAAACAGCTGAAGTTTGTGCCTTCTAATTAAATAATTAATGGAGATTTGTTATTAATTAGAATATCTGGGATGGGCAGCTTCAATTTTGTGCCTACTGTCTCGGTTCATTTGCTGTGTCATGGTTGCTATCTAGCTACTCATCTGTGCTTGTGAAATTCCAAGCTTTCATTTTTGTGTTTGCAGTCTCAATGATTCTTTGTGCTGTGCCATGAACTGTCATGGATGTAATGTTAGCGCGTGGGTCTTAGTATGAGCTAGGGTGGCCGGTAGTCGGACTATTCACGAGCAATTTGAGATCGGCTCAAGTTCAATTCATGGCCTTAGCAAGGTCTGAGTTGGAGCCCAGGAATACTCGGTTCAAAGATTAATGAGTCATCTTGATAAAATTATATATATATATATATATATAATAGTTTTTTGGAATTTTGAGCTTAGTGTTGATAATTTGAGGAGCTGAGTTAAGTCAGAGTTCGACTTAAATTCAACCCTAGTATAAACTTGTAATTAGATATACGATTGAGAGCATTTTTTTTTTTAATTTTTTGTTAGAAAATGTTATTCTACTGCAATTTTTATTTAGAAAGTTATATTAAAGTAATGTGATAGTGGTATCTTTATAATAAAAATGCCGAGTTCTTTCATTCTTGCCCCAAAATTTTTTTTAGTTAAAATTTTAATTACATAATACAACCCCCGTCCTTTTTTTTGGCTCAATAAAAAAGTGGGAAGAAGCAATCAATGTAGCAGCTATCCCTTGAGTAAAGGTTTTGCACATCTAGGAAAGGTTTTTGCTCATTACGAAGCATTTAATTTGAGTTGTTATTAATATTTTTTAGTGGTTCTAATTGAATAACGAGACTTATGTTGATCATCTGATTACGAGTGAATAATCAAATTTGTGACCTATAAGATAGGAGAGAGTTTCATCACGCCCTTTATTATTATGAGCTATCTTGGCGGTATAATTTTTATTTCCATTTACTAAATGTGAAAGTCATTGACACCTAAATTTTAAAAATTTATGTTTGTAGAGTGTTTATTTTTTATAAAATAGTATTAATTCATTCAGTCAGTCAACAAAAATTTTACAATTCATGACTGCCAAAACTTTGGAATTCAGAGCGACAAACCCCTGGCCTATATGAACAAACATAAAAAAAAAGCCTTGGTATATTTAAACAAAACTCAAAAAGCAACCTATAAAATCCTCCAATCTATTCATGGTATAGCTTTGGTAGATAGCCTGCCATTGCCTTCTCTTCTCTCATTGTGTGCGTGAATTTACGTCACTTGAACGAACGGCCTGCTCTAGATGTCAAAAAGCGTAGCTCGTGCTGCATTTTCAATGGCCTTCCCTCTGGATTGTTGGACCTAAGGGCTGACGTAGGATTTGAAATTTATCTTGACGAAATAAAGGGTTTAAAGGTAGAGGTGTTTGGATCTTAGTATGTGAAAGAGATATTTTTAAAAACTGTTATGTTTGATTATATAAATATAAAATGGTATGACAAATAAATAATTGACAAGGGGGTTTGGTTTACAAAAATTCACCAAAATCCGTCTAACTTTTTTTCATTTCTTCTAATTAATTTTTGTTACATATTATTTTTACATACTTTTTGTATTTCTTTTGTATCTTTTTTTGTCATCCAAACACTTCTAGGGTGGATTAGACAACAAAAATGTAGGCTCAACGAAGTGTTTAAGTATAGAATAAGTTGGACTCTAAAAATTTAAGAGAGTTAAATTTGAAAAAAAAAAATTAACTAAAAAAATTTTTTAGGGCCGCGCTACTTGGTTACAGCCCAGAACAGTCCTAGGATTGATCGGCCTCTAGCCCAGGACAGCCCTAGGATCATTCGACCTCTGGTCGGACCACTTGATGGCACTTACTGAACCCGATTCGAGTACCAGGTTTTGCACTTTAATATCTGTCTTTGTGGTGTTGATTTGTAATGCCCTCCACTCCACATGGATCTTACCTCAGCCTCATTTGGAGTCAGAGATCCCAACCGAGCATGAAAACATGCATAGACAATTCCCACAAACGTCTCTTGGGACCAACCAACCCTTGCCTTTCCTGGTTTTCCAAAGGAAAGCTGTCAACATTCCATTTGAATCAACCTGGGGAGAGCTCTTTCCAAAGCCGAGCACCCTATTAGTTTCCCTGTTGGACTAATGCTTCATCCATTGCAAAGATCTCATCAACTCTAGTCCACCGTATGGGAATTCTTGATGCAGGCTTTCATCCGCATTCCAATTAAGGGTGAAGTTATGAACAGTACTGAATTTTCTAAGTAAAATGACAAAACTATTCATTTAAAATACAATTAAACCAGGTGTAATAAGTGTATAGAATGTAGAGTAAATGACAAGATAAATATATATATATTTTTAAATTAGTAAGAACCATTCTCCAAGTCAAATAGGCAAAGTTGTTAAAGTCTGTTATGTTGATTGTGTTAATTGTGGTAGTTAGAGTAAGGTGCGAAATCAGGATAATATATATGAAATAATACAAAATTCTTTCAAGTATTTGTTTTACTCAAAGCAAGGGAGGGTGTCATATTTAGGAGTACGAGAAAAATAATAGTAATGATCTATTTTTGTTCGCACGCATAGGCTCGCTCCTGGCAAATATTGTCCGCTGAATTTAGTATTCTCACGAGTTTAAAATGCATCGTGTTAAGGGGAGAGATAGAGGTGTTTATTAGTTCAGTTCTCAACTCTTTTCCGATGTAGGATAGTTATGATATCATCAAACGATATTACGAAGGAAGAAAAAGTGTAGTACATGAAATAGATAGGCAACCGAAAAAGCTCAGAGAATTAAAATTAATTTAATAATTTGTAATGAAATTAAAATATAATTCTAATCTTTTCAGTGAAAAAATAAGGGGAAGGAAAAGGTTAGTGACCTTTTTGACTCTGCGTTAATCCAACAGGAACAAAGCAAGTTTTATGATATGACAAATGCAAATTGGGAATGGATGTCTCTTTCCTCCTTTTTACCCATCTAATCTGCAAATGCTAATCCTCAACTAGTTTTTGTCCAACTCGAAAGTGTTGGGTCTGTGTTCGACTTTTGTGAACCAGGTTTTTTCACTTGTGGATTCACAACATGGATAGCCAACATTATAAAACTAGAAATATATAATCTAATGGTAGTACACGACATCTTTGACCTTCTCCACTTGTCGATGTAACACCGGGGCAATTTTATCTGTTGGTTGATGGAGTAAATTATATATTATGTTACTTTATCATTTAAGGATAAATTTTCAACATTTAAAAAATTTTCTTTATTTCTTTTATTTCGAAATATTGTTAATGTTAATTACCTCTTTTCATTAAATCAACTGATAAAACTTAACTAAAAATGTCAAAATAACTAAATTTTTAGGTAATTTTTCTATTTTTCCCTTATCTCTCATATCTCTACCTATTTTCTTTACTTGTTTTTTTATTTTTTGTGTTTTTTTATGTATTTTTTGGGATTTTTGTAAATATAATTGATAGAAATGTGAGGAAATAATGGGTAAAATAAGAAACGCACTTAAAATTTTAGATACTTTAATATTTTCTGTTAAATTTTAACAATTGATTTAGCAAATGAGATCAATGTTAACAATATTTTAAAATAAGTAAGATAAGTGTAACTTTTAAACGTTTAAGGATAATAAGTATAATTATTCAAATATTGAAAGGAGGTAGATGTAATTTACCTTATCTTTAGTCTTAGTTTAGATTTTATTTTGTAACATTTAATTCAGTTTTATTTTATTTCTATTATGTATTGTTAAAAAAGTTCAATAAAAATTGTTACTTAAGTCATATTTGAAAGTCAAATTTTTAGTAACTTTTAATAATTTTTTAGTAAAGGTTGGTAAGTGAAACTTTTTATATGTTTGCTAAAATAAATATAAAATTTTTAATAATTTTTCCGTAACTTTTAAATATTTGATAAAAATTTTCGGTAATTTTTTAGTTTGATTAAAATAAATAATCATTATGCTTTGCTCAACAAAAGTTGGTATTTTGAAAACTTGCTAATTCAACAAGATTGACAACTTTTCGTGTTTTATCAAAGGTTTAAAACACCAAAAAATTGATTTTTTTTACTATATTTTCTCCTACAAATAGTGCCTTATCCATTGTATGCAATGAATGATATGACGTATTTTTTCATAAATAAATTGAATGAAATGGGATAAAATAAAATGATTAAAATATATGGGGTTAAAATTAAATAATTTAAAGTATAGTATACAAATGTAATTTACCTTAAAACTTTGCACTCCACTCGCGAAAAATAATCCTAATCCACAACTTTAAAAAAGCAATACGATTTTTAGGCATGCATGTTGAATTCAACGTCAACAAATTCTCTGTGCGACTGACAGCCTAAAAAATTTTTTAGGTATGTTTTACTGTCTGGCACTTATAACATTTTATTTAAAAATTAAAGGTTGAGGTAATTTTTCTTATCTAATTTTCATTAAAATTTAATTTTTTTGATAGGCTTTTAGGCATATTATTTACATTTAAAAAATTGCAAAAAAAATAATAAAAAATTTTAAAAACAGCATATTCTATGTACAGTGAAAAATAAGTTATTTCATTAATAAAATTTCCTATTTCAAATAATTCATTTTTTGCATTTTTTTAAATATAAATGACGTTTATAAAAGCACAAAAAATGATAAAAATTATATAAGGCAAAAAAAAATTCCTAAAAAAATTATTAACTTTAAATTTTCCACACCCTTAGTATTATTATTAGGTGTGATTTTTTTAACTCTTTTATCAAAAATTAGGACGACGTTTAAGTAGAATAATATAGGAAATTACAAAAAAAGAATTAGAGACGCTGAGTATCTGAGTGGGATATATGTACAGATGATTTCATCTTCTACAGAAATGAAATCCGAAGTCATCCAAAGTAAAGAATTTCTAACAAAATTGGCTCAAATTGCAAATCCAAGACATGACTTTGATCATATTCTCAACACAGTAGGTGAGGCCATAATTAGTTCATTTGGAATATATTTGAGGACCTAAAATTGTCTGACTCAAATTCTCAGTAAATCAGTTCATTTCAAAATAATATATGAGAAAGCATATATATATATATATATATATACACTGTTAAGCTGACATCAGAAGATCAAGCAAATACCAAGTCAAATATTAGTTAGCTTAGCATTATCTGTATCTTACTTAAATATATTGTTTTATTAGCTGTCATATCTTTCTGTTATTTTCTTGTTGTAACAATCCTTATCATTTTCTTTGTATCTATTATTTAAACTCCGATGACTCAATGGAAAATATTAACAACTCTTTGAAATCAGTAGCTATCCTTTTATGGTATCAGAGCCATAAAAGCTGATCAAGAGCTCTTTCTAAACTGATCCATGGCCTCTCTCATTCAAGATAATCAGGTTGTATCCTTCAATGCTCCTTCACATCTTCCCACCAAACTCACGCAATCTAATTTTTCGGTTTGGAGAATCCAACTCTACTCTGCCCTTATAGGATACAACCTCCTTGGCTACATTGATGGTAGCTTTCCCAAACTTGCAACAACAATCCCTGACCCAAAAGACAGTACCAAAACCATTCAAAACCCAGAATTTATTCTCTGGTACAGACAAGATCAGCTAATCCATAATGCCATTTTAGGAAGTTGTGTAACAGAAATACAGTCTCACGTTTCCTCTGTTTCTTTCTCTAAGGATGCATGGGATCGTCTCTCGGTCTTTTTTGCAAATAAGTCTCGCACTCGTATTCTTTCTCTCAAGGAAAAACTTCATAACAATCCACGCGGCACTCATTCTATCACAGAATATATGTAAGATGTTAGAGCCACTGCTGATGCCCTTGCTATAGCTGACAAACCTGTTGATGAGGAAGACTTAATCATACACGCTCTCACAGGTGTTGGAAATGATTTTGCCCCTGTTGCAGCCGCTGCTTGCCTACGTGATACCCCAATTACATTTGATGAGTTATTTGATAAATTGGAGGCCTTTGAACGTGAAAACAAAATTAAAACAACCACATATCAATCACTCATCCTAGCAACAGCTAATCATACAACTCATCAATCAAATCAAAGTCGTCCTTGGAATTCTCGCTCTAACCAAACCTATACTCGCTCTGCTTGGAACACTCATTATCGAAACCAAGCCTCTTCAAACATTCGTTCCAATTGGAATTACTCTCGACCAAACACAAATCGCTCCTCCAAATCACCTGCATCCTTTTGTAATTTTTGTGAGATACCTGGACATCACACTAATGAGTGTCACAAACTTGCTCGATTTCTGAAAGAAAACAATGTCCAGACTAGCTTCACACAGCGCGATCAAAACTCTCAGCCTATGGTCGACATGACATCTCTCAACAGGCCTACGTCTCAACAATGGTTATTTGACACTGGTGCATCACATCATGTTACTGGAGATGTTAATAATCTGCAACATTTTTCGGACTATGGTGGTCCAAATGAAATCAACATCAGTGATGGTACAGGTTTGCGGATATCACATATTGGCAACGCCAAACTTATTCATAACAATACTTCATTTGCTTTGGATAACATTCTTTGTGCACCCTCCATTAAGAACAACTTAATCTCAGTTTCTAAATTTTGTCAAACGAATAACGTCTCACTTGAATTTTTTTCCTTTCATTTTCATGTTAAGGATCTCCGCACGGGGGCGACAATGCTTCGTGGGGAGAACATTAATGATGTCTATTGCATTCCTAGCTTAATAAATCCTCAAGTTCATCACACTACAACGTCTCAAGTTGATGAGTGGCACAAATGCTTGGGTCGTCCAGCTATTTCTGTTATCCGTTCTATTTTTCGTTCTAGTAATTTGAAGTTACATTCATTGTCAGATTTAAAGTTTCATTGTAATTCTTGTGCTTTGAATAAAAGTTATAAACTACCATTTTCTGAAAATTCTCTTCATAGTTCTAAACCTCTAGAACTAATTTACTCCGATGTTTGGAGTCCTACAAATATATCTATTGATGGTTTTCGATATTATCTAATATTTGTTGACCATTTTAGTAAATATATTTGGCTTTATCCTATGAAACAAAAATCCGATGTTGCCATTTTATTTCCACAATTCAAATTACTAGTCGAAAAATTTTTTCAACATCCTATTATTTCTATCTACACGGATAATGGTAGAGAGTACCTCTCTCTTGCGCCCATTCTAAACTCTTATGGCGTCTCTCATTTCAAAACACCTCCATACACACTTGAACACAATGGAACATCTGAAAGAAGACACCGTCACATTGTTGAAATGGGCTTAACTCTTCTCCATACTGCATCTCTTCCAATTTTCTACTGGTCACTTGCCTTCCAAACAGCTGTTTTCTTAATTAATCGCCTTCCCACTTCAGTTCTCAACTTCAAGTCCCCTTTTCAAATGTTATTTCATCGATCTCCAAATTATTCTCGTCTGAAAATCTTTGGGTATTTATGCTATCCTTGGCTGAGACCCTACAATACATCCAAACTTCAATCCCGGTCTGCACTATGTATTTTTCTTGGCTACTCATCAAGTCAATCTGCATACAAATGTTTTGACCCAGTTTCCCAAAAGACTTATATTCATGTCAAATTTATTGAGCATATTTTTCCCATGCAAGACACTAATAAGCATCTTATACAATCCTTGCCAGCATTGGACTCTTCGTGTGTGGATATCAATGTAAGTACTACTCCATCTTCTCTAACTACTTTTATCCAACCTCTCCTTTCTAATATGCTTGCTACAACCACCTCTTCTACTCAATCTCCATCAATGACTCCTACCCAAACTACAACTCTGTCACCTACTCCTATTCAATCTTCAAACCCCAATACCGTAGTTCTTCCTTCCTCACCTATCTCACCACTTATATCCACGCAATCACCAACTTCCCCTACAGCCTCACCTTCTCCACCTCTGTCTTCTCACTCTAATTCTTCTCCTCAGCCACTTCCTTATAATCTTCGGTCTCCTCGTGCTAGAAAACCGAACTCTAAATATTTTAATTCAAAGTTTGTAAATCACATCACTGCTCATCCCATTCCTCCAACCCTTGAACCCAAGAATTTATCTGAAGCAATGAAAGATGAGCATTGGCGTACTGCGATGTCAGAGGAATTTGATGCACTTATGCGCAATGGTACTTGGGATCTTGTTCCCCCAGGAAATCATAACATTGTAGGTTGTTGTTAGGTTTTTCGCATCAAGAGAAACATGGATGGAACAATTGCAAAGTATAAAGCTCGACTTGTTGCCAAGGGCTATCATCAACGACCAGGCTTAGACTATTCTAAAACATTCAGTCCCATGTCCAAACCAACCATTATCCGCTTGATTCTAGGCTAACATCAGAAGATCGAGCAAATACCTAGTCAAATATTAGTTAGTTTAGCATTATCTGTATCTTACTTAAATATATTGTTTTATTAGCTGTCATATCTTTCTGTTATTTTCTTGTCGTAACAATCTTTATCATCTTTTTTGTATCTATTATTTAAATTCCGATGACTCAATGGAAAATATTAACAACTCTTTGAAATCAGTAGCTATTCTTTTATACACAAACATATATATACACGTACATATATATAGCTGTATCCTTTTTAACATTTTCTGAATATGAGCGAGTTCCAGTTCCAGGTGCATGCATACTCTGATGATCTATGACGTTCCAGTGACCAGACATGCAAGAAAGAAAATTTTGATCTTAATTAAGGAACATGGGAACTCATCTTTCAACCAAACAAAGAAGAGGAGAATCCCATACATATATATATATATATATATATACTGCCCATTAATCTAAATTGGCAATACAGCACGTATAAATAATATAAGAAAGAGGTATGTATATATATGTGTGTATATATAGAGGTAGGTTTTACACACAACATGACTTTATATATTGACTATATAGTTCGTTCATCATTACGTATATTTTATATATATATATATATATATAGCCTCCTAAAAGCACATGCACCTGCAAACGCAAACTTCGATCCAAATTGGTTTCTTTAGCCATGGTTGTTCCTGTCGTTGGAGGCTGATGGTGGAAAACGGTTGCCATATCGAGCCGGACCGCCACTTCCGCCGCCGCTGCGACGTCCAGAACCAGTGCCCCATCCAAACCCACCTCCATGAGCTCCAGTTCCACCGTCTCCTGTCCCATATCCAAATCCAGAGCCCGACCCCGACCCAGACCCAGACCCAGAACCATACCCATAGCCAAAACCCCTGTCGAAACCATTTGGCGACCGAGCGGAGCCGGAACCGTAACCCCATCCACTCCCGGGGCTCGACCCCCATCCCCAACTATGGTCCCAATTAGGACCATGACCCGACCCACTACCACTGGTTGGCGCCCGACTGGGACCTGAAGACACCTCCGGAGACTCCACCACCTTTCCTCCGCCGCCGCCGGGACCGTATGCCGATGAAGGGCCGGGGAGTAAGAAGAAGAAAACAATGAGAGTGAAGTACAACCTGTTGATGAGCTTCTCCATTTTGACTCCTCTAGGCTTGTGTGATGAAACTTGTTTTGTGAATTCGACCATATAATAAAAGGCAATGTGTATGTATATATACAAATAGATATTAATGGGGCATGCATAGCTGAGTGGCCTGTTTTATTTATTGGGTGGTGGGGCTTGGTGTCGTCAAGGGACCCGTGAAGAGAGAGAGAGAGAGAGAGTTGGCCACAAACAAGAGAGCACCACCGCCTCCTAACTATGGTGTAACATAAAATAATTGCACTTCAATATCTAGCTACCTTTTCCAACACTAGAATTTTCCAAGCTTATCATGCATGCGTTGTGATATCCCAATTGTATGGGTAAGTAAAACGGTGAAAGATACAAATTTTGATATTTTACCGAACTTTTATTCTGGAATTTTGATGCAACATCGCAGTAATTTTTACATCATAAAAAATACATTTCGATGAGATTTTTTCAAGGGAGAAGTTCACAGATTTATATAAGGTTAAATGCTTTTATATCCTTTATACTTAAAAGAGAAAAATCACATATATTCCTTAAATTTAAAAAAAAAAATTTATTTTTACACTTCTTGTATTTTGAACTAAAATAAAACTATTAAAAAATTTGTCAAAAATAATAGTTTTAACAATTGCTAATTTTAAAAAATATACTTACATCCGGTAGTTTATATTACTTACACTTACTTACACTTACATCCCTAATTATATTTGATTTTAGTGGATATTTTTTATTTTTTTACTTAAAATTTAATACCGTTTATAATTTTACTTTAATTTTAAGTTTGAATAATATAAAAAAAAGGTTTTTAAGATTTAAAGGTATAACTAATTTTCACCATAAGTATAGGGATAAAAAAGTAATTATCCTATTTACGGCTATGTTTGGAGAATTTTTTTCTCTAAATTTCTATAAATTTCTTTAAAATTTAAAATTTCTATTTATTACACAAATTACAAAACTGTAACCTTTATAAATTTAAATAACTTCAAACACTCCCTATATATTATATTATTTTTTGATTAATTTTTTTCTAGAAAAATTCTAGTAGCCTATTATTGAGAATATACCTGAGTTAATTTTAAAAAAATGTAATAAATAAACAATCAAATTTTATTTATAATAAATCATTATAACAAAATAAAAAAATCATTCATTGAGCAAATAAATTGAATAAAGAGGAATGTGTGAAGCATGTATGATGTTCACTTTTGGTAGTTGAGGCTCTAACTGCCACCCACTGTAGACACGTGGCAATAAGTAGTAAAACAATTAAAAAAGATCCAACTTTACTTCCGCATATTAATTGCGTATAGTTGGATATGGAAAAGAGTGGAATTTCTCAACCTTGGGCCGTGGTGGACGATAAAGGATACATAACTTCAAACCTACAAATTTTAAAAAAGAATTTGATCTCGAGAGATTCACTCTTTAGGTCAAACTCCTAGAGAGTGAATTTCTTTTGATTTGTATTACACATACCAATCTCTCAACATGTTCTTAAGCCAAAAGTACAACTTCAATATTCATCTTCCATTTCATGGGACTCGTCAAACCTAATGCCACATAAAAGCATTATGATCTTGCCATGTGTCCATCATTTTCAAGGTAACCTCCACTCTCCTGCCATGTGTACATAATTTTAAAGATCATCTTGTTGGGACAGGTAAGTATAATTTTTCTATTCTAAACCCGTTTAAAGTACCCGTCTCATCTCTGTTTGAGATAAAGAAGTTTTTCTTTCCCCATCATCATTTCCATTTCTCCGCAGATTCTCTATCTCAATTCCTGCTTCCCGTTTATAAAAGTAAAAATTATTTATTCAATAAAATAATATTATAAAATATTTATTAAAAATAAGTAATAAATATTATACATATTTCAAATTAAATAATAATATATATTAACATAAATTCTTATATAGATATAATTAATAAATAGGTGGATATATAAACGAGAATGGAATGGAATGGAGACAACCATTCACATGTTAGTCTTCTTTCCTGTCCCAATTCGAGAATTATATAAAATTTCCATTCCTTCTCCCGTCCCCGCTAAAAATGTCTTCACATCTGTTTTAAGCAAAGCGGATAAATAGGTGCTTACCGAAGATGGAAATATTTGACATTCATAATCTCCACTTGTTTATATGTATAGCACTAGTGTTGATTTGTGCAATATATAAAATTTTATAATATTTTCATCAAAAAAAATTTAAATATATTATAAAATATTTTAATAAAATTCTATGATGTCGTAAAATATTTATTGCATTACTATATTTATATTTTTTATTGGTGTCAGTTTTAACAAGTTGATACGTAATTACCAAAAAAAAAATTGATATAATTGATCAAGGTCGAATTTTTATGAGTACTAAAGAATTATGTTTTACTAAGGAGGTGATTGGAAGTCTAATTTTAAGCAAAATTTGATACTTTTTTACTAAAAGATGTTAGTTGTAATTTTTTGTGCATTTGGTAGATAAAGTTGTAATTTTTAGCAATTATTAGTAGCTTTTGAGTGTTTGATAAATTTTTTTTGTAACTTTTTAGTTGGCATGAATGTAAAATAACCATTATAACCCCTAGTGCAACAAATGGGTTGACTCAAGTACTAAAGCTATGCATATATACTCAATTAAGTATGTACGTGTCGGGGTATTCTATAATCTCTGAAATTTTTTTTTGTTCATTTTAGGCTCTTATCTTTGTGACCGATAATAATCTCTCCTGCTCTTCATCTTCACTGACCTAAAATCCTCACCACGTTAATACAAATTATTTCTTTTCCCTTCAATTTTACAGCCGTTTGTAAACATTTTTCTTCATTTTGTCAACAATGTGTCCTTTCGTCAAAAGGATAGTCCTAGGGTTTGACAGGTTGAAGGTGATGGTCAGATAAGAAGCAATTTTTAGCAAAATTTAAGTGTTTTCTCTCCTATTTTCTATAGTTTTCATACTTCTGTGATGGTGGTTGGAGTAGTGTCATGGGTTGCACTTGTCGGCGAGCTCGGGATCGAAGATTGTATCGATGGGCAGAGGTCAACAACAGAGCAGGTTTCAACCTAGAGCTTCGGAGCTAGTATGGATGCTATGGTTTCATTGCAATAAATGACAGTAGACGGCATAATTGAAGGCAGATAACTTTCAAATCACCCAATTCACTTCTCAAGTACAGAGGAAGAAGATGAGAATGGTAAAAGAGGAAAATCAGAAAAGCTCACAAAATGGCATCGTTTCTGAAGTTCATGTAGCAGAACAAAAAAGTGGTAAAATTTGGTGTTTTACCAAACACCCGAAGTGCAAATTGGTATTTTTTTGCTAGAAATTCTGCTGCCAAACGGTGCCTAAATCTCAATCGACTAGCAACTAAAATCAAGTTTAGCTTTAAAATATATATTAAATCTCAAACCTACCTAATCAAACTAATCGCTTTTTTATTTCAAAATATTTATTAATTTCAATAGAAACTGTTATTAAGTTTTTGATTCTTGACTCATTTCCTAAAATTAATTTGAGTAAAAAACACTATTATTTTTTACCGTATTAAAATAAATTTTTAATTAATATTATAAAAATAACTCAAATACTGAATATTATTTAACAATTTTTTAACTGCATAGTCAGCATTATTTTTTATAATTGCTAGAGCACTGAATAAATGAATCACCAACCCAGTTCCCCGGCGAAAGTTTTTTTTGGGGGGGGGGTGTTCTCTTACGATTAAGTTAAAGTGACTTCATTGCCAGTGCCCTCGCAATAATTAGATCATCTTTATCTTCCACTAATAGTGAGTAGTTTAAATGTATTTCAATATTTTGAAAAAGAAAAAAAATACACAATATTAAAATTTTACAGTATCCTGGTGATACAAACTTTAAAAAATTTATGGCCAAAATAGTACTTTAAAACACAAACAGTTTCTTCTCATTTGCAATGTTTCTGTTTCCCAACAAAGAAAAAAGTTTACCTAAACTTGAGAGTTTTAGTATGCTCGCAAATTAACTCAATTAGAATTCTGACTCAAATAGACTTTAAAAAGGTGGGTATAAAATTAGCTTAACAAGTTAAGATCCAACCCGAGTTCAGAGCGAGGTAGAATTTAATATGAACTCACAATATATAATTTTGAAATAATCCTTAAAATTAATGTTATTTACAAGTATACCCCTAGGTATGTAAAAACAAGCTCCTATCATTTTAATTTAACACAGATAAAAGAAAGTTAAAACTTTGGTTTTTTTTATAACTTTTTTTTTTTATATAAAAAGGTTCATTCATTAAAAAAATTAAAAAATTCACATTTATTTGAATAAAAAAATGTCCGTTTAAAAAAAGAAAATTTGCTTTTTTGCTTTTGAAGAGAATCAATTTAAGGTTTGTTTGGAGTGATAAAAAGTAAAATAAAATAAAATAAATTCATAATTCGTGCAATGAGATAAAAAATAAATAACTTTCAAAAAATTTCAAAAATTTTTAGAGATTTTCAAAAAATTACAACAAATTAAACAGAACCTTAATTGTATGTGTATAATTAACTACTAATCAAAGTAAAATTCACCAAAATTTATTAATTTCCAAAAGAATAGAATTAATAAAATCTATTAATCTCCAAAAAAAACAAATCAAAACCAAGCACAAATTGAAATCAAACAAATAGAATGTTGTTAATCTCCAAAAATATAAGCCAAGCCAATCGAGTAAGAATGTTTACAAATAATCAGACACAAAAAATAACGAACTTAATTAAAGCTACTCTTACAAGAAATTTAAAAAAAAAACAAAATTAAAATCCCAAACTTTAGATGTTGATTGCTTTTACAGGCGTACCTCCTTTGCAACGGTTGAGCCTCTCACATGCAGTTACCATACTTTATTTCTTTTCATTTGATCGTCAAAAAATATCACGCATTCGTACTTAAAACTATCCATTATCTATTATAACTTTTGCTCTACCATGAGACTGACTGACTAAATTCTATGAACTTTTCAAATACCAGACCGAAATTCTCCAAACGTATGATATAAACCACCACGAAATATATTTTTTACTTTCCAATGACAACATCTCAAATCTCACAAATAATGTATAACTAAGGTCTCGTTTGGTAACCATTTCATTTTCAATTTTTTATTTTTGTTTTCATTTTTTTGAAAACTGAACCTGAAAACGCATATGATAAATTTATTTTCAGTTTTTAGCTTTCAAAATAAAAAAATGTTTTCAAAATTTTTAAAAATTATAAGAACATAGAAAATGTGTTTTTCAAGTTTTCATTTTCAATTTTCAATTTAGTTGTTACCAATATCTGTCCACCATCGCCACTACCTTCTACTTATCTCCAGTCACTACCAAATATATTATTATTTAATATATAAATATTAAATTAATATATATAATATATTAATATATATATTATTAATATATTATATTAAATAATTATATATTAATATATAAAATTAATATATATAACATCCTTGATTTCCTGCAAAAAGTATTAACATATTTCATTATATATTGTATGTAGTCGCATGCCAATTCACATCAGCAAGACTTCCAAAAAATCAAACAAATGTTCTCTCTTCCAATTCAAACCAAATAACATTGATTGCCTCTAAACTCAGTAAGTTCCGACATCTAAACTAGCCGGACTTGAGACATTGATATCATGGTTCAATGTCAACCTCAAACATCAGGAACTATCAAATTAAGATTTAAATCTGGATCATCAAGTTTTGACCTAACAATCTCTGAGCTGAATGACACCCACATGACATCGCAACCTCACCCCCCCCCCCCAAACTCAAATTAGTTAGTAGGGTTAATTATAAAAATTTTTAAATATACACCTCTGCATAAACACTTGTGACAAAAACTTGACTCACCCCAAATTACCCAGTGTCTCTGATAATAAGAATAAAGCCACTAAATTTTAGATCAATTTTCCCAAATAGTATCTTCGTGGAATACAATTCACTCCCTAAATTAATAATCTTAGAAAATTAAATAAACTAAAGTAATTTTTATTTGGCTTTTACAACTATAATGAATGATGATAAAAACAAATACAAAAATAAAAATACAAGAAAATGTGACCTAAGTATCTTGCCAATTGTTATCTCGTTATTAATTTAGAGGGTCAATTGTGTTCAACCAAGACTCTACTTAGCGTGACCCCACGGTCTACCCTGGTAGTCGAGACGAGCCCCTTCCAGAGTTTACATACTAGAGTGTGAGGATTCGAATCGCCCCAGGTGCACTACCGCGACTTAAACAGTGGGATGCCTTGGATCGGAACGCTCCCTCCCGGTTTGGCAATTCGGAGTGAGTTCGAAGAGCTCTGCCAAACCTAAGTTCCGGGTCATCAAAAAAAAAAAAAAAAAACTCTACTTAGCGTGAATCAAGCTATAAAACTCAACAACTTACGTTAACAACACTCCTACCCTTGAAACAGCAAGACACTTATTTTAAGGTAAGGTCGATCAGGTGTGCTTAACGTAGACATAAAAAAAACTACTAAACATTTTAAAATCATTTGTTAAATGTGACTCATCGTCATCAGAAAAATAGATTCTCATCCACAACTTTAAGTTGTGTCCGAGGTGTCCTAAGATTTATCCATTATTCATCACTTGACGATATATTACCAAAGCTGTATAAAATAAGGTGGAGAGCACATAATTTCATGATAACCAAAAGCAACATAAGATCATTTAAAAGAAAATAGGGTAAATAATATATTTTTAGTAGCGCTCATTCACAAACTTCAAACTAAATTTGGCATTAAAATAAAAAAAAATAAATGGAGAAAATCTTCAGTTATTAATATGTAGATCAATACATTGCAAAAAATAAAAAAAATAAATAAGAAAGATAAAAGCAACGTAATGTTTCTGCTCTGATATGTTAAGAGCAAAACAGAATAAAAGCAATAGTTGTCCCGATACCCTTCAGTGCCACTAAATAGGATCTTTATAAAAGTAGACTCCACTCCATGCTATACCCCAAGCCCAAATCAGTGGACCACCCAAGTAATTTACAATGAAAACCAATAATAGCAAATATGTGGATCATAACGGCTATAATTTTAATCAAATGGGTTGAGAAGGCAAGAGATAGTGCCAAAGGACTAGTCTGCTAACAGAATTTATCTAGCAATTAATGAACAACAATTCAAAACCAAAAATTAAGTAGCTACTGATATCTGAATAATAAGGAATGAAATACGACAAAGATTGACACATTGACATTATAGCACTTTGAAGTGGCGACTTCACAAACATTCCCCATATTTGCACAACCGCCATTCAACGTTCACCTGCAATATTAATCCAAATGCCATTTTGCAGAGGAATTTTTGCATGTTTCTTAAGCAAAAGTGCCATAATATTTCACTCCAAGTCAACAATAATGAGATTCAGCGCTCAAGAAATGCATAAATTGCTAATTACTTTTGTCATGCTAATTGCTTGATTCAATATAAATTGCTTCTTTAGCCTTTTTATGGGAAGAAAGGGATGAGAGGTTGAAAAAAATATTCTTTGGAGGAAGTAAATGGATGCAAAGAAAAGTAGAAGTGACCAATTTTTTTTTTTTTTTTTTGGGTAATTAAGATAAATTTGAATTAATAGAAAAATGAGTTACAATGTATAGAAGACATACCCTCAATGTACATCATACACAAAAGACAGGCTTTAAAAGTGTCTCTATAAGTTAAGCTATACAACTCTATAGTCTTACACAAAAGTTAGGGATCCCATTTTGAATATATTGCAATAATGGCAGTAAGATTAATATTTTTGAGTTGGAAGGCTTTAGCCTAAATTCATGCTTGACTTTATTGATAATTAGTGGCAGAAGGATTAATATTTTTCAGTTGGGATGGTTTTAGCCTAAATTTATTTTTGAACTTGTTGATAATTCTCTGAGCGCCTATAATAATACCAGTGAGCATCCTAGCATTTTTCTTAAGCCAAACATGATAAATTAAACTCTTCCTTGCACGTTTATAGATTAAACTGACAAAACTTTTGTTGCTAAACTTACCTATTGCCCATTTGATCTCTCCTTCCAATTTTGTCTGTTCTTGTAGATAAGGCATAAGTTAAAAATAATCACCTAACTTCTAAGGAGAACTGGCAACAAAAGAATAGGATAAATTAAGCTTGTCCGTGCAAGCTTATGCATTAAACTAGCAAGATTTTTTTTTGTTGAACTTACCCATTGCCCATTCAACGTCTCCTTACCAATTTTATCTATCCTTGTGTATAATGCGTAAGTCAAAAATAGCCACCCTCACTTCTTGAAAGAATTGAAAAAATAGATGATCAATACTTTCGTCATCAACCCCACAAAAAATACATGAGAAATTTACATTTATGTCCCATGTATTTGAAATATATATATATGTCTTTGTTCTCCTCAATTATGTTAAATTTATGTTTTGGTTGACTAGAAAGGTATAATTTACATTTTGCACTCTCTCTCCCTTCTCTCTCCATTCTGTGTCTCCTCTCCCTTTCTTTTCCCTAGATCTTCTGTCCAAAATTGAAAGAATAAATTTAATGAACCATAATTCTTCTCTATTTTCCCTTCTAACCAAACAATAAAAACAATGAATTATTCCTCCATCCATTTTTTCCCATTTTCCACCAAGACAAAACACTCTTTTAGTTCACTTAACCCCTTCTCCAACTCACCTGGTTGGATGGGTGAAAAACAGGAATGATAAGAGATAATTATCCTATCCCATCCCACTAATTTGTTAAAGAAGAAAATAGATATAAGATACAAAGAGGAAAGAAAAAAATGTGGAGAAAATATATTTTATCCTTTCAATTTTAAACAAAAAAGTTAAAAAGAGAGAGAGAGAGAGAGAGAGAGAGAAATGTAATAAAA
This sequence comes from Vitellaria paradoxa, assembly GCA_019916065.1. Taxonomy (NCBI): domain Eukaryota; kingdom Viridiplantae; phylum Streptophyta; class Magnoliopsida; order Ericales; family Sapotaceae; genus Vitellaria; species Vitellaria paradoxa. Next base: position 38,349,082 of record CM034242.1, on the reverse strand, counting down.
AAGGACTTGCACCTTTTTTTTAATAATTTTTTAATATAAAAATATATTATAACATATCCATCCGCATGTATCCCTTTATTTTCCTTCTACTTTGTCCCTCAAGCAAATACACTATTATGAATAAATTTATCTCTTTTTCTCTCTTTCCACTTTCTTCTTTAAACTTCCTCCATTCTAAATTTCCCTCATCCCACCAACTTTACAATATACCGAACAAAGGGCAAAGGATATAAAAACAGTACTAAAAATTGAAGATTATTATAAAATCCAAACTACTGTTTCAATTAATAAGAAAAAAAATAGGAAAAATCCACAAATCAATACCAGAGACATCGTAACAAGAAGATTTAGAAGCAAAGTTTTAGCATCACTCAACAGAAAAAGTCTCAGATCAAGTGTTGGGTTTATTTCAATATAGCTTCATCCTCAATAAAACATGAAATCAATCAGTTCTGGGCTAGAACTAATTCAACTTCTGACAGATTCTAATTTATATTGGATGTAATTGCATTTCAAGTCATATGATAAGACTTGGAAAAAATATAACAAATGTTACCTCTTGCCAATTCAATCCAAATGACATTGATTGCCTCTAAACTCGTCCTTTACAGCAGTCCTAACATGCAAATTAGTGAGTAGGTATAATTATATTTATAGAATCCATATCCAAATTTTAAATATACACATGCATAAACAGCTGCAACAAAATTTTGACTCACCTCAAATTTCGCAAGTGTCATTGATAATAAGAATAAACCTATTAAATTTGAGATCAATTTTCGCAAATAGTACCTCGATGCAATACAATTCTCTCTACATTAATAATATTAGAAAGTTAAATAAACTAGAGTAAATTTTATTTGGTTTTTACGATTATAACGAATGTTGAAAACACGAATAAAAATGTAAATTACAAGAAAACGTGATCTAAGCATTTTGCCAATTGTGATCTAATTATTAATTTAGAGAGTCAATTGCGTTCAATGAAGACTCTAATCAGTGAGAATCAACCTGAAACTCAACAATTTATTAATTTAACAAACACTTAAAAGAGCAAGACACTTACTAACATCAATCCAACGTTCTTCTAACATTGAAAAAAAAAGTATTAAATTTCTAAAATCATTATGTTAATTTGACTCATCATCATCAGAAAAATGGATTTCTCATCCACAACTTTAAGTTGTGTTCGAAGGCGTCCTAAGATTTTTCCATAATTCATCACTTGACAATATATAATTAAAGCTGCATAAAACAAGGTGGAAAACACAAAAATTCATAATAAGCAGAAGCAACATAAAAGAACTTTAAAGAACATTGGGCAAATAATATATTTTTGGCAGTCTTCATCCACAAATATAACTAGATTTCACATCTAAATAAAAAAAAATGAACAAGGAAAATCTTCTTTTTTCAATATATAGATCAATACATTGCAAAAAAAAGTTAAGAATAAAACAAAATAAAAGCAATAGTTGTCCTAACAGTCCCTGATTCAACTTAAATAGAATCTTTAAAAAAGTAAACTCCATTCAATGCTATACCCCAAGCCGGGCCACCATAGTAATTTACAACAAAAAACCAATAATAGCAAATATGTGGATCATGATAATGCCATAAATTTTAACCAAATGGGTTGAGAAGGTAACACCTAGTGCTGCCACAAACAACACATAAAATACAAGCCTGCTAACAGAATCAAACTAGCAACTAATGAACACCACAAATCAAAACCAAAACATACATAATTCAAGTGCCAAAGAATATCTGAATAATAAGGAATATAAGACGATGAAGACAGACAAATTGGTACTTACTTCAGTAATATTAATCCAATATTTGCACAACCAACATGTAACGTTCACTTGCAATATTAATCCAAATGGCATTTGACAAAGGGATTTTTCCATGTATACTAAGCAAAAATTACACATGCAAAAATGTTACGCTGTTTCGCTCCACAAGTCAAAAAAAATGAGATTCAACGCCTAAGAAATACATAAATTGCTAATAATTACTTCTTGTCAAACTAAGTGCTTGATTCCAGGTAAAATTTGCAAAAGCTTTAACTTTAGCTTTTGTATGGGATGAGGTGAAATGAGAAAGGTAATGAGCGTGAAAATATTTTTCTTCCTTGGGAGGAAGTAAATTGATACAAACGAAATTAAATAGAAGTAATCAATTATTCTTTTGCCTTAATCTTCAGTCCCAAATTGAAAGAATAAAATTGATGAACCCACTTCCTCTCTATATTCCCTTCTAACCAAACAACAACAACAACCCCCCCCCCAAAAAAAAATATTCTCTTTCCATTTTCCATCAAAACCAAACACTCTATTAGATCCTTTCCTTCCCTTATCCGTTTTTTTTTTTTGGTAATTTCCTTCCCTTATCCTAGTCGCCCAAACAAAGGCTAACACAGTACTTGGTTGGATGGGTGAAAAAGAGGAATGATAGAGATAATTATCCTATTCCACAGTTTGGTTAAAGAAGAAATAGATATAATATATGAAGGGGGGGGGGGAAGAGTGAGATCCACTAAATTTTATCATTTCAATTTTAAACAAAATAACCAAAAAGGAGATGAAAAAATATTAAAAAAAGAACAATAAATATATAAGACTTGCATATTTTTTAAATAGTTTTTCATATAAAAATAAATTATCAGATAAAAAACCAAATATATCCCGCTTCAATTTGTAAGGGGGAAAAATGAGGGAAAATCCACAAATCAACACCAGAGACATCGTAATAACAAGATTCAGAAGCAAAGTTCTAGCATCACTCAACAGAAATTGTTTCAGATCAAGTGTTGGATTTATTTCAATATAGCTTCATCCTCATCCTCAATAAAACATGAAATCGAGGGAGACAGCAAAAAAAAAAATTTCTTAGCTATAACTAATTCACCCTAAGCTCACAACTAACCAAAAAATTGAAAATTTCTATGAAAAATTAAAGGACAAAAACTTGGGAAAGAGACTACTCAGTGATGGCAATAGTAAGTCATAGGTTCGATTCTGCCAGCATTTGTCCTCAACTTCACAGTTCAGAAGAGGGAGCTTTTCTATCCTCATCGTAGCCTGTCAATTCCCAAAGCACAAATTTTGCAAGCTAACGAAGAAACTAAAATAATCAAAGTTCAAATATACATGTACACAAGACATCTGTAGATATATACGTATATATACACATATAAAGAGAATCGCTCAGTTCAGCGGGGTAGTCGACACGCAAACTTCCCTAGAGAGAGAAACCTGCATTCAGGTCTGTTGAGCTTGAATTTCATGGAGTCATCACTGCGATCTCTTTCAGATTTAAACATTGAAATACAGGACAATTCACAAGGAAAAAAAAGGGCAAAAGAAAAACTAAAGACTGGAAGAAACAAGATTGAAGGGGGTGTAATTACCAAAAAAAAAAAGAAGATTGAAGGGCGTGAGAAGCACTACAATTCTGCAAAGCAAGATAACTCTAGAAAGCTCTGGTAACGGAGATTAAACAGCTGTGCATGTTGATGGAGTGAGGGTCACCATGAATTTATAGGGGCAAAGCTAGGGTTTTTCACTCTGAACCCCGATATCACCGCTGTTTGGGACGGTGGGTAGTTGGACTCCAGCTAGGTGCGGAGGCTTTTCCTACACCAGGTCAAGGTATTCTCAAACCCAATCAGGGGCCCGGTGGGGGACATATTAAGGGAGTTTTTTGGCACGTGAATTAAGATGCTATACCTGCGAATTGTGACAAAAACAAGGGGTGGGAAGGGTTTTTTTTTTGGGGGGGGGGGGGGTGTGGAATTTCATTTGGATTAAAAAAAAAGCTGAAAAGCTTTTTTCTTAATTTTCTTTTGTTTTATATTATTTTTTTATTAAAATTTAACTTTCTTAGTACAAATTATAACTTTTAAGTATATTAATTACATTCGTTAAAAAAAATCTCAACCATTTAAGTAAAAACTATATTGTTTAATTAAAAACAATAAAAAAAAACTAATTTTTTTTAACTTCCTCTAACTTTAATTTTTTATTTTTCATTTTTTTACAAATACGATTAACATGTTAAAAGATACAGCTTCTAAAAAAAGAAAATTAAATTTTGATAAAAAAAAGTTATATAAAATGAAAAACTCACGATACTCATTCTAAGCATTTCTAACCCACCCAACCCCACTTCATCGCACAAGGGATGGTTTGAAAGTCTAATTTTTAGTATTTTTGACCTTTTTGTTAAAAGTTAATAATTAAATTTTTAGTGTGTTTAATAAAATAAGTAATAATTTTTAGTATTTTTGATAATTTTTGAGTGTTTGATAAAATTTTGGTAATTTTTTAAAATTTTTAATAATTTTTTGTGTGTTGGTAAAAATTTTAATTATTTTAAAATTAAACAAGTTAGTATAATTGAGTTAAAAATAAAAATTAACATATTATCAAATACTTAATAAATAAACGTTGGTCCACCAAAAGATGCCCACTGATTGGATCTCTATTGTCACACATTGACTAGTTGATTTACACCTTTTTATGACATAGAAATGATATAAAACTCTTGTATTATGCAGATTTTATCTCCCTCACTCCAATAGAGCATGTGTTGAGTTTTTATCACATGGAAGGAAAATTGAGTTCACTATTAGTTGCAAAGGAAAAGTAATGAAAAAGCGAAAGATTGGATGAGCTTGAACACAACACAGTAGCTGATTTACAACTCCTTGGAAGATTCAGAATTTTTCTTAAGATCAACACCAGGGGATCAAATCATCAGCTCTGAGATTTTTGAAGCAGGAAATTGTATTCAGATGATGGATCTGACCCATTCGAATGCTTTTAGAGAGTGCATTGAGTGCTGGAGGGAATGTTGTATTCGAATACAATGTTGCAGCATTCGAATGACATGTGATATCCCAGTAACAGATTCCACGTGATTGTAACTTCCCCATGTGACATGATCCTGAGATCAAGGATGGCAAATCTGTAATTCAGGGACGGATGGCATAACGGAAAAAAGAATTTCAGAAAGAATGAGTAGAGAGAGAAGAGGGAGTGGGGGATATACGGGGGCAAGAGGGTTTTAGAGAGGGAGAGAGTTCTTTTTGTTTTTTTTTTTCAAGTTTTCTTTCCAGCTTCTTCTTCTTCATTTTCTCTGGTTTTCAGATTCTACAGATTTGGATTTCAATTCTGATTTTAATTTTCAGTTTATTGTAATTAGATTTTAGTTCTTCAGCACTTTACAATTCCATTCATATAATTAGATTTCATTTTGAATTAAAGAGCAATTTCCATTTCCAGCTTGAAGGTCATGTCTCTGTTCTTCATTTTTGTTGTTCATTTTCTTAAGATGATCGGCTAGTTTTTCTTGGGCCAAGGCAAGGATAATGTCCTGTCCAATGATTTCCAAGATGTCGTTCTTCATGGATTAATTTTGAGTGCTTTGGTTATCAATCTTAGTTGTAGCTAATTACTCTTGAAATCAATGGTTCAATGTCCGATTAACACGTGTTTACATATCTTATCAATGAGTTCATAGACGTTGCTGAATTCAGAACTCTTATTGCAAATATGTATGGGAGTTGCTAGAATTAGAACTTCTATAGTCTTCATGATAGATTATGCACATCACTTGTTTGATCCATGGCTTGTATCATTTGAAATTAATTTTCTCCAAACATTAGAGCAACTAGAATTGATGATCTATTCACTTTTGGTATTTTGAGATTGATTTGGATAGGCATTGGAATTGTCTTGCCCATCTTTTTAATATCAAGTTTTAATTAAGTTTAGTTTTCATTTCAAAACCCATTTCCAAAACCATCAAAAATTTCAAACCAGATTTTCAATTTTGTTTACCATTTATGTGAGCCATGTTTTGCCTCTTTAATCCATTTGATTCAAACATGATTTTGCTCCCTAGATCCCTGTGGATATGACCTGGTTCTTACCAGTTAATTGTGCTACAATGAAACCTTGCACTTGGGGGAGTTTGTCTTGATTTTCCTTACTCAACACCTTTGAAATCTGAATTTGCATTTTTATTTACATTTGAGAGTGAGGTAATTAAGCAAACACAAGCACCCACGCCTCTAAACAGGGGCGAATTTTCACAAAAGTAGCACAAAGCACTCAAGAACAAAATAGTAAAGTCACGTCGAAATTGAAAGTGGAAGAGAAAAAGGTCAAAAATAAGAGAGAGATACAGTGTCTTTTTTTGGGGCGCCCCCGGGAGGGGAGAGGAGAGGCTTTGTTTAGTTTGTAAATAAATTCTAAAAAATTTTATAGATCTCTGTTAATTTTATATCATATTAATTTTTTTCTTTTACTGCACGTATTACGAACTCTCAATTTATCTCAATTTATCTCACTTTATCTTACTCGAAACTCACCCAAACAATTCTTACAATCGTATTGTATATTAAATTAATAAATAAATTTTTTACATTTTAATGGTACAATTGTGGTTTTTTAATAGCACCTAAGTGTTTACCAGGGCATAAATTTGTAAATAATAAATTTAAATTTAAAAAAATTGTCAGCATGAAACCAATCAATTTTTCCTTAGCTAATGATTTGCACTATCAATTTAAACGAATAAGTTTTTTCTAAATATTTTCAAAACATCCTCCAAGATTGTTTTAATTCTAATAGACTCCTTTCAAATAAACATATACTCCTTGACAACTAAAATTATTTAAATTCCATGACACATAAAATTGTTAAATTCCATGACACTTAAAATTATTTTTGTTGACAATTTGGTATAACCTCATCTTTAGGTACACGCTCTCTTGTTTTTATTTTTGTTTTTGTATTCATTCTTTGTCTTTAAATAAAATATTTCTCATATTAATTTATATAAACGATATACTTTCTTACTTTTTATTTTATTTTTGTATTCTTCTTTTGATCTTCCTTTAAATACATTATTTATGACAAATACAATCTATAAATTTTTTTTTAAATAGTCTATGATATTTCTTTAAATTTTACAACATTGAGAGAGATAAAAAAAATATTTTAATAAAGATAAAATTAGTAAAATTTTAAAGAAATATATTTTGAGAGAAAAAAATACTCAATCTGTTTTTTTTAGTAAGTGTGTTGTAATTTTTTAAAAGCTTCGGTCAACATATTTTGAAAGAGATAAAAAAATACTTTAATAAGTAGATATAGATTAGAATTCTAATAGCAAAAGTCCTATATACCTATGTTACAACTATTACAAATAAAATAAAATTTATTTTGAATTGCTTATTGCAAATTTAAATAGATTTTGTATAATTTTTTTTACAATAAAGATAATTTTTATAATTTTTTTATAACTCATACATATCGCGTCTACACTTACTGTGAGTATAAATAAAATAATAACTACACATATTTGATGTATTTAGAGCTATAAAAATAAATTTGTAAAACTTATAGTCAATTGATAGAAAATTTGAATTTTATAGGCTTTTGTGAAACTTGGAAAAGTTTCATAGAATTTCAAATGAGCCGTATTAATTTGAATTTTATAATATTGTTTCCAATAATGTATGTTTACAACACAAAGAATGGATTCAAACGTGCATTCCACTCTAAATCATTCCATCATACCAACTTAGGAAGTGTTTAAAGGCATAATTTTTAGTAATTTTTAAAATTTTTTTGTCAAAAGTTACTAGTTACAATTTTTTATGTGTTTAGTGAGACAAATAGTAATTTTTTATAACTTTTAAGTGTTTAGTAAAAATTTTTGTAATTTTTAGTAACTTTTGAATTGACAAGTTACTGCAACTGAATAAAAAAATTGACAAAAATTGATGGTTTATTAGATATTCAAGAATAAAAAATTGATATTTTTTTGCTAAATGTTGTACAGCCAAACGCCCCTTAGTAAAAAAATGATCCTCATAAATCTACAAATTTATTTAGCAATTTTCATGAAGTAAACAATTTTAAAACTTTCTTCACATTAATTAGATGGTTTTTTCTTTCTTTCTTTTCTTTGTGTGTGTGTGTGTTTAGAAAGCATAATCTCTATACATTTTTATTTTTTCTTTTTTATTTTTCCAATTCCTACCATTTATTTGAAATATATTAATTACTGAAGACTCTTAAAAAAGCTCTCTTCAATATTTTTATAAGTTTTGAAAGATAAATTAAAAAAATAATAATTTCTTTTGAATTATTTCATTGACTATAATGCTTAAAAATTATAAAAAAATGCTCAAAATGATATAATAAAAGTGGAGACTTTTTTATACACCATTACATGACACTAAGCGTGTGTTTGGAATTAATTACCAAAAAAAAGTGCATTTGGAATGTAAAATTTGACAAAAAAATCTCAAAATTTTTTAAATTTTTACTAATTTTTTTAAGTTATAATTAACGTTTTTTAGTTTTTGAAGAACACATCAAATATTTAATTTTTTTTTTGGTCAAAATTCAACAACCACGCTAAGGAGCATTAGCATTTGAGAATATATTGTGATGGGAATATTAAACTTGGTCAATTTTTTTCTTTAATTTCTACAATATCTTGGTAAGTACCTACAAGCAAATTTTTACTTTCTTATTTTATAATCATTTATACCTTTTATTTCCCTGCCCACAACCACCTATTATATAAAAAAAAAAAATTATTTATATTCTAACAGAGATAATTAATTGCTCCTAAAAAAAACAACTACCAGATCCACTCTTCCTATCAAACAATTTTGAACATTTCTTTTTCCAAAAAAGAAACAAACATTTTTATTTAAGAAAATTACATATAAATTCTGATTTGTTTTACAAATGGTTGATAGATTCTATAAGTTTTGCACAAGACAAATTAGCTTATATTTTCAATTAATTCATACACCAATTTTAAGATTGCAAATTATATTTTTGTATCCTCTCATATTTGTGAAAGTATCAAAAAATAAAAAAAATAAAAAATGACAAATATTAGACCTTATTGTAAGTCTTAATTTGTTTTTAGGTTTTATTAAATTAGATATATAAATATATATATTATATATAAAGTAGAGTGGGGCAACGCCACTGTACTACGTAAGACCTAACCTGCACTATAATTATGATACGTGACACTTAATTATACTTATTTTGCGTCATATAGAACTTAACTTGCGTTATACTTGTGATACGTGTATAATTGTGACACGTAATACTTAATTATAGTTATCTTAATTATCTTACAAGAAATTAGTATTTACATAATTACTACTTATTCACAATTTTTAATTTTATTCAAACTATAATATTCATGGATATCACTCGATATTTTTATTTTACCTACACTTCTATTTGTCATATAACTTTTAATTTTTAATTTTTAATTTTAATTTTTATTTAAAACATATTCTTATTTTTAATTTTTTATATTTTAATAAATTGTTATTTAAAACATCATAAATATTATCATGTTATCAAACAAGATAATGCAAAAAAATATTTACTCTGTTAAATAAAAATTTTAATAGTAAATATTATTATTAAACAAAATAATGTACAAAAATAATTAACATGTTAAATAAATATTTTAACTTATTAACATAATTTTTTAATTATAATTATCTTAATTTATAATTATATAATCTAAACAAAATTAATATTATAAATAATTACCACTTATTCATAATTTTATTTAAATAAGAATATTTGTGAATGTCACTTGATATTTTTATTTAATCGACACTTCTATTTAATTATCATATAACTTTTTATTTTTAAATTTTATAATTAATAAATTATTATTTAAAAATAATAAATATAATAAAAACAATAATAATTATTATTAAATAAAATAATGTAAGAAATAATTAACTTGTTAAATAAAGATTTTAATTATTAACAAGTAACGTGTCCTTTATTATTTTTATTATTAGATAAAATAAGTTATATATTTTAAATCAAATTATAATATTGTTTGTTAAAATTATATATATATTGTACTATTATTTATTAAAAAATCAAACAATATTAAAAATTAAAAAATAAAATTGGCAATGGATAAATCAATATAATTAAAATGTCGCTCAAACTTTTCTTGGAGTTGGACTTTCAGTTTGATTAAAATTGTATTATAATCGGAATAAGATGGGATATCAAAATAATATTCTAATCAAAATAAAATAGAAATTTTCTGTATGCAAAATTTATAAATAGAAACGAAATCTTCTTTTCTTTCATATTTCTTGAAGACTTTTAATTACAATTTTTTTTTTCAATTTTGTGATTTATTAGGTACGTACTTAAATTTTAGGGCTCATTTGGTTTGTTTTTATATTTTTTGTTTTCTGTTTTTGTTTTCTATTTTCTGTTTTGAATTCATTTTCCATTTTATACTTTTGAAAATAAGGAAAAAGCTAAAGACGCATTTGGTCATTGTATTTTCAAAATTTGTTTTGAAAAACAGAAAATGAGTTTACACATAAAATAAAAAATGACAAAAAGTCATTTTGAGTGTTTTTAATTCAAAATAAGAAAAATTTCAAATTAATGAAAATAGAGTATTTTCTGTTTCTTTAATTTGAGATTTTTAAGACATGAAACGAATACAGAAAATAGAAAAGTAAACTAAATGCCACCTTAATTTTTTAAAGTTATTATATGTAATTGATATATATTTTATAAGTTTTTATATGTAATTGATATATATATACACACTATAGCAAGAAGAATAGAAACAATAATCATAAAATTTATTTAATTATATGAGTAAATGTTATTATTTTTCAATCTTTTTTAGGTTATTTTTTTATTTATTGGAATTTGAATTTAACCGAATCGATGCTATTGATGGTATCAATATTTTAATTTGTTTTACGTTCACTATTTGATTGAATTTTTATAAATAATAATATATATTATTTTTAAATATATTTTTACAACTTAATTATTTTAGCATATGATAGTACGCTCAACTTAACTATATAATATGATAAATTCATACATCGCATGAGTCATATTATTAGTATATATATATATATATATATATATATATCATTGCATAAACTCAATTTTTTTTCCGATTTATTTGTTATATAAAAGCAATTTTTTTTTTTTTGAGAATTATATGAGGTGTTGTATTCCCACATTAGGATAGGACTGTTTAGTTTTTAACCTTTTTTTTTTTTTTTTTAAACAGGGCGGTATTTGATGTTGTCTTTTATGAAAGAATTAGTGTGAATTTCATTTTTATCTTTATTGAAATATACTACCTTTAGTACATTGCCTTTTTGTAGAGAATATAACATTTTCTGTTATTATTATTGATTTTATGAAAAACTATTTAGAGAAAGAAATTATTATTCTTAGAAAGTTTAACATCATTGTTTAAAGTATATATCTCATTACACCTTCCAAAAAAATAATAAATAAATAAAATATATATATCTAATGATTTCAAATTTTGGTTACCAAACAACTCCAATAGCTTAACTTCATTTCAATCTAAACTAAAAAATATCATAACGTTAAAAGATATATACTGATAATTGGTAAAGAGATAGAGGTAAAGGTAGAGTAGGAATATCATATTATATATATATATAAATAGAGTTTGGTAATGCCGTTGCGTCACGTAAAACCAAACTTGTACTACAGTTGTAATACGTGGCACCCAAGTATAACTATCTTATATATATATAAAGTAAAGTTTGGTAATGTTGCTGTGCCACCTATTACCAAAGTTGCACTACAGTTGTGACACGTGACACTTAAGTATAACTGTCTTGTACCACGTAGGACTTAAATTCCACTACGGTTGTGACACGTGTATGGTTGTGACACATGGCGTCTAATTATAGTTATCTTAATTGTCTTATAAAGAAATTAGTATTTTCCATAATTACTACTTATTCACAAGTTTTAATTTTATTCAACCTAGAATATTCATGAATATCGCTTGATATTTTTATTTAATTTGCACTTTTATTTACCATATAATTTCATATTTTTTATTTTTATTTAAAATATATTCTTATTTTTTAGTTTTTGTATTTTGATAAATTATTATTTAAAACATAATAAATATTACTATTGTTATTAAACAAAATAATGCAAAAAAATAATTAACCTATTAAATAAAAATTTAATTTATTAGCATAAATTATAATTATAATTATAATTATTTTAATTTATAATTATATAATCTAAATAGATTTAGTATTGTACATAATTATTACTTATTCACAATTTTATTTAAACTAGAATGCTCGTAGATATCGCTTGATATTTTTATTTAATCTACACTTCTACTTATCATACAACTTTTTACTTTTTTATTTTTTATAATTTAATAAATTATTATTTAAAAATAATAAATATAATAATAATTATTATCATTAAATAAAATAATACAAAAAAGTAATTAACCTGTTAAATAAAAATGTTAATTTATTAACAAGTAACATGCCCTTATTTTTATCATTGTACAAAATAAGTGATATATTTTAAATAGAATTGTAATATGTTTTTTAGAATTATATATATTGTAATATTATTTATTAAAAAATATCTAACAATATTAGAAATTAAAAAATAAAATTAGCAATGGACAGATTAATCCAATTGTTTTTTTCTTAACTTTTATTGGATTTGAATTTTCAAATCCATCAAAATAATATTCTAATTAGAATAAGATAGGATTTCAAAATGTATTTTAATTTAAATAGAATATGATTCTTTTACATGCAAAATCTATAAATAGATACGTAAACATCTTTTCTTTCAAATTTATTGAAGACTATTTATTACAATAATTTTCTTTTTGACTTTGCAATTTATTAGATACGTACTTAAATTTTAATTTTTTAAAATTTTTATATGTACTTGATATACATATTTTATAAGTTTTTTATATGTAAGTACTGCTATTTTTTAAATTTTTTGATATATAAATTGTTAATGAGTAAGTAATATTATTCTTCAATCTTTCTGATTTTTTTTCTTTTCATTTTATTTATTAGAATTTAATTTTAATTGAATTAATGCTAATGATGATATCAATATTTTAATTTAGTTTATGTTTACTATGTGATTGAATTTGCATAAATAACATTATATATTGCTTTCAGATATATTTTTGTAACTTAATTGTCTTAATATGATAGTATATTCAATTTAATTATATAATATAGTAAATCCGTGCAATCATGCGAGACTATTCAAACATATCTACAAGTGTGTGTTTATATATGTTTTATGATGTTTTATTTGACCTCGTATTTAACAAATCAAATTTAAAATTTTATATATTAATGATAGATAATTATAAATGTAAAAGTAAATATCGAATACTCATAAAAACAGCATATGAAGTTAATCAAAAACATATTTCAAAATTTGAACTTATTAATCTTAGAAAAAATTTATTTGAACTTTTCGGTAATTAAACTTAGAAAAAAATTATTTGAACTTATTTGTAATTTTCATTTTTTATTTTATTTTTTCTATATAAAATATTTGTTTCTCCGAATTATTGCCATGCTGAATAATTTATGTTCTCGGACTCATGCAAACACAAAAATAAAATTAAATAAAGGGTGCCTTTGGAGCTTCAATAACCTCCAAAAATTTTAGGAAGTGAGTTTTGAAATTATTATGTAATGATTATTGAATATTTATATTTAATTTAATATAAAATTATTAAAAAATATATAAAGTGTTACGTGTTAAAAATTTTAGTAAAGAATTGTAAAAATTTTTAAAATTTTATGTAATTATTTTATACAAATATCAAATCATTTATTTTTAAATTCTGATAAAATTCATTTGAAATGTATCATTTCGATCAATTCGAACAGCTTTTAAAATTTTTGAAAGTTTTTGGGGATTTTTTTGAAATTTTTAGGAGCTTCAAACGCTCCCAAATTCTTCGCCGGAAGGCCGAGCCCAGTCATTAGTACGGACCGTTTCGCTGGAAAGATCCGTTGCCGCCTTGACTGCACTGTTTAACGATGCCTGGCTTGTCTCCACCTCTGCGCCCTCAACTCGTCACATAAGGGACAGAGTGTGAATTTTTGGGGAGAGAGAGAGAGAGAGAGAGAGGGTATGACTTTGTAGACAGAGAGTGAGGGAGCGACCGAGCGAATATGGGCGGTTTAGAGATGGTTTGTTCTGGTCGAATCTTGGCTGTTTCGTACCCTATAACGCCCTTGTTCCCCGGCAATTCGTCATTCTTGAACTCAAGATTCCTCCAACGAAAGCTCAAATCCAATCACATATGGCGATCGATGGCGGCGGAGCCGGAGGGTTCTTCATTTGCATCTTCAGTTGATTCCGAGTCGGCTGATAAAAACGCCTCCGGGTAACCATTCTATCTACTTTTTCCACGCATATGTACGCATTCTATTGCGCATATGTGCCTGTATATCTATATGTTTATATAATTGGTGCGCACATGGGCGCAGGTTCTGTATAATTGAAGGACCTGAAACAGTGCAGGACTTTGCCAAAATGGAATTGCAAGAAATTCAAGAGAATATTAGAAGTAGGCGGAACAAAATATTCTCGCATATGGAGGAGGTGAGTTTTTTGGTATAACATTTTGTCAAATTGGAGTCATTGTTGATTCTATAATGTTTTTAACAGCAAGATTCATTTGGCTATTACAGATAATATAAAATCCATAGTAAACAATTACTCATGAAACTGGGGCCTGGTTTGAAAATCAAATTGGAAATAGTTTGTATACAATGGAATTTAAAAAAAAAAAAAAATAACATTACATTGCCAACTATGTCTTTGTTATGAATGTATTATTATGCTACTTGGGCACGGTCCAATATTGGACACTACTAAATCTGGGTTTGGTTTTCAAATAACCCTAGGGCACACAATCAGTTAAGAACTTATGGCGATGATCCCTCTGTGTGTGTTCGGAATGGCTGATGGGCTACACAAACTAAGCTTTGGAATTACAAATTTTTATGAAATTCCTGGAATTTTAACATTCATCTCCTATTTTGTAGCTCGTATAGCTATTGGCTAATACTTCTATGCTCAATGATGTTGATAGGTTCGCCGGCTTCGGATACAGCAGAGGATAAAAAGTGCTGAGCTTGGAATACTAAAGGAGGAACAAGAAAATGAACTTCAGAATTTTCCCTCGTTTATTCCATTCTTGCCTCCATTGGTAAGTTTTATTTCAATGCATTTGTAGGCTCGCATTTTGATTGCTCAATGGCATGAATTTTGTGTTGATCTTGTCAAACATTTTATCAATATCTTTACCTTTGCTAGCTATGAATGAACATAATTCACGATAAAATGTCACCAGTTAACCAATCAACAAAACTACTAGTTAGAAATAACAGATTCTTGTTGCACTGAAACATGTAAATGTTGACTAATCTGGTTAGCATTGTACTTACTGAATGAAATGGTTGATTAATTGAAAAATGAAATTGTTCATAGACACATTGAATGCTGAGATTAGGTATTGAATTTCTAGTAGTATATCCATAATCAAAAAAGTGTTTGTAATTGTCCCGGAAGAAACGAAACAAAACATAGGATGTTGCTAGGACAATTATTGTATGAGGTCTACCTAATGCTAGATGCGGAGGTGCATAATATATCGATATGAACACTGTTCCTTTGCCTTTCTTCAAGATAATGATTGAAAAACATGTTTCCTGCAGAGCCCAGCAAACCTTAAGCTGTACTATGCTACTTGTTTTTCCCTCATTTCAGGGATTATTATTTTTGGTGGTCTTCTAGCACCAACTGTAAGTTTACTTTTCTCCTCCGTTTTAGGGCATTTTTCTTTTGAAGATAGAATCTGTTTACTGGAAAACTTCATTTTATATACCTAAACTCCATCATTTCGATTCTTGAGTTTTTTTCCTTTTTTTTTTTTTTGGGGTAGCAAGGAGGATATAGTCCCCTTTCCTTCCACGATGCTTCATTTTTATCTACCCTCACTTTTAAGTACATTGATGTATTTCTCCTCTATATTTGTTTTGAAATCTAATTGTTTGGAACATCTTGCAATCATTTAATTGAGGTTTTAAGTGTTAGATGAAGGCCAACAGAAGGGAAAAAAGGGGTTGTTGCAAGGTTTGGTAGGGTAGTGTCTTGGGCTAAAATAGGGTTGAGAGACATGTTAAATTTTTCTTTGTGCTTAGAGACACACGTGAACTCCTGCTCCTAAGGTCTAACTAATATTTCGCCTTTCAAAATGCTTATTTTAGTTAGAGCTAAAGTTGGGAATAGGAGGCACATCATATGCAGATTTTATCCATAGCATGCATCTTCCAATGCAGTTGAGGTATGCTTATTTATGAAGTGCAACTTTTTATATTGCCAACATTATTGGTTCTCTTTGTTCTGCATTTGAGACAATTTCTCATTTCTTATGATTAATTTGGAATGGTTTCTGTTCTTTGTGTTTAATTTATTCAGACTACTGGTTTAGTTAGAGTAAATTTTCTAGTTGTTGCTCTCTTTTGAACTAAAGAACTTTTGCTACAACAAGGCACCATTATTCCATTTACATGGCTTTCATGGAAAATTGTTCTAGTGAGGTGTTTTAGTGCAAAATGGTCTCTAAGATGGAAGACCCAACAACATTACTCATAGTTCATTTATATATAATATGGCTTGAAACATGTCATGGATCTCAATTGGACTTAATGGATGGTATGGATGTCAATGGAGTCAATTCAAGAACATGAGTTTATATAGAGAAACCTAAAAATGGTTGGATTTACTTGAAGAGTGAATTGGGGTTTGGTTGTTGTATGTTTATTTTCTTTCTGTTTGGGTGGGGTTGTTGTTATAGCCTAGATTATTAATTATTTATTTCATCTATGAGTTATATTTTTTATTATATTTAAATAATATTTAAATTAATTTTATTTTGGATATTTGTGAGCCGTTGTGTTCTTTAAGGAATTTTTTAAGTCATTGATCAGTGATATGATTAGGTGATAGAGAGAGTAGGTGCCTATTTATAATCAATAGATAAATGTAGGGTTATGTGTGAGTATTGATATATGATTGGAGGTTCACCATAATTTAAGTGGGCGTAATGATATTAGATCAAAAAACTTATATTTAAATAGGTGTTATGTTAGATTAGGGTTTCAATATTCTACATAAGAAGGGGGGAGAGATTGAGAAAAGTTTGCTGCATTGGAAATTGAGGAGATTTTTTTGCATAAGGTACGAAGTAAATTTTTATTAATTTATACATTGAATATTTTACGGTCAGTATACCCCAAAAAAAAAAAATAGAGAGAGAGTTGGGGGGGACTGTGTGACTGTGTGGTTGAAAGGCTTTTCATGGATTATGCACGTAGGATATATATATATAGGCTAATACTTAATAAATATAATTTAAAAACATTGAGCGATTCAAACTATTCAAATTCGACTCGAGAAGTGGCTCGCTCAAGTTTGACTCAAAAATTATGTGAACTAATTTTTAAGCTCGTTAAACTTCAAACATCCTACCACTAGACTTGGTTATGTTCATTTACACCCCTACAAAGCTTCATTAATTGTCACACTGCTATGATAATGTTGAGAAAGACAATTTGTTAGGAGTAGAAGCATTTGCAATTGGAACTCTTGTTGAATAATTCCTTTTAGTTTAAGCCTTCTCTTCTCTTTCATCACTTTTTAACTTCAAATCTTCTTGACCTCTGAATGTTCTACATTTTATGCTTCTGCCTGTCTTCCCAAACTCAAGATCTTTCTCTTTCATGTTTTGGTTATTACATTTATGGTTGGTGTGCTTATTTGCTGCTCATCTAATGAATGCAGGATATCTTGCTTGTGCTCGGTGTTCAAGCACCGGAGCACTTGTCCTTAGTGAACCAGTTTGGACAGTAAACGGTGGAGATCAGCCCCCGTCACCGCCTAAAACTGAACGTTGTTCAAACTGTTCTGGTTCTAGGAAGGTCAGACACCAGAATTTTTTTCCTTTTAGATATTTGTGTATGTCTTGTTTGAGCAATTTAGTTTACTATACACGGGTGAGAGAATTTCCTATTCCCTCTAGTGCCATGCATGATTAAATCAACTTCTAAGGTGAGAGATGCTTGTCAAAAGATTTTGGGAAACAGGGTTTATCGTCAAGGGGGGAAAAAGATCTAATTATAGGAATGCTAGAAACCCTTCTTGCATTTACTTTTTTGAGCTAAGTCGTTGATTTCACCTACTTGACTTCAATCGTGTTTGTCAGTTTCGTAAGCTGACCTGTCATATTTGCCACCCTTACTAGAGCTGTGAAATGGCTTGCTACACGCTAAAACCCTAGATTTATTGGCTTTATGGTGATACTCTCACGCAATGCCTTGCGATTGGCGGTGATCAAACTCGAGTTTGGACTGGGCTCATGCATAGTTGTTGGGAACTTATAGTTTGCCTAAGCTTGGTCTGGCCCAGGTTTTTGGGCCTTTTTGAAATTTCAAACCCGATCCAAGAATAAATATGTAAGTCCAAACTCACTTGTAAGCCCAATCAAGATTTATATATGTATTATATAAAAAAAAATAGTTAATTACTTTTATATTCCTTGTACTTAAAGTGAAAATCAGTTAATACCTTTTGAACTTAAAAAACTTAACTGTACATTTCTCGTAGTTTAAACTAATGTGGAATTGATAAAATATCTATTAAAAATAACTGTTTAGCTCTAAATAATTTTAAAAAATGTTCTTATACTCCTTGTATTACATATTACATATTACTCTCAATTTTATTTGATTTTCAGTGGGTATTTTTATCTTTTCACTTAAAAATTCAACACATTTTATAATTTCACTTTAATATTAAGTATGAGAGGTATAAAGGTGGGTTATTGAAGTTCAGGAGGTGTATTTGATTTTTATTTTAAGTACAAAAGTATAAAGGTAATTATTTTTATAAAAAACTAAAATAAAATTAACTATTTATTAGAAGTGAGCTGTCCCAAACCGGCTTGGGTTTAAACATATACGCACAAATCTAGGTCCAGTCCCCCGCCCCCCACCCCCCCAAAAAAAAATCGAGACTAAATTTATGTCCTAAGTTCGGACAATTTCTCTATTATTCAAGCCTACAAAAAATAAGACATGACTGGTCCGGCCAACCGGCCTGGTCTGCAACGCAAATGGTTGCTTGTTGCTTTCCCTCTAGTCCTAGGTTATTGAGATGTTTATGTGCTCTTCTGAAGTCGGTTAATAGACCACGTTATTTATTATCGACTTTAGAATTGGCGATAATGCAGGCTTTGGAAATGTTAAATATCATGAATTATGCAAAGGTTTTCTCAAACACCTCTATGTTCTGCAGGTCATGTGCCCTACATGTCTCTGTACAGGGATGGCAATGGCGAGTGAGCATGACCCACGTATTGATCCCTTCGATTAGAAAAAAGCATGTCATTTCCGACTCAATACCCTCGTAGATGTAAATCAATCTCTTGTGCTGGTCATATATGTGTACACACACACACACTATTAATTTAAAAGATACATAAATTAATCATTATAATTAAGAAATATTGTGGGATTTGTTTCTCAATCAAAAGAGTTGGGTTTTCTTTTAAATAAAATTTAATTAACTAATTTATTTATTTATTTATTTTTACACCGAACATCGAGAACAAGTTCTTATCATAAAATAGCATTCTTCTAATAGAATTAAATTTGTTAAAAAAAAATAACGTTCCATTAATTTCTTATAATTTCATATTTAAAGAGTTAAAACTATTTTAACGAGGGGTGCATGGGGTTTTATTTGACCAGGGTGACTTAAGTCGCTTAGGAAGTGGCCGAAGGGCTCAGGACTTTCCGGTGGAAGTTTTAGAGTTCAAAATCCCAAGCACGTGGGCCTTTGGCCAATGGAGGTGCTTGATGGGGCTTGAGACTTGTTCGTACATCGGGAGTGTTTTTTTGGACTTTTTTTTTGTTTTACTGTTAATAGTGAGAGTTTTTGGGGAAATACAGTAGGGCGAGAACAATTCAGGAAAATGCTGCTAATAAAATCGTGATCTCAGATCGCGGTTGTTGGGTTTCTCGGAGAGGATAAAAACTCTATCCGAGATAGCGGTTTTAGTAAGAAACGCTATCCCAGATAGCAATTCTAACATGAACCAAAAAACGCCATGTGGGATGGCGGTTGTTCTTAAGTAAAAACGCGATCCGATATCGCGGTTTTAGTCGGCTATATAAAACCCTCTGTCCCCAGGCTTCGTCTGTCCGTCGCTCGTCTCCAGCCCTTCTGCTCGTCTCTCCGTTGCTCTGCCTCAATCTCTCTCTCCATTGTTCTTCGGCTCTCTCTCTCTCGTGCCTTAGGAATATTTTTGGAACTCTCTCTCTCGTGCATATTCTATTGCGGTGTTTGGTATATTGGGTTAGTAAAATCCTAACATAGTCTGTCAGCACAAGCATTTATATTTAATCCTGTTAGTTTCTATTGTTGCTGCATGTTTCTAGTCAATTGGATAACCCCGATAATTAATTAGTTATTTATTTATTTTATGTCGTAATTAATTTTTATGGGGTTTGTTTTCGTTAGACCTAAATAGTACTAGCATCATTTATATTCAGGAGAGGAGAAAATTTCTAGTTTGATTAACATATCTTGCTTTTTTAGTATGTACATTAGAATCGGGAAGATTTGGAAGTCTATATGATTGTTGACTGATTCAAATATCTGCTATAAAAGGAAAGATCAATTAAAAAGAACAGTAGCAGAAGAAAGTAAACGGCTGAGCTTCCCGTCCACCACTGCCAACGGTCTTACTTTTTACCTTTTTCGCATGCTTGACCTTTGTCCCTATTATATATGATATGTATGTATCCACGACTAAAAAATTCACTATCAACAGCACTAATGCGCTATGAATTAAAATAAAAATAAATCTGTATATCCACTAAAGGCACTTGATTATTGCAGTAGCTTTCTGGGTTTTACTTTATCTTTCAATCTAAAGGTTATTTATTGA
This sequence comes from Vitellaria paradoxa, assembly GCA_019916065.1. Classification (NCBI taxonomy): domain Eukaryota; kingdom Viridiplantae; phylum Streptophyta; class Magnoliopsida; order Ericales; family Sapotaceae; genus Vitellaria; species Vitellaria paradoxa. The sequence goes on along the minus strand of CM034242.1, from coordinate 38,328,154 downwards.
TTTTTATTTTCTGGGGTTTTTTGGGGGGGCTCTTTCCCTTCTCTCTCTTCAATCTTATGTTGTTATTCCGTCAGCACCAAAGTGTTTGATAGTTTCTCACTTTTTAAAGTTAGTATTTTTGATCTGATACGATTAGCTTTTTGAGGAGGGTATCAGAATTGAATGGGTCTTTGTTATTCGTCGTCGAAAGGCAGTGGAAGAAGAAATGCGGAGCATGAGGTAGATGGTTGGTGGAAGTGCAAGGACGATTCGAATAATAAAAGGACAAGCTTTGATTCCAAGTTTAACAAGAGTTGCTCTGGCGATTTCTCTTCTGTTAAAATATTTTTGGAGTATCTTGAAAAAATTTGGAGCTCCAACGGGAGCTTTAAACCTTGACAAGCTTGATTAGATTGACCAATTTGAGCTTGACAAAATTCAAGAAATTGATCTTGAGATCCTGTTTAGCGATTCTATGGAAAGGAAAACAAAGAAAAAAAAAAAGGTAAGTTTTTGAAAAGAAAATTAACCCAAAAAAGTAATGTAGTTACAAATGGTTACAAATGCTTTTTATTTGAGTTGTTTTACTAATTAACCATTTAGGGCATTTGGAATTCTAAAAAGTTATAAAAAAAACTTTATAAGTTAATGTAAAAGTAACACTCAATAAAATTTGATTGAAGGAAATTCTTCCTTAAAAACTTTTCAAGTTTTTTAAAATTTTTTAAAGTTTTTTGAGAACTCTAAATGAAGACGGAGATGTAGATGTAGAACTATATCTTGCTTTTAGGAGATATGGTTGGGGGATTGAATATGTAATCTACAATTTTTTTGACCAAATTGATTTTAATGCTATATTTTATTGGTAATATTGAAATTTTAAATTGGACTTTATTTCCCACCTCTAAATTTATTTCTTACGAAACTTTTAAAGTTTAAAATTATTTTCTCTCACATCTCATGTCAAAATTAGATATTTTATCCCATTTTATACACAATAGCCAAATAACAAAAAAATAATTTCACATAAAAATTTAATTCCACATTGTATTTAATTTTATATATTATCTCATGAAATTATTTATATCGCATCATTCAATTCCTTCAATCAAATATAGCTTAAATGTATTGATCTGTCCTTTTTGTTAGACATATTGAAGGAGCATCCTAAACTGTTGCTACATGTTCTGGATTGTTTGAATGAATTAGTATGTATTCACATTCTCTCGAGTATAAAATTTATCCTCTGAGATTAAATTGTTTGTGTTGTGGGATGTATTCGCCTTCATAGATAAAAAAAACTTCTCTTTCTTCTTGTTGAAGATTCCCTAATCTTGTTTTCTTATTTTTGTAACAGAAGGTACGATGTCAGAAAAATACATCACTGTATTTTGCTATTGGGGTGGGAATGTCATTTCCAGTCTTGAGGGGTTGGCATATGACTGTGAGTACGAGGAGAGTACTCGGGTTGCTACTACTATAAGTTATGACGAACTAATACTCGAACTGTGTAACACATTGGACGTAGATGTGACTCGGGTAAAGCTTAATATTACATATTGGTTTCCAGTGATTGTTGGATCCGCAGCTCATTATAGGCCTTTTCGGGTGAAAAATGACAAAGGAGTTAGGGGAATGATGGATGCAGTGGATCAGTTGAAATGGTCACATGTTGACTTATACTTAGATTATCAACTAATGTCGGTTGATTGTCCTCCACACATGCCAGTTGTTGCTGATGTGCATGCACCACCCATCATTGGCTCTGAGGGAGAGGGTGCTTCCAATTTTCATGATCTCCCACTGCCCAACAATCCTTTGCATGCAGAGTTTCTTGAATTATCTGCGGTTCAGGAGCTAGCTCAGCACGAGGAGCAAAGAGGTTGTGATGCATCGGCTGTGCCTCCAACCCTGGAAGAAATACTAGCAGAGGAAGATTCATTTTTCGGGTTAGATGTTGATTACAGTGTCGATGTTGAGGCCAATAGTCATGTCGTTGTTGATGCTGGGCTTAATGACAATGACGATGACGATTTCTGTGAGGGTCAACAAGGATTGCATCAGCCCCCCTCGCAATTGTTTACAACTCTAAGTGAGCCAAGCACTGCAGCTTCTTCCACGTCTGGGTTCTATTACCTAAATTGGGACCCAATGACAGATAACCCTCGTGTTGGAGTTGTATTCAAAGACAAAATTGAGTTAATGAGGGCTCTGAAGACGTACTCAGTCAGAACGAATACTCAATTTAAAACAGTTGAGTCGGATACAAAGAGATGGACTATTTAGTGCAAGATGTCCTGTGACACTCCTTGTAGTTGGCGACTAAGGGCAACTAAACTGAAAAGACATGGCCTGTTTGAGATCACAAAGTACGAGGGCCCTCATAGTTGTGTTTATGCTCGAATGAACCGAGATCACTCTCAGCTAGACACGGGGTTTATTGCAATGCACATTAAAGAATTGGTGAAGAAGGATCCATTCATTTCGGCGGCTTTTTTAGCTTTGGTCGTCAAGAATCAATTTCAATACGTAATATCAGATAGCAAAGTATGGGCGGCAAAACAGAAGGCAATATCCGGTATTTTTGGGGATTGGGATAAGTCATACAGCATGTTACCTGTTTTTCTTCATGCGGTGCAAAAATATAATCCTGGTACGATTGTTGAGTATCGCTACCATCCAGGACAGGTCGCTGGGACTGCCATCCTACAATATGTGTTCTGGGCATTTAAGCCGTCTATTGATGGCTTCCAATTTTGTAGGCCGGTCATAACAATAGATGGCACTCACCTGTATGGAAAGTATAAAGGGAAGTTGCTAATTGCAATGGAAACTGATGCTAATATGCAAATCTTCCCACTAGCTTTTGCTGTTGTGGATGAGGAGTCGCTTGATAGTTGGTACTGGTTTCTACGCAACTTAAGGAGGCATATAGTTCCAAATAGGCACGGTTTGTGTTTAATTTCTGATCGGCACATTGGCATTACTAGTACTGTAAACACCCCTAACTCTGGATGGGGGCCCCCTTATGCATTCTATAGATTCTGTTTGAGGCATGTGGAGGCAAATTTCAAGAAGAAATTCCCTGGCTCCTATTTAAATAAGTTAATGTCTCATGTTGCCAAAACTCCACAGATTCGCAAGTTTGATTCTATCATGGAAAAGATAAGAGAGCTCAATGTCGATGCGTGGAAGTATTTAATGGAGATTCCTAAGGATCGGTGGACAATGTCTCATGACGGAGGCCTTAGATACGGGAATGAGACAACGAATATTTCTGAGTGTTTCAATAATGTCATGCGGGGTGCCAGATCATTACCTATAGCAGCATGTGCCCAATTTACATTTTACAAAGTCATGACATACTTCTGTAACAGGAATGAGGTTTCAGTGGCAGTTGAAGAGGCTAGAGTTCGGTATCCGCCAAGAGTCATGGAAGTGATTGATAAGTATCAACAACGTGCTCGAGGTCACAAAATTGTCCGATTTAATCACATCGACGGGGTGTACGAGGTGACTACGGGACAACGTGTAAATGGGGGTGGGCATGTACAGGTGGTGTCACTGAAAGATAGACATTGCACATGTGGTAAATGGAGCAATCGGCGGATCCCATGCTCGCATGTCATTGCTGTTTGTGAGGAACGTCGTTATGACTGGGTGGCCATGATCTCTGCAGAGTACAGCACCGATGCGTATGGTAACACATATGCTTCCCGTTTCCATCCATTACATGATCCAAAATATTGGGAGGTGTCCAATGTCCCAACTTTCATCCCAAATGAACAATTGAAACGAAAGAAAGGGAGGCCAATGTCGACTCGCATTACGAATGAGATGGATAGAAGTGAAACTTCGACTAAGCTGCGGTGTGGTATTTGTCGGGCAGAAGGTCATACTAGAAGGAACTGTCCCGGAAGAGCTGCACGCTAGTCTACTTTTTTTTATTGTTTCAATTATGTAATTTATTAGAGAGAATTTAAACCATTTTGTTATATATGTTGTAAGACTTTCAACTTTGGAGTTCAGAACATGGTTTAATTATATTAACTATGCTATTACTCATTTGTATTATTTCTTTTGTTTGAAAAACTTATTATGATAGTAAGCACTGTTTCTAATTTGTTTCCGGACTTGTACTTAGGTTATGGATCATCAGGGCGATCAGGATCGTCCTTTGTTATCTCTAGGACCCCGTGATTCATTTGTATTACGCGGCCAGCTCAGACATAGATCTACCGTTATCTGGGATGGCAGGGTAAGTTTTCAATTTTGTTAGTTCCATTATGTTTGATATTTATAATTGCGCAATACCTATTATGATTATAATCTTTGCACTTTTCAGGATTCTTCTGTACTTGATCTTTGTACTGGCCAGCACCTTATGCGGGACCTTACACGGATTCTTAGGGATGATCGAGTAGTTGACTATCTCATCAGGGCTGGATTATATGGGTTTTACCGCTTGGGCTGTATCATGTTATACATGTTATTGATCACAGCACTTGTGGAGAGATGGCGAGTTGAGACCCACACTTTTCACATGCCGATTGGGGAGTGCACCATCACATTAGAGGACATCAGTGCTATCACCGGACTGCCTGTTGATGGGATGGCGGTTACAGGCGTAGATATGTCTCATACAGTGCCTGCGTGGAGGGATATAGTTGCGGGTCACCTAGGCATAGTCCCACCACCCGACGCTATTAGGGGCAATGCGATTAAGTTTAGTTGGTTGCTCCAGCACTTTGGACAGCTCCCAGTTGACGCTGAGGATGATGTTGTGCGACAGCATGCGAGTGCCACCATGTTCATGTTGATTGGAGGATGTTTGTTCCCTAATAAGTCACGCAGCTTGATTCCGCTTATGTATTTACCGTTGGTGGCCGACGTGGACCGTGTTGGACAGTATAGCTGGGGAGGAGCAGCATTGGCTTATTTGTATCGGGAGATGTGCAGAGCGTCACAGACACAGGCGAAGGAGATGGCTGGCCCATTAGGCATTCTCCAGATATAGGCCTGGGAGCGATTTACTATATTCAGACCTCTTGTTCGACATCGTGACAGGCGAGTTGATCCCCCTGAGCACGAGGACGCAGATGAGGCACAGCCAGTCGAGCCACCAGCAGTTACACCTCCAGTACCCAATCCTGTCCCCTTAGTGCGGCCAGGAGACCCATATGGCTGTAGGTATGACAAAGTTTAATTACATTATTGGTTTATATTTGATTTGCAAACTTACATAGTTTTATAACAAATTAATATGTGGTGATTCAAATTGGAATAACAGATGGTAGAGGAGGCTTAAGTTGACATCCTCACGTACTCCAGTTGAGTATAGGGACCAGATGGACTTGATGGTAGAGTCACAGATGACATGGCAGCCATATCCAGCGGCTCTAGATGTCCCAGCACACGACCGGGAGATATGGCTGACGAGATCGCCATTGATATGCTTTGACATTGTGGAGATGTATTTGCCCGATTGTGTCATGCGGTAGTTCGATATGGTTCAGCACGAGCCCTTGATTTGTGATACATCTACCGAGTTACATGCTGTTGATCGTCGAGGTAGGGCTGGCACGGACTAGACTATCATGCACGTTGATCACATCGCTGCCTGGAATGATCGACGTGCTCGGGTGGTCATCGGTGAGCCATTTACAGGTCGGATAGATCGTGCTGATCCCTATATGCAGTGGTACGATCTTATTATTGGGCATCCTATCGGGCTTCCTTGTGACGTGCCTCCTATCGGGTCCCAGTCAGTAGCTGCTAGCAGGGAGATATTAGTAAATACCTATTTCCAGTACACATACAATATCAATTCATATGTATCCATGATTTCTTACGTTTACAATAGTAACGGTTGGATGTTTTTCTACAGGTACAGACTGCGGTTATGGCCACACAGATTGTAGGAGAGCTCCTCACTTGCACTGATATAGCTGAGGTACATCGGTTAGCGAGCACCTTGAGGACAGTGGGTCGGAGGAGTATTATCGCACTGAATGAGGAGTATCGAATTAGGGAAGATAGATCAAGGTCAGACAGAGCTGGTGCTTCCACTTCAGGTGCCGATGGACCTGCACCTGGAGCTGGAGATAGGCCATTTAGCTCAGCCCCCCCATCAGTCTCAGCCAGATTTGGGCCTTCTGGTTTTAGCCGGGTTAGCCCATCCATGTCGCCGAGTGCACCTACTGACCTGCCGAGCATCGATGAGTACACGGTGATCACTGAGGATGCGGAGGCATTGCCATCACACGGCTCACATTTAGTTACGCCGACATTACCGCCGAGCAGATTGGTTCCACCATCTCCGATGAGGTATGCGAGGAGGAGGCGGACGAGACCTCGGGATCAGACTCAGATTGAGCTGACCCATGTACAGTTAGGGGAGCCCTTTAGCCAGGCACAGGGGACTGATGCACCCACTCATCCGACAGAGCTGATGGCTGAGCCAGAGCCAGTAGAGCGGCGTAGGAATCCATTGCGGATTCGGAAGCCTACTAGGTGTGGGACGGAGTAGTATTCCGTACTGAATGCAGGACATTAGATTTCAGATTTTTGCATAATTGGAAGATTGAGTTATTGTGGTTTCTTTGGGGTTTTGTAATGAAATAAAAAATATTTGTATTTATTAAGAAATGACTTTTTTTTTTGTGTTTATTTATATTCATTGCTGATATGATATGAATTCTAATATTATATTCATTGTTGATATTATTTATATTCTAATGAAGTTGGCAAGGTCGCTGATAGTATTTATATTATTTATATTTATTGTTGATATTATTTAGTGGTGATTTGAGGATACTGTTGGCGCTTGAAATTATTTAATGAAAGTTTTCCTTCCATTATTATTTCTATCTTATTGCTTGTAGGTTTGAATGAATTGTTGGGCAGGGTTTGAATGAAATGTTGGACTTACAGATTAACTGGATGGTTGGGGTAGGAGGAACAAGAAATCGTGATTTGGGATAGCGTTTCTTAAGAAGTGCGATCTGGGATGGCGTTTCTTTGTTCATGCAATCCCAATTGACTTCCGTTTTTCTTGCAGATTCTAACCCCAAGAACCGTTATCGGAGATCGCGATTTCATTAACAGCATTTCACTAAATTATTTTGACCCGAATATATTTTCACAAAAACTCTCACTATTAACAGTAAAACAAAAAAAAAAAAACTTGTTTTTTTGTGCGTGAGTTGTATAAAATCTTAGTCAGTACATTAATTTTATTTTATTTGACGTTGACAAATTCTATTCACTGCTCTGTTAAAAAAAAAAAAATCCCAAGCACATGGTACAGTTAGTTGGTAGGGCAAATTTTTTTTAGATTGTCGAACCATAACAAGTAATTATGATGTTAATTTGTACCCTGCCGCTCTGCAAGTCATTGACTTAGTTTCACATTTATGGAGAGGCCGCGTATGTGACACCAAGTGGTCCCGACTAGGGTTGGTTTTGGTAGGAGCCTCTCAATATGTTAACTCTTTTTTTTTTTCTTTTTTAATAAGATTATGTTTGATGAGTGAGTCACTAAGTTCGGTTATTGAGCTCTATTTTGTGTCTTACTCATAGCTCGGTTCGGACTCGGGGCCTTTTTCCCGTTTATCTATAAAAAAAAATTATATTTGATAAAAAAATTTAAATTAAATTACAAATTCTAACATTAAAAAATTTTAAGGCTTCGCAAGGTAGCCAGTGATCAAGAAAGTTCCATAATGAACTGTGAATGTGGGCATTGTGGGTTTAAATCGTGTTGGTATTAGACTCGCACTAATTTAGTGGTGATTTGGGGCTAGTCTCCTACCCTCGATTGGTAAGGTAGGATGGTTTCAATAGAGTTTGTCCACCTTAGGTTTCGGGTTAAAAAAAAAAAAAGAGACTTTAATTCTGAGTTATAAAAAAAAAATGATTTTAACATCGTAATTAAGTTATTTAATAATAGAGAGGCTTAACATAATTTTTGAATTACAAGCTATTTTTTTACATTTTTTAATTAATTAGAAACCGGGCATACTTTTTAAAACTATAATCTATTTTTTTTTTTACTTTTTTAATTAGAAATCCGCATAATTTTTTTAAATTACAATATATATATATATATATGTATATATATTTTAAATTACAAACTAGTTTTTTTTTTTTTTTTAATGTAACTGGTAAAAAAGTTAGAAAAGAAAAAGTCGACAATGGCGGGTGGGGTCTGTTATGGCGATCGATGGACGGATGCTCCAGTGGCGATCATGGAAATGCTATAGAGCGAGGAAAATGCTATGGTGCACAACGGTGAACTAACGAACTCAATACCGTAGAATTGTGTTAGAAAAATAAACATTTTTAATTGTTAGAAAATTTTAACTTAAAAAAGAGAGAGAGAGAGAGAGAGAGAGAGAGGGAGAGAAAAGAAGAAGAAGAAGAAAGTAAAGAGGAGGACGGAATAATTTTAATTCCTTCAGCCATTTAAAGAAGGTGAAACAAAAATTTTACTTTTAGTGTACCGGTGCACTACCATATCATTCTCCGGCGATCATTACTCTCTCTCTCTACACATAATACACACTGCTTTCCCTTCACTGCAGCACAACGAACAGTCTCTCTCTCTCTCTATTCCTTTATCGAAAGAGAGATGTAGAAAGCTTGATCAGCTAGCTAGCAGTGTGTGTGGACAGAAGAATCGATAAGATAAAAGATGTACAAATCGAAGCTTCAAGAGGTGTGTCAGCAGAATTCGTGGGCCTTGCCGGACTACTCAATCACCAAAGACGGTCCCGATCACAACCCTCGCTTCACAGCCGCCGTCACCGTCAACGGTCTCACCTTTCGGGCCACCGATCCAAGCTCCCGATCCAAAGATGCTCAGAACGAAGCCGCTAAGCTTGCTTTCCATCACTTCTCCTCCGGCCGCTACTTGCCACGGCTGGCGGCAATCGCGTCTCAACTATCCGCGCCCCCAGTTCGAACATCTTCTTCTGGTATAACAAATTAAACTAACCCAAGGTTAAATTTGTGTGCTTAAATATGTGTTTGTATATATCTATATGAAGATCATACATGGCAGCGGCTATTAATATGACTGTTTTGATGTGGGTTTTTTTTTTTTTTTATAACAGAAATTAATTAAATAATTAACAACTTAAAAAAATAAAAATAAATAAATTGACAAAATATGATTGATTGAGTTTTCATAAAGGATAAAAACGCAATTTCAGATTACATTTTGAGTTAGGATTGTTTAAACACTCAATCTAGGTATTTATTATTACACTATACTAAAACACTGTCTGAGGTTGAGTTTTTTTTTTTTTTTTTTGCCTAACTTATCCTCTACAAATTTTTAAATATTTCACTCAAAATCTGTGGCCTGTTCAACAAATAAATACAATCTTACATATGTTTAATTGACTATGAAAATTCTCAAACTAAGATACAAATAGCGTAAATAAATTTATCTTCTAAAAAATCTGGCCTGTTCAGCAAACAAATACAACCTAACCAACAAATTGATTCAGAGTGTGTGAGTGTAGGGTATACATAAGGGGGTATAAATGCATTTGTTAGGGTTATTTTTTATTGTTTTTTTATGAATACATTTTTAAGGTTATTGAAAGCTAAAAACTGTTGTTTTTAACGAATCTTTTAAGGTTTTCACTTTGGTCAAAATTACAGGGGTGTAAAATTAGGTTTTTAAAATTTAAGAGTACTAAGTAATTTTCACCTTTATTGCAGGTGTATGAATACAATTAATCCATTAATTTGTTTCAAAAATTTGTTTGATAGTATCAATTTAATGTATTCCTTTTGTATCGTGTCGTTATTTTTTTCTCAGTAATTTCATATCTTATGTGTTGTTATTATATCTAAGGTTAATTGATCGGGAGTTAAAAAAATGGTATTTTTGTAGTAAAGTTAGTTTCTCAAGGATAAATATAGTAATGTAATAAATTTTGCGAGAAAAATTTTAGAAAAACAAAATCCAAAAATATTTGGATTGTCTCTGTACATGTATGCTGCACGAGGGCCTAGAAGCCACTGCAGGTGGGCAATGGGGCAAAAATATTGGGAGGTTTTCGTTTAGCTGGAAAACAAAGGTTGGGCTAATTTCAATTTTGAAATGAGATGGGGCGGTTGTCCCCGCTGGTCCCTATGGGTTGTGGGGAGAGTTGGACGAATCCATGGAGGTCGTTGAGCTCAAGATCAATGGTTGTAACAGCTAGGAATCGGCTTAGTTGGGGGAGGTGGTAGCTCTGCTTGATGGAGGATATGGGTTTTGGATGTTGAGAGAGAGAGAGAGAGAGGGAGGAAGGAAGGGAGTGAGAGGGGTTGCTGCCTAGGTGGAATGCTGTGGCAGATGGATGGAGGTGAGTTGAACTGTTGAAGAGGAAGGAACCAAAAATTGTGAAAAAGATTGGGGAAAAATGTTCCACGGCATAATAAATCATTTTGATAGGCCAAAATTGAATTTTGAATGCAGTATAACACCTAAAATGAGTGAATTACATGCTAAAAATTAGAGGAAAAAAAAAGAAAAGAAAAGAAAAGAAAAGGAAAGGGGGCAATTGTACTATACTTACAAGTATTGGGAACCAATGTCATTTTGGAGTGAACCACAATGTCAAATTGGTTGAGCGTTAGAGAATGCTTTATGTGCTGGGGAATGTTCAAGTACGGAGAGAAACAGTAGAGATTAGCTTGTGAAATGAAGGCCCTGAGCGCCTTGTATGAAGACACCTCAGAATCTGATTCAAATTCTGTTATCTCCCAATATCTGCCGTCAACTATTCCAATTTCTTGCCTTTTCCCTACTCTTGAAATCCTCAACTCTCCGAACTGCATTTATAACATCTCTTTTAACTCTTCCATTCATATATTAGTATGTAAAAAAGGTATATATGCAGATATGTATTGCTAAGATGTTAATTCCAATCAGAGCTTGTTATTTTGACCATGTAGGTACTCTAGGCTGCTTGCAAAGTGGTCAGACTAGTCGAGCTCGAAGCTTCCCTCCTGTTGAAGAAAACTATCCATTTTATGTGTACATCCCAGGTAACATCAGAAATATTGCCTTTTGTGTTATCAGTTAGTACACTGTTTTCATAAAATTTCAGTACGTGACACTACTGAAAAATCCTTTCAGATTGAACTGTAGAGGTAGAGTTTGAGAAGCAAAAAAGACTAGTTTTTTTTTTTGGTAACTAACTACTAAAAAGCTAGCTTTTTTGAATTTTTGGTAGTTAACTTTTTAACTTTTTGTTAATTTGACTTTTTTGCCATTCTTGATTTAAAAGAAATTTAAAATATAAAATGATAAATTTAGTTATTTTAGAAAAAGCAAAAAATCTGAGTAGCTAAAGGCTAGCTAGTAGCGAGTAGTTGCCAAATGCAACTTGAAATCCAACTGCATTTGAGTATCTTTTAGCAGTTAATTCTCTAGTCAAACTAAAACATTCTTGTCTTCTTCCTAGTTTAATAACCATAGAGCTGGTTGTTCGTTTTGTGGTAACGTGGGAAATTACAACCATTTAAAGCTTTCCTATGTGTTTTGTAAAAGTTAAGACACCATTTAGGATTATTTTGGCTTAAATATTGGTATTAACTCTTAGTTGTTTGATTGTATGTCTCAATAATACTCCTATCTCATCATCAAATGGCGAAATCGGTCATGAGAATTACGTTATGCTATATATCTAGTCACGCTGATTGAATTTGAAATCCCAAAAAAATAAAGAATATTAGGAAATGATTCTGCCACCAAGTCAATCGATAGGTTGTGCAAGGTAAAATGATTCTGACACCAAGTCAATCGATAGGAATTGTGGAAGGTAACCTTTTTATTTATTTATTTTTCTGAAGTTCTAGATTGAGAACAATGCATCCATAGGTTTTATGCTTATTGTAGTGCGTATACCGTCTACAACGATGAAAGAGTTGGCCCAGTTTCTGAAGAAGGTCTCATCTCTTGTGCCTGGTTTAAATGCTACCAACGTTGACATCCCACTCAACACGCTTTGGAATGATGATCGTGAGCTCGAAAAAGTTGCCTTGGGGAGAGAATTCCACATAAGTTTGGCGAGAACCGTTTCAATTCGCAAGCATCAAATTGACTTACTCGTGGCAATGCTTCGCCGAAAGCTTCGGTTTCAGAGGTCAGTTAGTCTAGCTTGTGATGTTCCAATTCAATCATTAATCTTGAAAATGTGATGGTGTATGTATCTCCCATCCCATGATATGTTTTTTATTTTTTACTCATTCTTGTTCATTTGGAGCAGGTATTGGATTGATTTTAGTAGTCTTGAGGTTTTTGTTAATGATGATCACACGCGTTCCTTTCTTTCAATCGAAATTTTAACAAGAGGATTAGCTGAGGTACGTTTTGATGTATTTTTAAATTTTCAAGGGCAAAAATTTCAAATTAATAGAAATTAAAAAGTTTGCTTAAAAAAAGTCAACGTTTTTATTCTTTCCCAAACACATAAAAAAGGTGGCTTTTTTTTTTTTTTTTTAGCTAGCTAACTAAAAAAGCCACTTATTTTATTTCCCAAACCAAGCCTAATTGTTATTTTTAGTGATGTAATGTTTGTTGTTAAGCCAAAAGTATTTTGTGATGAATCAATTTTATCATTAGTTTTAATAAGTTTTTAGTGGATAAAATGGTGTGTCATTAAATATATAAAAATTTGCAATGAAAGTATATATATATATATATATATATATATATTAGTGTTTCTCTACCGTTCTTATTAGTGAGCTTTGTATGAATATTTGAATTGATTTCAGATAAAGAAGCATATACAAGTCGTCAATGAAGTTTATAGGCTTCACAATCTTCCTGAATTTTATAAGGTTAGTTCTTCTCACTTAGGCTCTAGTAAATAATTACACTCTGTTTGAAAAAGTGAAATTTCTGAGATTTAATTTCATTTTGTCAGAATTCTTATCAATTTTCATGTTTGAAATAAAAATGAAGTTTTCATGAGTTGAGTTTAGTTTCATTCTGGCCCAAATTTTGGGATTTATGTACCATTTGAAATTTAACTCAAAATAATAAATTTTGGTGAGAATTAATTATCTTCCTTAGCTATTTAAGTAAGTGGAAAAATTTACTCATATATTTTATACTATCTTATTTTGTTGCTTTTCCACTCAATAGCCGCTTCCCATTTTAGGATCCTAGTTTCTCCCTATTTTTTGAAGGTCATGCCAATGATGTTTGATGAATCTGGTCAAATTTTTAGCAGAAATTTGATATAAAATCAAATATGGTATTTACAATTAAATTTTATTTATAAATATAGACTATATATTATGGTCAATTTTTTTTCAAATTAATTCAATTATATTTAACTTTCAAACATGAGAAATTTAATTCAATTGAGGCCCTGCTTGGGAACTCTTGGTTTTTAGTAGCTATACTTTTTTAGCTTTTTCTAATTTGGGTAAAATTATTTTTTTACATTTTAGACTTCTTTTGAACTATGAAAGGAAAATACGTCAAATGAACAAAAAAAAAAAAAAAAAAAAAAGAGTTAGTTGTTTTTTCCTAAATGCACAAAAAAAGCTAGCAAAAAAACCTTCTAGCATTTTTGTCCTAAATTAAATTTGAATTTATATGTGTTTCAAGTATAAAATTTTATTTATCAAATCAATTTAATTAAATTTTTTACTTTTAAATCAAATCAGTTTCAAGAGTTAAAATGTTTCTGAATAGAGTTTTAGGGATTTCAATTCAATATATTTGATATTAAATTATGTTAAAATATAAGGTAGATAATTATTTTGTTAATAATACTTGAAAGATTTTTAATAATTATTACTAACGGAGTGGAGTTAGTTCCTAAAAGTGGGTTATTATTTTGAATATTTTTGTGTTTTCAAATTTAATTATAATTTATTAAGTTACGATATTTAAAGTCATGATAAAATTTATATTTAAACTTATGTGTAATTTTCTTTAAATAAATACTAAATATTTTGATTTCAAATTCATAAATATACAAACACAACCTTATGATTTTCCTAGCATTGGGATTTTCCTAGTGCATTGCTTTGCATTTGGTCAAATAAATTGAATCAAAATTGAATTAAAGTCGCAGTGGTAACCTAATTTTCTTTCTTTCTTTCCTTTATTTCCCCTCCCCCCTCCCCCTCTCTCTCTCTCTCTTGATTTCGTGGATATTATAATTAATTGAAAGGTTGATCACAGGTTCCACGTCCGCACATATCTATAGCTTGGGCACAAGGCGACATTAGTGATTTACTGAAGAGGGTGGTTGAACAAGTGAAGAAGGGCACCGGCGTCGGAGGATATGATGCCCAGAGGCAGCATATATTTAAGTGCAAATTTGACGGCGTCGACTGTAGGGTAGGGAAAAATGTATATAACATATGTAAATTCCAGTGAAGGATGCTCGAACTTGTTTGTTGCCAAACTAAATTAATTTGGAATACATTTTGAATTTAAAAATTAAATTAATTTGATTTAAAAGGAATACTAAGTTTGACCTTGTTAACAAGAAGTGAAAAATATAGTAAATATAATATATGAAGATAAATTTATTCACTTATTTAGATGGTTTAAAAAATTAATAAATTTTCTTTAAATTTTGTTATTTTGGACTGCATTTCAAATGATATAGAAATTTCAAATTTTAAGTCATAAAATGAAATCAAATTTAACTCATAAAATTTTATTTTAGTTCTAAACATAAAAATTGATAAAAATTTTCATAAAATAAAATCAAATCCAATTCACTATGGCTCCGTTTGGAGTTATACAAAATTAAATAAAATTTTATAAATCTCTACAAATACGAATTACGAGATAATAAAATTTAAATTCTTCACTCACTGTACGAATTACGAGATATTTATTTTTATAATTTTATTTTATTTTATACATTTTTATACAATTCTAAACACACCCAAGGGAGTGTTAGAGAATTTCTCTTGCCTCTTAGATTACGTGGGCCTACAAATGTAGGGATTGTAAATAAGTCAAGGGCTACATCTTAGAACCTTCATCTGGTCTTCTAAGGTCCAGAATAGACTCATGAAATCAATTTATTTCACAACATAGTTCTAAACTAAAATCTGAATCTGTATATATATTGATTGTATTGCATTTGTTCCAGCCTATAGGACTCACCCGCCAGCATCAAAATTGATCATAAGCTACCAAGCCTACCACACATCACCATCCTGCTTAGTTGCTCGGAATAAACGATCGAGATTCAAAACTTATTCAAAAGCCATTGGTGAGCTTCACAGCCAAACGAGAAGTAGCAGAATAAAATCCATCTCTTCTTCCATTGCCCAAGGGGGAGATCTGTAATAGAAACTCACAATCTGCTCTTATTTAGTTACAGAAAGACAATGCTTACCAAAATCATAAAAGGGTTGTCGATATAATCATTTCATTTCTTCGACTTCTGCTCCCTCGAGGACGGTGCTAGTTAAAAGCAGACAATCTTTAGATATGAAATACCCAAAACTGAACGAGAATTACATCTCAAGGATCTAATTATGTTTGACTAAAAAGAGAAGGATGCGAAACATCAGTTATTCCCACAGGGTGGGTTTCAATAATGCCAAAGCTCTGCTGCTCTGGCAACAAATTGGAAATAAAGCCAGTAGAAGGAATGGTTGGTTGAGCTTTATGGTTTGAGCTCTCAGAGCTGCGAGCAACTGAAAAAGAAGGGTGCTCAGAGTCCGGGTATAGATTCAAGGTTGTATTTCTCGGAGGCTGAGGTGTCAGCATCTCGGTTCTCTTGCAATTTTGGCTTATTCATCGCATCAATGGTTTGTAGATACGTGTACGAAGCATTCCGATTTGCTGAAGGGCCTGGATTGCTGATTCTGATGGCGAGGAAACGACGGATCAAGCCTCTGAGAAACGGAGCCTTGGTGTCCGGTTCATGATCCAAGTAATACATTATCGCCCCCATACATGCACATAATAGAGCCACCTGTGATAGAATGAAAGCCAACAATTCAGGCAACCTCTTGAGTTGTTACTCCTTTTTCTTTTTAATTAATTAATTTTTTTTTCGTTTTTGGTGCTAGAACATGACAATTAAATTGATAAAAAAAGGTACAAAAATTAAATGAAATAGAACTTCAATCATTGTGGCTTTTGACATAATTCAGAATTTAATTTCTCTGAATTTCACAAACTAGTTCAATACAACATAAATAAACGAAACATGGTACAAAGAAACAATTTTAGATTTCTACTTATCCCAAAAAACAAAGACAACTTCATGAAACAGTTTTTGTTTATTATTATTATTATTATTTTTGTTGGGGGGGGAGGGGTTGTAAGTCCACAGATTTATGAGCATATTATTCAACACAAAAAAAAAAAAAAAAAAAAAATTGGAGGATTTGTGTGACGATAAAAAAATAAGGCAGGTAATTTGAGATTGCAAATAAGGAAGCCTCTTTGAAAAGTAAACTACGACGGTAGTTGCTGAAGTACCAACATTTTTCAAGGTTCCAAAGCATAACCAAAATGAGAAATCTTCTTAATATCAATGAGAGCATTACTTATCCACAACAAATCAGCCTAACTGGGACTGGTATAACTTTTCAATGCAACACTAGAAACTTGAAGCAGTAATAAACATAGTTGTCAACTCAAGATCATATCGTGAATCAGAATCATAAGTTTTAGAATCGTTAATCGTAAAATTCGGTACAAAAAATGATAAAAAATATTTACATATTAAGAATATACAAGATATTGAATACTGAATATTATTGCACTGGCAAACTAATAATTTAATATGATTAGATTGTTCAAATGAAAGGACGCCACCATTCTTGTAAGTTTTTGAATCTCCTTTTTCATTTTGGGTGGAACTATTGCTTGAATTGCTCGGATTTAGTCAAGATCAACTTCAATTTCTCGTCTGGTGACCAAGTGCCCCAAAAACTTTCCAGAGCTCGCACCAAAGGCACACTTGACAAATATGAGTTGAAGCTTAATGCTATAATTATTGGACATGGGTCTCAGGCTCTTTGTTTTTTACTACCATATCGTCAATGTAGACTTCTATAGTCTTGCCGAGGTTGTCTTAGAAGATCTTAGTCACCAGCCATTGATAAGTGGCCCCGACATTCTTCAGGCCAAATGGCATGACCTTGTAACAGTAAATACCCCTCGGGATGATAAACGAAATCTTTTCCTCGTCAGGGCCATGCATGGGGATATGATGGTATCCCTTATATGCGTCAAAAAAGGACATCCGTGAACTTCCCGCTGTTGAGTCTACCAGCTGGTTTATCTTCGGCAGGAGAAATGGGTCTTTTGGACACGTCTTGTTCAGGTCAGTGTAGTCAACACAAACCTTCCATTTTCCATTCTTCTTTTTAACAACTACTGTATTGGCTAACCACTTAGGGTATGAAATTTCCCTGATAGCTTCTGCCTCAAGTAGTCTATCAACCTCTTCAATCACGGCCTCTGCGTGTTGCAAAGCTGACCTCCTCACCCTCTAAACTACAAGTTTAACCCCCAAGTTGACATTCAGCTTATGACATATGATATCAAGGGAAATACCTAGCATTTCTTGTAGAGACTAGGCGAAGGTTCCAATGTTCTTTAACAGCATCTCGGTTAGCTCCAGCTTTTCTTCAGCTCCCAAGTTTTACCTAATCAAGAAAAATTTATTGTGCTCGAGTGGGCCAACTTGGAACTTTTCCATCTTCTTGATAGCTTTCTTCTGAGGATCGCTTCTAGCATCATCTATCTTGGGTGTGTTCTCGGGCATCTCCGTTAGTTGGACTTACTCAGGAAGTGGTTTGGATTTAAGGGCGGCAGTGAAGCACCTCCTTCATTATAGAAAGACGGCACATCCACCACCGTGAACTCGATGCCATGCTCCATTGGACCAACTTGAACGGGGATGATAACTCTACCCAGAGGCCACACCAAGGCTGAGTTGAATCTAATAAGTGGGCACTCAGCTGGTTCTAGATTTTGTTAGGCCAAGTTTCTTAAACAGACTAAGAAACATTATCTCTGTTGAGCTCTTAGCATCCACCAAGATTCTTTTGACGTCAGATTTTAACATCTTCAATGTGACCACTAGAGCGTCATTATGTGGCCGTTGTACCCAAGTACCTTCATTTTCATGAAAAGTGATACCCCAAGCATCTTCTCTTTGGGGGCGTTCGCTCGGGGAATTGGTGACTTTAAGAACTTCACCTGCCCGATCACAAGCCTGCTCATCTGGCCGGGGACAGGCTACTATGCTTTGGGGGCAGTTTTCCATATGTATGACATGGATAACCATTGGCCTTTGGACATCTCTCCTGGCTATGGCTCTTAGTGGTGGCTGGGCTTCATCCACAAAATCCTCTTCCTCGGGATCTTCTCTCCGCCTCCTCTGATCACCCCTTTGTGCTCAGGGATGGGCTCCGTCACCTCTATTCTTTGTTTCGTCAATAAATTCTTTTAGATGCCTCTCTTTCACCAAATCCTTCAGGTGAACTCATAAGGAACGACATTCTCCTGTACGATACCCCCTATCCTTGTGATAAGAGCAATAATCCTTATGAATTTTCTTGCCTGGGAAATCGAGCAACTTCTTCGTCCATCTGAAATAGGTTTATCCCTGATCTGAGGGAGAATCCTGAAGATAGGTTATTTGAACACCGTATTGACAGCTTCAAATATTGACTTATTCTTTTTCATGAACCCGGGCCTTTTTCCCTGGCCCTTTTCTTTCTTGGATTCGGGTGACCTCATCTCCTTCTGCTCGGGCAACTTTGTCTCGTTCTCCAACTTTGCATACTTCTATATTTTGCACATAAGATCGGACATATTGACTGTTGGCTTTTTTGTTAATGACAGCCATAGCCTGTCTCCTTTCTGCAGCCCAAGCTTGAATGAAGTCGCGGGTGATTTGTATGCAGATAACTGGAGGGCGAATTTCTTTTTAGGAGAGGAGACTGATGAGGGACCATGTCCAAGCCCACCAAGAAGTCTAGGTCCAAGTCCACCAAGGAGTACTTTTAACCTATTTAATTTAAAATTTCTATTTAATTTAGATTTCTCTTCAGATTTAGTTAGGATTCTTATTCAATTTAGATTTTTTTCATATTTAGTTTAGGACTCTTATTTGTTTCCTACTTAATTTATGATTACCTTATTAGTTTCCTACTTGAATTAGGACTACTTTGTTAGCTTATATAAGGAAGTTAGGACAGTAATTTTTTTCAGTTTTTGTTACTCAATTAATCAGAATTTCTCTGCAGAGAGTTTACTTTTTTCAGATTTCATATTCTGGATTTTTTCATTGTGTTGAATCATATATTCTTACATCTTTGTGAATGATATCACAGCCCATTCAATTCGTCGCTTGTTCTGCGTCATAGTTACCTGGGCTATAACCCAAGTGTGCTCAAATCTACGTTTGCCCATGCAAAGTACAAAATTTTGAGGGCAAAATAAACTTTGCAATTTTATTCATATTTTCACTTCAATGTCTAAGTTTTCTTTTGTAACAATTAAGGATTTAAATTTTATTTAATTACAATATTCTCCTTCATTAATTATTTTGTCATTGAAAGTTAGAGAGCTAGCAGTCATGAAAATGTAGGGGCAAAATAAATATTAAGAGAGGATATTGTAACTAATTAAATGTTCGGACAATTAATTGGTACGCAAAAAAAATGAAAAATCATATTGTGAAGTGAAATTTTGAATAAAACTCAAGAGTCCAAAGTAAATTTTACCTAAATTTTAAATATTTTGCCTTTGTTACTTATCAGTAGGGTGTGCATGGCTCAAGTCTCACCTAGAACCCAAGCCTAAGGTCCAAAATTTTTCACTCATCACTCGAACCAATAATTTCATAAAATTGAACCAACTCAATTTGATTTTGATTGAACTAAGTTTCATTCATAATGTAATTCATTACTTTATGTAACAATAAGCATGCAAAATTAGATTGAACCGAGTAGAACCCGAAAACATACCAATCCAATTATGCACATTCAGTGACCCTGATGACCATCATATAACTACAAAAGAAGCAGCTAGCAGTAACTTCAAGAACTACTGGATTTTCCCCACAGTGACCTGAAAAAACCAATCATGCTATCATAAACATCTCTCTTCGCAGTCACACTCAGCAGAAAGTCTACGTGTCCGTGGTTCTCAAGATAAAGCAACTCCGGTTCGGACTTCATTTCCTTGAGAGCGTGCAGCAAATCCGTCGTGTCTCCTAATGCATCATTTCCCCCGTAGCCCACCCACAACGGTAACGATTTGGGTATACGACTGAGATCAAATTTTGGGGGCCTAAATCGATCATTTATCTTCAGGTTTCTCAAGAATCTGTAGTCATACTTTGCAAAGGTACCTTTACGGATCACTGTCAAAAATGCTAAAAGACAATCAGAAAGATTGACCCATTTGCAAGTGATAAAATCTCAACTTTCCAGACAGAAACTAGAGAGTACAACTATTCGAAAAATTCTCAAATAAGCTTTATTGATAATACTATTTATGGGGGAAAAAAAAAACTCCCAAAAATATGACCCCCAATAGTTGGCTCTTTTTCTAAATGGCTGCAGCCTTTGCTTTCTGTAATTTTGTTACTTGTTCAAGTTCCATAGGCAATTCTTCTTCCAAAATCTTCATTTCCTCGTATTCCAACTCTGCTTCAAAAACATGTAGATGGTCCTCAAGAATCGTACTTTCAACTTTAGTGCTTCCATTTTCTTTAATCTCCAATAGCATCTCTTTTCTGGATGACAAACTGGAGCTTCTGCGCCCCCTCTTCCAGAGTCTTTGATCCTTTTTTGTGTTGTACCTCCATTTGAACAATTGTCTAGCCAGATTGGAATTTTCTTTCTGTAGCATAAACACATTTGTAACTCTCGACAAATAAGATACAAATACCCGCAAGAAACTTTCATTTTCACAATTTAAAAAAATAAAAAAACTAGGGAAGGCCCTGAACAATTGAAAAATCTGAGTCATGCACAAGTTTCCAATCAAGTGCTTCCAGCAACAGCAATTCACTTGAATAGTAATTGTATTATTCAGAAAAAATGGCCATAACAAATAATAGAACAAAAAAGAGTGCATTCAAGAGCAGGAAAAAGACGCAATAATTTGGGATGAATCTTTCACACTTTATTCTGTAATATTATGATCTATCCATTCATCCTTTCCTGTTCACATTCCCCACAAAAAGACTTCAATCTGCATGTTTGATCATGAATAAGCAAGAACATAAAAACATTTAATTTTTTTTTTTTTTAAGTATGAGAGGATTAATCAATTATAAAGCTATAATGAGTTAGGTATTTCAGATAGAAATTGGAGCATCTTTTTTTCAAACCATGCAATTCTGGCAGAGGTATATGATATATCCAACACTTCATGGTACAATATGCCAAGAGTCTATCAAAATTCAAACAAAAAATATTTAAATTTAAGGTTCTCACACTGCATGGTACTAGGCCATGCTCTGATTTACCTGATTGTAGTGGACAAGCATTTTGATGGATGGCCTGGCGTTTAGGATATGATAATAATAATGGATATTCATCAACTCAATTCGAAGCCAGCTGACCAAATAATACTCAACCAAGTTAAACGTAAGCCCAGTTGCCGTGGTAATGTAAAATAAAGAAAACCATGACTCAAAAAATATCTTTCATATATTCTCAGAAAAGTCGTACAAGGTTTTAAAAATACCATTTTCGAAATTATCCTCATTCATCATCCACTGGAAGAAGCTTCCTATACTTTACGAGCTAGTGTCCTCTGCTTTGTAGCATGCTGGACTACCTTTTCCTCCACTGGAAGACCCTTCCGTCGCCTCACAGCATTAATGAGTTTCCTTGCTGTATTAGGTAGAACACTGGAGCCATCTCCAAACTCTTCAATCTCTTCTTCTGTCTTCGGTACAAAAAAAGGATCCTCAGAAAGTGCTTCCCAATGACTAAAAACAAGTAAAGCACTTGAAGCCCCTGAGGTCCGTCTCCTCAGCTCATCTGCAAACCCAAAGCTCTCAGCAACAGGCACATAAGCATGCACAGTGAACAATGAGGATCCTTCCTGCATTTCTTCCTTCAAAATTCGGGCCCGCCTTCTAGCAAGCACTGCATACATGGGGCCCAAAAATTCAGTTGGAGTGTTCAACTTACAAAAGTACATGGCTTCCACAAGCCTGGGTTTCTTCTGAAGTACAGCTGCCCTGCAGGCATCCTTGACAGCTGTCATAACCTGCCCAGTGAAGATGCCATATTGTTCTGGTTGTTGAAGAGATGTTTCAGATTCATTTGATTGACCAACTGATGGAGAAATGTAAGCCTCAACAACAAATGCCAAACCCCACATTGGTTCATCACACAAAGGACCAGCAGCAGTAGCTAATTGAAATCCAGTCACAACGCTACTCTTAAGACTCTCCACTTCTTGATACAGTGATTGAGTTGATATAGATGATGCCTCAGAAGCTACATTACCATATTCTGACACACCCACAAAACCCAATCTCTCAGACACATAAGGGGAACCCCGAACAAGAACAGAATAATCAGTCGTATTTCCTTTCAAATATGGAGTAAGGAGGATGTTAGGACCAACCTGTCCATGACCAAGCGCCCAGATTCTCTTAAGAATCCTTTCCCACAATATTTTCCACTTTTCAGACTGATCCTTGTCAATCTCCGCACTCCCAGATACAATGTCACTCTCTATAGCATCCATTATCCGTTTCTTAAGTGTTTCAATTGGATTTTTATCTTCCACAATTGCTGTTGTCTGAGTTTCCATGATTTTACCTCCAATAATATCTTGAAGTAGATCAGAACTCTCATCAAGCACCTTGGTCAGTGCAGGTGGAAGCTTCATGACCTGCACTCGAACTACACATCTACCATTTGGTGTTGCCTTCTCAATATAATCGGACATCCCACTTAACAACTTTGAATTATGTAATGGATTAGATGCCTCACCTTCAATAGTCTCTTTATAGGAGACCAGAGGTGGAGAGACTTCCAAGCTTACTTTTGCAAATCTCTCCTTCAGATCTTTTATGCATCTCTCAAGATGTACCTCACCTGCAGCAGCAAGCACATGCTCTCCTCTAGACGAACGTGTGACCTCTACAAATGGGTCTGCACAGTCCAAGAGCTTCATGCCTCTCGTGAGTACACCCATATCAGCTGGATCAGACGGCTCAATTGCAACTTTAAGAATTGGTGAAACCTGGAACACCATACTTGAGAAAGGCCAACAGTTTTTTGTAGAAGAAAGAGTGGCACTTTTCAATATATGATCGCCAAGGCCTCCAATAGCCACAACATTCCCAGCTTTTGCAGATGCCACTGGCTTCAAACCTTGGCCCATCATTAGATACAAAGAATGCAACTTAGCCTCCTTAACATGCTTTTGCATTGATTCCCTTTTTAATGGATCAGCTGAAAGCACAAAAATTCTTTGTCCAGAATAAAGAACCCCACTAAAAATCCGTGCAAATGCAAGGAAACACTCATCAGAATCACCATTTCCACCATCATCAGAATTGATTAAAACCTCACTGTGTAAGCCCCATTGAGGTATCATTTTTGAAGGAACAGCAAACATCTTAGATACAAATGCAACACATGGTGCTTCAGAGCTTGAATCACAAACCTCGACAGATTTCCTAACGAGCTGAGCCTCAGCAAGCACATCAGAGCCAATCCTGTCATTTATAACTTCTCTCTTAGGAAGCAAACGTGCTATTCGTAAAGACTGGGCAGTAACAGGGTCTGGCATATGCTTGACGACCATAGATAAGATTGCATCTGACAACGGAAGCCAACGACTCATGACAGATTGAAGCACAGCCTTTGGATCCTTGTTCTGAAGTTCACGAGGAGGTACAGACAAACTGAATGACTTGATTACTTTCTCAAGTACCCCTTTGTCACCATTGGCATCCAAACCCGCCTGGTAAAGCTGCCAAAGTGGCTCAAGCACAAATTGCACAAACATAGGACGAACCTTGCTTCCTCCACCTATTCCCTTTTTACCCACAATCATCTTAGTCTTGGGATTGAAATACCAAGGACCCCATAAGGTTTTCAGTAACGCAGCCGCGCTAGCCCCAAGCTTCGAAGCATAGAACTCTGCAAACTCACTAATACCAAAACCCCACCCATCCAATGCACATACAAAAGCAACGTTCCCCTTCTGTGGTTGAAATGTGTCTTCCTCATCATCCTCTATAAGCTCATGACTGTCATCGCCCACCTCACCGGACGGTGCTGCTAGTATCGAATCAACATCAGAAAGATATTTTTCAGACTTGTATGCACTCATAATTCCATTAACCTCGTGAACAATTCTTTGTAACCGAGTATAGGCCTCCATAGGACTCAACTTCAATTCACAAATCAATCTATCAATCTTATTAAGGACCAAACAAGGAGTGAGCTTTTCAATCCAAGCTTGCCGCAATACAGCATGGGTTTGAATACGGACACCCTCGACAGCATCCACCAAGACTAAAGCCCCATCACTCAGCCGAGCAGCAGTTGAGACCTCACTACAAAAATCCATGTGACCCGGAGAGTCTATAAGGTTTATAGAATGATCACTGTATTGAAGAGCTATAGAAGAACTCTTCATTGTTATTGCCCGCCTCTGCTCTTCATCAAGGTAATCCATAAATCTAAGCCTACCTGCTTGCTTTGGGTGAAGTACTCCACCCCCAGAAGAGGCAATCAAGTGGTCAGCAAGCGTAGTTTTTCCATGATCAACATGAGCAAGAATACATATGTTTCTGATTTTTTTGCAATCAACATCACCCATTTTTGCCCCTTATTAAAACTGAACACCAATTGCGCTACAACAAAATAAGCTTATGAGCTATAGACAGATCCAAAACACAGGACCAACAAATCCCCGAACAAACTGAATTAAAAAAAATTAAAATACAAATAATAATAATAATAATAATAATAATAATTGAATTCCCCGAGCAGGACAAAAAGCCCTTTTCATAAGCACGAAGATTCTATCTTAATTTTGGCTTTTATTTCCCCTCTCCTTCCTCTTCGTTTCTGCTTGTCAGAAAGCTATTTTAATTCCAATGGCGTCCTCGACAAGTTCCTAGTTCCTATTCCGCGAAGCACTTATTCTTCTTCCTCCCGTCTTGACTCTTCTTCGTCTCCAACGATGGGTTAGGGCGTCCCTGTCTTGAGTCTTCGTCTCTAAAGAGGGTTAGGGCGTTCCTGTATGCGGAGAATAGAATTTGTCTCTATAGTAATTGTGGAAATTGTTACAATGATATTTATTTTATTTTATTTACTTTCTAAAATAAAAAGATTTCAAGAGATATTAAATTTAAAATATTTATTTATTTCTACTATTCGAATTTTAGAAATTATATTTTTTCTTTATATAAAAAAAAAAGAAAGAAAAACCCATTCCATTAAGCAAGGCAAAAGCCTAGGCATTCTTTTTTACAAGTTCTCTATATTTACATTTACCAATTTTTTAAAATTAGCAACAGTTGATAGATTTATTTTTTGTTTCCAAAAAATAAATATTTTTGAAAAATTCAGCCAAAATTCTCAATTTTTTTCTCATTTCATAAGTATTTTTGTCAATTTTAGACTCTTAACAGGATATTTTGTTAGTTTTCGTTAAATTCTATAAAATTATTTATTTTATTCATTTTTTTTGTTAAATTAAGTTATATTTTAATAAATGATAATTATTACAATAATTTATTTTTTTAAATTAATTACTATTAAAATAATATTTTATGATTAAGATGATTTATTTTATTAAAAATAAAATTAATCATCACTGAAATAATAATTTATAATTAAAAGGAATAATTTATCTAAATTAAAGTAATTTTTAATGAATAATAATTACATTTTGAATGATTTGTTTTATTTGAAATATATTATTAAAATAATTTACTTTTTAATAAAAAATAATTTATTATTAAATTATTTTCTTTATTTAATATAATTTATTAAAATCATTACTATTAAAAAATAAATATTATATACATAACAATAAATTAAATTAAATTAAATTTTTATTCAGATAAAGTTAATTATAGTAAATAAAATTGTATTATTAATCGTTGGTGGAGCTGACGGAGCATAGCTAGTTGCTGGCTTCTGCAACAATACAATGCTATTGTTAAACAATATTCAAGTAGAAATTCAAGGACATGCAATTCAGAAATTTGCAATTGAGCGATGGCATCTTTTTATAATTTAGCAACCAATGAAATACAGCTTACATTGGCATTTGAATAATGCAATATCAGTCTTAATTTCTCCGGCATGCCTGTGAATAGGAAAGGTGAATTAGAATGTTTGAAAATGTTGTTATCCATTTACAAAAAATTTGTCACAGCCTCCACATAAATAAACAACATGATGCATTCCACAAGATGAGACAAGGAAATCATTGGAGTTCTAATAGTATTTGATTGATATGACATATTTTCCACTAAGTTAGGATATTGACAGATATCCAATCTTCGTCATTATGTAAAACTTTGGAATTATCAATTTCATTTTATACCTTTTGGGATTTGAGTTATGTTTTGAAGTTGAGACTTGACGTTGCTACTTTATCATGTTATCTAAGAGACATGAATCATACAGTCCAACGGAACATTTCTAGGAAAACAGTCAATTCTAAATGAATGAATATAACATCTAAGAAAAAGTCAATTGATACCACACTAATATTTTGTAATCCATAGCCAGGGCGATTATGTCATTGTTAGTTTCTTTGATATAATCATGAGTACAAATATAATGTGAGGTCTAGCATGACTTTGTATGTGTTACGAGAGGAATTAGATGTGTTAGATCTATTGTGATTAGATGACTTGGGGTAACTTAATATAACATTCCTCATTTTGACTTTTTCGTTTTTGGTCGCACAATCCATTACCTGTATGAAAAGATGAATAAGATGAGTAAATTTTGAATGAGACAAGTCATATCCTTATGTGTCTGAGTGAGAGATGTTGTATTGCTACGTGGTGCGTCCACATAGACATTATTTGATTCAAAGTAGGGCACTAGATAAGTTTTATTGTTGGGATAACTCTATATATATAAGAGATAAATATGATATCTTAACATGAGTAGTTGAGATAATATCTAACTCTATTCCTTTAATGGTTGAGATGAGTTAGACATCTTACTATTATATATATGACACAAACTGATACTGATGGAACGTACAATTAATATCTCTCTCTTTCTCTCCCATATATTCTCCATTGGTTCTTTCTAGGGGACCATCTCAGTCATTAGAATTTTGGTTTGTGTGTTTTCTAAATACTCTAGTAGTATTCTATTAAAGTGAGAAAAATATCGTAAATCCGTGTTCATGACAAAAGGAGCTCGTAAGACAAGTGAAAGATTTTGGATCAAAAGTCTTCTGCATCAAAGGTACAATGAATATTTTTGTTGATTGTTTCTATATTTTCCAACAGAAATGTTACTTGTTACAGGTTGGAAGTGTTAGTCATAGTTGCAATGGATGCCAATATAGGATGTTATGTAATGCTAACTGGTATTAGTCGTAACTATGAATAGAATCTCATGTTATATTAATTGAGATTCTTTCTAAAAAAAAAAAAAGAGAAAAAAAAAGGGGTGGTAAAGGTTGAGATGGTGGTGTTGGGCCTAAGGTGTATATGGACCATGTGGTTGCAAGCAGGATTGTAATATTGAACTAGTTAAATTGGACCAAACCAAACCATCCTTTTGATTTTTTTAAATAACAGTTGGATTACAATTTGAAAAATTAGAAAACTAAGAGGCCTTTTGGAGTATAAAAAACTCCAAAGGTTAACAAAAGTAAAATATTTTAGAATAGGGAGTGTAAAAAATTATTTTGAAATGATAGTTGAATGTTTGTATTTGTTTTGATATAAAGTTGTTAAAAATTATATAAAGTGACAAATTACAAAATTTTAGTGAAAAATCTTGAGAACTATTAGAGTTTTATGAAACTTTTTCGTATAAATGTTAGTCCAACATTTTAAAAAATTTGTCAAAATCTATTGGAACGCACTTAATGGTTTGTTTCAACGAATTTTGATAATTTTTTTTTTTGAAAATGTTGAAATTTTTAGGAGTTTGTAAAAATTAAAACTTTTTGTAGTTTTTAGAATTTTTTGAACTTTTTTGAATCTCTAAACGACCCCTAAATAGATTAGAGTTTGAGGAATTAACCGAACCAAATTGATATTATCAATATGACATATATTATATAATGTATTAAATATATGATTTTTTAAAATAAATACAAAATATTACATTGGAGATATGTTACAATTATGGAATGAAAAATGCTTATTTGTTAGAGGAATTTACCAAAATTGTTTGCCAAAATAATGTGACAGTAATATTTTTTAAAATAGAAAGTATCTTAATAGCTGTTTGTATTTAAAGTAATAAGTATTCAGGGTGTCTATATTATTTGAAAAACTTAATTTGGCAAATCTTTTTGCTATAACATTATGTAGTCAAAACGGGTTGTTACGTCAAATCATGATCACAATAAAAAAAAAAAGAAATAAGTAAATAAAATGGGGAAGAGGATCTAGGGTTTGCTTCCGATGGAGAAAAACTGGCAAATCTTTTTTGTTACCCTTTTTCTTTAACAAGATTCTATTAGATAATAAAATCTAAACTAAATTGAAAATTATCAAATTAAAAAATTTTAACATCGTAACTAAATCGTTTAACCATAGAGACCGAACATAATTTTTAAATTTACAATCTATTTTTTTATTTTTTTTAATTAGAAACCTGGCATAATTTTTAAAGCTACAATTTTTTTTTAAATTACATTATTATTATTATTATTATTTTGAAGTTAGAAAAGAGACAAAAGTTGACCATGGCGGGTGGGGTCTGCTATGGCGATTGATGGATGGATGCTCCTGTGGCTATCATGGAAAATGCTATAATACATTATCACATAAATGTACATGCGAGGAACTAGGGGACATTTTGAGGGCATAATTTTTAATAAAATTTAGTAAATTTTATCAAAAGTTATTAACAGAAATTTTTTATGTATTCAATTAAATAAGTAGTAATTTTTAAATTTTTTTTACAATTTTTGCGTATTTAGTAAATTTTTTTGATAACTTTTAATAAATTTTAATAAATTTTGATAATTTTTTTAATTTTTCATAAATTTTAACAACTTTTAATAATTTTGAGTTGAGAAGTTATTGTAACAAAATAGAAAAATGATAAAAATTAATAGTTTATCAAACATTTAAAAAGTAAAAATTGATAGTTCTTTTACTAAAAATTGTGTTACCAAACACTTATAAAGAATTCAAAATATTGTAGAATTGTGTTAGAAAAATAAACATTTTTAATTGTTAGAAAATTTTAACTTTAAAAAAAATGAAAAAGAAGAAAGTAACAGAAGCAAGGAATAATGTTTGCTACCGCAGGTTAAACAAAGTGAAACAGAAATTTTACATTTTAGTGCACCGGTGCACTACCTTATATGTCATTCTCCGGCGATCATTACTTTCTCTCTCTACAAAAATACGGACACTCCTTTCACTTCACTGCAGCACAACGCAAGTCTCTCTCTCTCTCTCTCTCTCTCTGGAAAGAGAAATGTACAAAGCTTGAAGAGCTAGCTAGCTGTGTGGACAGAAGAAGAATTGATAAGATGAATAAAAGATGTACAAAACAAAACTTCAAGAGGTGTGTCAACGGAATTCGTGGGTCTTACCGGACTACTCAATCATTAAAGACGGTCCCGATCACAACCCTCGCTTCACAGCCGCCGTCACCGTCAACGGTTTCAAGTTTCAGACCACCGCGTGGTAATGGCTCGTGTATCAGTAACAAAAAATAACGAGTCAAAAACGGAGATTTAACGAAAACGGTGAGATTAGAAAATGTTACGTGACGGCGTTAAAGAATGGTATTGGCCGAGATTTAAAACCATGCCACCGATCCAAAGATGCTCAGAACAAAGCCGCTAAGCTTGCTTTCCATCGCTTCTCCTCCGGCCGCTACTTGCCACGGATGGCGGCAATCGCCTCTCAACTATCCGCGCCCCCAATTCGAACATCTTCTCTTCTGGTATAACAAATTAAACTAACCCAAGGTTAAATTTGTGTGCTTAAATATGTGTTTGTATATATCGATATAAAGATCATACGTAGCAGCAGATATTAATATACCTATCCCCTACCAATATTTCACCCAAAATCTGTGACCTGTTCAACAAATAAATACAACCCTACATCTGTTCAATAAATTCTCAAACTGCGATACAAATAGCGTAAATAAATTTATCTTCTAGAAAATCTGGCCTGTTCAGCAAATAAATACAACCTAACCAACAAATTGATTTAGGGGTGTGAGTGTGGGGAATATTATAAGGGGTGTAAATGCATTTGTTAAAGTTATTTTTTATTGTTTTTTTATGAATCCATTTTTAAGGTTATTAAGAGTTAAAAATTATTATTTTTGACGAATGTTTCAATAGCATTTAGTTTATTTTTTTATTTTATGTTTTTTATTTTTGTTTTATGTATTAAAAATTTTAAAACGAGAAAACAGAAAATGCTCTGTTTCCTTGTTTTGAGATTTTTCTTATTTTTTGTTAAAAACTCTCAAAACAACTTTTTGCTATTTTTTATTTCATATGTAAAGTCATTTTTTTATTTTCAAAAATAAATTTTAAAAACACAAGTAACTAATTACATTTTGACCTGTTTTCTTTATTTTTAAAAACACAAAATAAAAAATAAATTTAAAACAGAAAATAAAAAATAAAAAATAAAAAAATAAGTCAAATGAGCTCTTAATGTTTTTCCTTTAGTTAGGGTGTAAAAGTAAATTTTTAAAATTTAAAAGTATTAGTAATTTTTACCTTTAGTGCAGGTGTATGAATTTCAAAAAATTGTTTCGATAGTGTCAATTTAATGTATTCCTTTTGTACCGTGTTGTTAATTTTTTTTCAGTAATTTCATGTTTTATGTGTTATTATTATGCTCACATTTAATTAATCGGAAGTACAAAAAAAAATGATATTTTTGTAATAAAGTTAATTTCTCAAGGATAATTATTGTAATATAATAAATTTTGTGAGAATAATTTTAGAAACAAATCCCAAAATAATTTTAGCTCGAGCAAGTAGATTTGGACTGTCTCTGTACGTGTATGCTGCACGTGGGCCTATAAGCCACTGCAGGTGGGCAATGGGGCAAAATGTTGGGAGATTTTCGTTTAGCTGGAAAACAAAGGTTGGCCTAATTTCAATTTTGAAATGAGATGGGCGGTTGTCCGTCTCTGGTTATTATAGTATCTAGTCTAATATAGTCTTTTTAATTGTGAAGAGTTATCTAATAGTCTTATTAATTGAGCTGATCAGACACGATTTGTCTAGGTTAATTTATTTTCTCGTGATTTTTTGTTGACTAGGGCTACGGGGGCTTCACTCAGTACGCACCCATAGGTGGCGGCTGCGGGTTTCTTCCCGATCCCAAAAGGAAACCATAGAATTCTTTCTTCTAGAACAGCCCGTCATGGGTTGTGGGGAGAGTTGGACGAATCCATGGAGGTCGTTGAGCTCAAGATCAATGGTTGTAACAGCTAGGAATTGGCGTAGATGGGGGAGAGGTGGTAGCTCTGCTCGATGAGGATATGGGTTTTGGATGGAGAGGAGAGAGAGAGAGAGGGAGGGAGAGGGAGAGGGAGAGGGAGAGGGAGAGGTGGAATGCTGTGGCAGATGGATGGGGGTGAGAAGAACTGTTGAAGAGGAAGGAACCAAAAAATTGCGAAAAAGATTGGGGAAAAAAATGTTCCACGGCATAATAAATCATTTTAATAGGCCAAAATTGAATTTTGAATGCAGCATAACAACCAAAATGAGTGAATTACATGCTAAAAATTTAGACAAATAAAAAAAAAAAAGAAAAGAAAACGGGGCAACTGCACTATACTTCCAAGTATTGGGAGCCAATGTGATTTTGGAGTGAACCACAATGTCAAGTTGGTTGAGCCTTATAGTGTTTTATGTGCTAGGGAATGCTCAAGTACGGAGAGAAACAGTAGAGATTAGCTTGTGAAATGAAGGCCCTGAAAGCCTTGTATGAAGACACCTCTGACTCTGATTCAAATTCTGTCATCTCCCATTATCGGCCTTGAATTAATCCAATTTCTTGCCTCCTCCCTACTCTTGACATCCTCAACTCTCCAAACTGCATTGACAACATATCTTCTAACTCTTCCATTCATATGTAAGTGTGTAAAAAAAGGTATATATATGCAGATATGTATTGTTAAGATGTTAATTCCAATCAGAGCTTGTCATTCTGACCGTCAAGGTACTTTAGGCTGCTTGCAAAGTGGTCAGACTAGTCGAGCTCGAAGCTTCCCTCCCGTTGAAGGAAACTATGCATTTTATGTCTACATCCCAGGTAACATTGGAAATATTACCTTTTGTGTTATCAGTTAGTACACTGTTTTTATAAATTTTTAGCACGTTACGGTACTGAAAAATCCTTTCCAATTGAACCGCTAAGGTAGAGTTTTAGCTAGTTACTGAAAAGCTAGCTTTTTTAATTTTTTTAATAGCTAATTTTTTAATTTTTTGTTAATTTAACGTTTTTACCTATCATAATTTAAAAGAAGTTTAAAATGTAAAATAGTAAATTTAGTCATTTTAGAAAAAATAAAAAATCTGAATAACTAAAAGCCAGCTAGTAGCTAGTATTTGCCAAACGCAACCTGAAATCCAACTACATTTGACTATCTTCTAGCAGTTAATTCTCTAGCCAAACTTAAAACATTATTGTCTTCTTCCCAGTTTAATAACCATTGAGCTGGTTGTTCGTTTTGTACTAACATGGGAAATTACAATCATTTAAAGCTTTCCTATGTGTTTTGTAAATGTTAAGACACCATTTAGGATTATTTTGGCTTAAATATTGGTATTAACTCTTAGTTGTTTGATTGTATGTCTCAATAATACTCCGATCTCATCATCAAATGGCGAAACTAGTCACGAGAATTACGTTATGCTATATATCTATTGTCACGCTGATTGAATTTGAAATTCAAAAAAAAAAAAAAAAAAGTTTACCTTCCACAATTCCTATCGATTGACGTGGTGTCAGAATCATTTTCCAATTTTTTTTTTTTTTTTCAAAGTTCTAGATTGAGAACAATGCATTGATAAGTTATATGCTTATTGCAGTGCGTATACCTTCTACAAAAATGAAAGAGCTGGCCCAGTTTCTGAAGAAGGTCTCATCTCTTGTGCCTGGTTTAAATGCCATCGACGCGGATATCCCACTCAACAGGCTTTGGAATGATGATCTTGAGCTCGGAAAAGTTGTCTTGGGTAGAGAATTCCACATAAATTTGGCGAGAACCGTTTCAATTCGCAAGCGTCAAATTGACTCACTCGTGGCAATGCTTCGCCGAAAGCTTCGGTTTCAGAGGTCTGTTAGTCTAGCTTGTGATGTTCCAATTCAATCATTAATCTTGAAAATGTGATGGTGTATGTATCTCCGATCCCGTGATATGATTTTTATTTTTTACTCATTCTTGTTCATTTGGAGCAAGTTTTGGATTGATTTTGGTAGTCTTGAGGTTTTTGTTAATGATGATCACACACGTTCCTTTCTTTCTATCGAAGTTTTAACAAGAGGATTAGCTAAGGTAAGTTTAGATGTATTCTTTTTTTTTTTAATAAGAAACATTTCATCTAAGTTTTTTGGTTGTTTGTCTACTCTGAAGCTGAATTGGTTTTGGTTTCGCCCTGCTCTACTCTGCTTTTATGTAGTTTTGTAGTGGCTAGATGTATAATTGTTATTTTTTAGTGATGTAACGTTTGTTGTTAAGTCAAAAGTATTTTGTGATGAATCAATTTTATCATTTGTTTTAATAAGTTTTTAGTGGATAAAATGGTGTGTCATTAAATATATAAAAATTTGCGATGAAATTATATATTTTAGTGTTTCTCTACCATTTCCTATTAGTGAGCTTTATATGAATATTCTAATTGATTTCAGATAAATAAGCATATACAAGTCGTCAATGAAGTTTATAGGCTTCACAATCTTTTTGAATTTTATAAGGTTAATTCTTCTCACTTCAGATCCGGTGAATAATTACACTCTATTTGAAAAAGTAAATTTGTGAGATTTGATTTCATTTTGTAAGAATTCTTACGAATTGTCATATCTTCGTAATAAAAATGAAGTTTTCATGAGTTAAATTTGATTTCATTTTATGACCCAAATTTTAAGATTTATGTACTATTTGAAATCTAACTCAAAATAATAAATTTTGGTGAGAATTAATTATCTTCTTTAGCCATTTAAGTAAGTGAATAAATTTATTTATATATTACATACTATCTTATTTTTTTCTTTTCCACTCACTCAAACAGCAGCTTCCCATTTTAGGTTCCTAGTTTCTCCCTATTTTTTGAATGCCTGATGTTTGATGAATCTTGTCAAAATTTTAGCGAAAATTATGATATTAAATCAAATATGGTATTTATAATTAAATTTTATTTAAAAGTATAGACTATATGATGGTCAATTTTGATTTTTTTTCAAATTAATTCAATTATATTTAAGGTTCAAACATGAGAATTTTAATTCAATTGAGGCCTGCTTGGGAACTTTCGGTATTTAGTAGCTATATTTTTTTAGTCTTTTCTAAATTTACTAAAATTATTATTATTTTTTTTTTTACATTTTAGACTTCTTTTGAACCATGAAAAGAAAATACATCAAATGAATAAAAAAAAGTTATTTTTTTTCCCTAATGCACCCCAAAAAAAATTTTTTAGTAGCTAGCAACAAAAAACTCTAGCATTTTTTTCCCTAAACTAAGCTTGAATTCAAATGTGTGTTTCAAGCACAAATTCTCATTTATCAAATTAATTTAATTCAACTTTTCACTTTAAAATCAAATCAATTTCAAGAGTGAAATGTTTTCAAATAGAGTTTTAGGTATTTCATTTTAATATATTTGATATTAAATTATATTAAAATATAAGGTAAATAATTATTTTGTTAATAATACTTCAAAAATTTTTAATAATTATTATTAACGTAGTGGGGCAAGTCCCTAAAAGGTGGGCTACTATTTGGAATATTTTAGTGATTTAAAATTTAATTATAATTTATTAAGTTAGGGTATTTAAATTCATGATAAAATTTATATTTAAACTCACGTATTAATTCTCTTTTAAATAAATACTAATTTTTTTTATTTCAAATTCATCAATATACGAACACATTCTTATGATTGTCCTTGCAATGGGATTTTCCTAGTGCATTGCTTTGCATTTGTTCAAATAAGTGTCTGTTTGGCGCTCCAAAAAAAGATAAAAAATACTGAAAATCTCTAAAATTTTTAAAATTCTTTAACACATTTTGCATTCTTCATACTTTATAAAATTTCTATAAATTTATATATATTTACGTATCCCAATAAATTTTTTACAGACTCGAATATCATTTTACAAACTTCATAACTTTTTTACAAAATTCAGAAACTTTGTATTTACTTTCAATAAATTCCGACGCAAAATCATTTTGACGGAACAAAAAAAATCGTTTGGACGGTTTCTTTCTTAAAAAAATTGACGTAAAAATTAAAAAGTTTTACTATTCATCATAAAAAACGTAGTTGAGTTGCTGCGCACCAAACGTCAAAAATTTGTTAAAATCACATGTTTTTGCTGTTTTTCATTATTTTTCACTGCGACAAATGAACCCTAAATTAAATTAAAGCTGCAGTGGTAACCTAATTTTTTTTTCTTTTATTTTCCCCCTCTCTCTCTCTCTCTCTCTCTTAATTTCTTGGATGTTAGAATTAATTGAAAGGTTGATCACAGGTTCCACGTCCGCACATATCGATAGCTTGGGCACAAGGCGACATTAGTGATTTACTGAAGAGGGTGGTTGAACAAGCGAAGAAGTGCACCGGCGTCGGAGGATATGATGCCCAGAGACAGCATATATTTAAGTCCAAGTTTAACGGCGTCGACTGTAGGGTAGGGAAAAATGTATATAGCAATAGCATATGTAAATTCCAGTAAAGGATGCTAGGACTTATTTGCCAAACTAAATTTGTGGTGTTGTATTGAATGCTTTTGTTTTGGGTGTATATGTTTCTATTTGGTATAAAGGTGGGGAGAAAATAAGTTTGAGATAAATAATTAAATTAATTTTTTTAATAATTTAAAATTTTTGAAGTAAGAAAGTGATTAATAATTTAAAAATCTTTGTAGTTTTTTTTCTTCCATTTTGATCTTTAATTTATTATTAGAGATTGATAGTGAAAAAAATTTTGATCATATAGTATAAGAGAATATAGACACAACAATGTTAAACTATGTAATTCTGATGTATCTCTTATGATTATTTTCGTCCGTTTGTTTACTTCATTCTGCACAACAACCGACAACCAGAGGACTTGTATTGAAGATTTAATTTGTGTACCCATCATCTGCCTCTTCTTAAATTGCTCAGTTGCTCGGTTCTAACCACGTATTAAATAATTCTCAGTTATTTGTGGGATGGTAAAGTTGATTCAAACTCATCAAGCTACTCAATTAAATCTAAAATAAATGAGTTTGGATCTTATTATTTTATTAATTAGATTGTAGTTGGATAACTTATAAAATATCCATTTATAAACGGGTGTAATTGGATTGTGAAACGAGACACGTTAAAATACTAATTTAAATTAAAAAATTAATTTAATCCCCTTCTCTCTACACTGCTCATTCTCTCTCTCTCTCTCTCCAACGATCTCTACAGTAAATATATAATATATATAATGTACAAATTAATTTAATCTCCCTCTCTCTTTACACCGCTCTCTCTTTTAGTGCTCTCTCTCTCTCTATCTCTAGCAATATCTATAATAAATACATAATATATATATTACATATAATTTACCTATTCTTCTATTCCGTGTTCCTATTCTTCTCCATATTCAATTCAAGTAATAAGGAAAGAGGGAGAAAGAGTTATTGATTTATAATTGAATAAAAAATAAATTAATTCGTACAAATTCAAAATTAACTGAAAAAATGTAAATATAATATATAATATAAATATTA
The DNA here is from genome assembly GCA_019916065.1 of Vitellaria paradoxa. Lineage (NCBI taxonomy): Eukaryota > Viridiplantae > Streptophyta > Magnoliopsida > Ericales > Sapotaceae > Vitellaria > Vitellaria paradoxa. The sequence goes on along the minus strand of CM034242.1, from coordinate 38,291,031 downwards.
TGTAATATGTATAATATTATATTAATTGAAATAATTATTGATGTATATATATATACACATTAATTGAAATAAATTTTTAATTTTTTTAAAAAAATAAGTTAAGTTATAAATAAATGAATTAGATACGAATTTATGGGTTTGTAATAACCCGTATTCAACCCATCTATACTTAACCCGCCTTTTAAGTATAGACGGGTTTGAGTTACACTTATCTAACCTCCAATCCGTTTAAATCCATTACTAATCCATCCAACCCGCCCATTTTGCCACTCTTATTGGTTCTGACGTGAGGAATTAACGATCGAGATTCAAAACTTATTCGAAAGCTATTGGCGAGCTCCACAGCCAGAAGAGAGGTAATAGAATAACATCCATCTCTTCTTCCACTACCCAAGAGGGAGATCTGTAATCGAAACTCACAATCTGTTCTTATTTAGTTACAGAAAGACAATCCTTACCAAAATCATATAAAAGGGTTGTCGATATAAATATATATCATTTCTTTTCTTCAGCTTCTATTCCCCCGAGGAAGGTGCTAAGTTAAAAGCGGACAATCTTTAGACATAAAATACCCAAAATTGAACGAGAATTACATCTCAAGGATCTAATTATGTTTTGACTAAAAAGGGAAGGATGTTAAACATCAGTTATTCCCACAGGATGGGTTTCAATAATGCCAGAACTCTGCTGCTCTGGCAACAAATTGGAAATAAAGGCAGTAAAAGGAATGGTTGGTTGAGCTTGAGCTTCAGGAGCTGCGAGCAATTAAAAAAAGAGTGCTCAGAGTCCGGGTATAGATTCAAGGTTGTATTTCTCGGAGGCTGAAGTTTCAGCATCTCGGTTCTCTTGCAATTTTGGCTTATTCATGGCATCGATGGTTTGTAGATACGAGTACGAAGCATTCCGATTTGCTGAAGGGCCGGGATTGCTGATTCTGCTGGCAAGGAAACGACGGATCAGGCCTCTGAGAAACGGAGCCATGGTGTCCGGTTCATGTTCCAAGTAATACATTATCGCCCCCATACACGCACAGAATAGACCCACCTGTGATAGAATGAAAGCCAACAATTCAGCCAAACTATTCCGTTATTAACCCCCCCTTCCTTTTAATTTCTTTTTGTGCTTTTGCTGGTAGGACATGACAATTAAAGTGATACCCAAACCCCCCCCCCCCCCCAAAAAAAAAAGTAATAAAATGAAATAGAACTTCAATCCTTGTGGCTTTTGAGATAATTCAGAAGTTAATCTCTCTGAATTTCACAAACTATTTCAATACAACATAAACAAATGAAACATGGTACAAAGAAACAATTTCAGATTTCTATTTATCCAAAAAAACAAAGACAAACTTTAAAACCATAGATTTATGGGCATATGATTTAACACAAAATAATTGAGGGATTTGTGTGACAATTAAAAAAAAAAATAAGGCAGGTAAGTTGAGGTTGCAAATAAGGAAGCCTTTTTGGAAAGTAGACTATGATGGTAGTTTTTTTTTTGGTAAGTAACTATGATGGTAGTTGCTGAGGTACCTACATTTTTTTAAGGTTGCAAAGCATCACAAAAATGAGAAATCTTCTCAATATCAATGAGAGCATTACTTATCCACACACCAAATCAGCCTAACTGGGACGGGTATAAGTTTTCAAGGCAACGCCAGAAACTTGAAGCAGTAATAAACACAATTGTCAACTCAAGATTTATATCGTGAATCGGAATCCTAAATTTTAGAATCTTGAATTGTAAGATTCTTTACAAAATAAAAAATGATAAAAAATAATATTTATATATTAAAAATATACAAGATATTGAATAATAAACATTATTATACTTGCAAACTAATAACTTATTATCATTAGGTTGTTTAAATGAAAAGATGCTAGCGTTATGACTAGACATGCAAGCCCAAATGTCATCGTGATACATGATTGCTAAAAGTTCACCTTACATCTTATTAATGTTTGTTAAAATATGAGAGCGTAGTGTTCCGGTCCCACATATGAGGACTTCAATAAACATGAGATTTAAGAAGATTTTAGAGGCAGTGTTTCAGTCGCTTATGAACTATGAAGTTTTCAAAAAACAGGGATACCAAAAATTCAAAATGACCTATGTGAAGATGATGAGCAAGTACTGTAGGATTTATAGATCCTTATGAGCCTCTCTAACTATTTGTTTTTGCTTTATTATAAAAATATATATATATATTTTGCAAACCAAGTCGAATGACTTGACCCAGATTCGGGTCCACTTTCTAGTTTACTGAATTGTAAGATTCTCTATGAATCAGATTGATTCGTCTTGATTCATCACTCTATTCAATTACATGGTGTATCAACTCGAATGTGAATCGTATGATTTTAACGACTATGGTAATAAAACAATACCTCAGCATTCTTGATATCTGGAAGTAGATGGCGATTCACTAATATATACCACAAAGAATCTCCAGCCCGAGGAAGAACATACAAGGCAAGTTCTCCACGTCTACCTTTCTTCTCCAATAGTACAGATAGGGCAGAAATCCCACCTGCAACCCAATACAAAAGCTTGTGGTCCTTTGATGCCACCTTTCTATGCAAACAGATAACCCCCTTGCAATGCCAAAGAAAAAGTTTACGATTACAGTCATACAAGTTCCTGAGAATGCAAATAAAAATTGACACTGACCAAATAACTACCTGAAATATTCCCACAAAAGCCGACAGAAATGTTGTCGAACGAACAGCATCTTTAACAGCATGCAAACAGGTGTGGATAGGAGCATCCATGAACTGAAGTGAGTCAAAAGAATAAATCACTTTGGCTTAGTGACCTAAAACAGGCACATGAGAGGGAAAAAGCTGCAAGCTAAGTCATGCTGCATTCTTGAGGACGTTAGGATACTTCACAGCTTCATTTACCACCCCCCCCCAAAAAAAAAAAGAATACGAAAAGGACATAGCCCCATATGTGTGTTATTTTAACCATTAAAGCTGGCCATGAATTAGTGACCATAAAAGATTATCTTAACTAAGGTATTAAACTTATTATCCATATTCAAGAAAGGAATACAAGTCTATTGAGTAAACATACCTGACCAATTATGCTTACATACTAAGATTATCTAAACTAAGGTATTAAACTTATTAGCCATATTAAAGAAAGGAATACAAGTCTATTGAGTAAACATACGTGACCAATTATGCTTACATACTAAGAATCACAAGATATTTAGACAACCAAATATAAAAAAAGAGACCATTCAAATGTTCACTTTCATGTGGTTCTTACAAAAAGGAAAACAGGTAACCTTTATCAAAACACTAAGACCAGAGTGAAAATGTTAAGAATTTTGAGTTAGTTTCCTTCGTATAGCAATTTATTATTATTTTTTAAATGTCTTAGAAAGAGATGGCGTTTCTACCCATGTGCACCACAAGGGCCAAAGTCAGGTTGGTTGAAAAGTGGGGATCTGAATTTCACATATTATACTATAAATTTCAAGACAGAGTAGGTCACTAGAGTATGTAGATTTCAGTAGGCTAAACACAGTAAAGATGCAACAGCAGCAACACTGTTAGATCAGGTAATTTAACTAGGCCATCAGCTAAGTTCTCAGTGTCTAGCCCTAGCGTGCAGGTAATGTGCATGATGACATAAAACTGTGGACAATAATGGCTATCGTCCAGCAAACATCAATGGGTTGACGTCAAGTAGCTTGCAAATTCATTGACAGAGACAATACAACGGTTTCTTGAATTGCAGTAGTTAAAACCAACATAGATTGCAAATTCATTCACAAGGGCATCAATATTCTCACTTTTGCCAGTGTTGCTAAGAAGGCCACATCTGTGGGAACTTCCAGCCATGAAAAGAAAGTGTGTATCAGCTACATGAACCAATATTTACTATCCATGTAGATCAAAAAAGAAAATGAAAAGGAGAACAGAAGTAGCAGTCATACCTTCTGCAGGTGCAGAACAACGAATGGTACAAATGTCAAAGAGAAATAAAGTGGAAATGTTTTCCTGAAAGTTGCTGATGCTGCATTGGTATTTTGAGCTAGACATGAATTGGTATCTGGGTGAATTATGGAACAGGGAATAATCAAAGGAAATTCTTCCAACTTTACAAAGTTGGAGTTCCTTCTGTTTGACAGATAAGCAGATAGTGGGGCAACATCCACAGAGGAACCTCTGCAAGAATCCCTCACAGCCTTGTATACAGGCTGTGCAACTGGCCCTGTTTTCTGTATAAAATCTTGATATGATTTCGGCAAGCTCTCAGGACGCATTACGAAGGCATACATAACCTGGAAAGAGCTTCCCCACAAATAAGATGATGAGGCATACATATGAAAGCAACTTACTGTAATAATATTGCTATAGAATTCTAATAAATGGAAAATATAGGGAATGTTTCAATTAAATCTTAGTGGGCAGGTGAAATGTTGTTAATAGCCAACATTTTTTTTCAATAATAGTAGGCATCCTAACCTTCGGTGGGACTAATCCCATAGAGCTTGTGAACTACCCCACTAGAACCACAAGCCAGGTAATACCTACGGGGTTCAAGCCCAGTACTGCCTCTGTATGGGCCTATAAAGAGCCAATATTTCACTTGACTACAAGTACAAGAGTCTAGTGTCCACAAGAGTTATAATATATTTGATAGAAAGTGTATTCAATAATTTAAAAATTGACAACTTTCCTCCACATGCAAGAAGTAGAAATGGAAACTCTTCAAGGCATGCATGTGCAGCTGTGTGCACACACACACACCTAGATATTTTGCCATCAATACCCATTTATATGTGTAGATGAGTAAAAAGGCGAAGAGTTGTCCAAAATGTGCCTTCAACATTTTTTAAAATGGATGCCCAAAGAAAGTTTTCCAACATGGGATAAAAAGCTCAGGTCATGTGACTTTTTCTGGGAGGTGTTCAAATAGTTCCTAAGTAGACAAATGAGAATGAGGCGCTACCTGTGCACATGCTAAAGCAAAAAGCAAAGCATCTCCATGTCTCCAATGGCTTCCCCAGAGGTGAAACTTGTTCTTGGACTTTGCAGAATTATAGGCACACTGATTGAATTAATAATTGAATTAAGATGCCAGGGTAAGGAAAGAATCTGATCTCTACAATTTCGTGTAAAATGGATAGATAAAATTAAAAGACATACCTGGGCAACCCTAGCCAAAAGATACAAAGCAAGTGTGCGTCTCCGATTTGAATCATCCAATGCTAAAACAGACAAACCTGCTGCTGAACCTGCTAAAATTCTGCTCCATCACCCCCTTTAACAAAGTCATATACATGGAACAGAATATAGAATGCACCAAGCTTTTAAAACAGGTCAAATCATCCACGCTCAAACACCACAACATCAGGAAAGAAAACACACACAGTTAGCTGAATAGAAAATGCTTCTAGAAGAAACTTACGCATTTAATGGTGTCTCTTTCTTTCTCAATTTCCTCAACAAACATCTTAGGGCATGATAGGACCCAGTAAATCCCCCAAAAAGTAAACCAATTCGACATGCTTCCTCTCTTACTATCAGATCTTTCTCTGAGACAAGTTGCTGCAGAACTAAAATGCTCACCATTAAGGCACAAGAATATTGTCAAGATGAATGCCTTGAAAAGGACATGTTAATTGATATGTAACTATTTTCATCATAAAAGAGGAAAATAAGTATAATTTAGCATATATCGCCGAACCCGGTCTCATTTCTTGCTTGAAAATAAAACAATACAAACCATGTATCATCATATTTAATGAGGCTGTGTATCAGATAATTCCAAATTTCAAAAATTAAATAATTAATGGTGACCACAAATGATTTGCTCATAGCACTGATTGCAGAGTTTATGTATCACCATAAACTTGAAAATGCGAAACAAGCTCAGTATCACATCCATGCAGATTTTATGCTCTGTTGATTAAGTGACTGGAACTCATGTGGAGTTGTGGGTTTTCATTTTTCCTTTCCGGAAATAAAGAACACTTGTAAAAAACCTTAAATACATATTGTGCATCTAGGAAGCATGGATAACACACAATATGGGTACAAATATAGGATAAAATGATTTTGAGAAAATAAGAATGCAGACATATCGGAGACAAGCAAAAGGGTATAACTCCTTATTTTTATCACTGCTATATATAAAATATCCATGGATGTATGTAGGCATGAAAATTGGGTCCAAGTACCCCTTGCCGTGCTCCTCTCCGCCTTTTCCCGATTGAGTTGGGATCAGAAAATCCCACACTAGCCCATTGACCCAATGTATTTTTAGATGTTCTTTAACAAATTATGTAAAATAAAACATATATAAATTTACATTAAAATAAGATAATTGTTCAGTTGGTCTTAAAAACTAAATATAAAGTATAAATAAAGTCTTGGGTACATACAAATAAATCATAAATAATACAACTTTGAAAATATGTGTTACAAATTTATTTTTAAAATTTATAAATAAATTATAAACAATACAATTGGCTCTTGGAATGAAAAAAGAGAAATTACTTTTAAACGGTCACACCTTACAAGACCGTTGCCTTGCCTGGCAGTAGGGGACGAGGGAGGGACTTTATTAAACCCAAGTGGGCTAATAAGAAATAAAAGAAAAAAAAAAATCAATGGGAAATCTAGTGGGAAGGGAAGGAAAGCACCCACAAGCCTGGATGCAAGGTAGGGTCGAGTTAGGATTGATCTGACTATCTTTAAATCACTAGATGTATGTATAATTATATCCATTACAGCCAGGGGCGATCCCAAGGGGGGACAAGCGAGAGGCTGTGTCCCCCCAAGTTTTGAAACTCCTTTAATACCCCCATAAATTTAGTATTTTTTTTTATATAATATAGTGTTTGGCCTCCCAAGTTTTGGAAATCTTTTAATACTCTCATAGATTTTAAGATTTTTTCATATAATAGAGTGTTTGGCCTCCCAAAAATTTATTAAATTTTACTTATACTTTCCAATCAATACAAAAATTTTTACATTGGCCCCCCTTACCTGCAATCCTGATCCGCCACTGACCAGAGCACTATATCAACATTTTAACAAATAACTCAAATATATTCATTACATAAAAAAGATGAGATAGAAAATTTTATAATTTTAGCTATTCAATCCAAGGTGTTTCCTAACCATATTTGAAGAAAAATTTTGATAAAATAATTAGAAACACCACATGGCATATCCAACACTTGTTTCTTCTTATGTGGTGTGTTTGCCACATATTTTAACGCCATCAATGAATGTGTGTTTGATACATATCAAAACAAATACCATGAATGTGTGTTCGATATATATCAAAACAAATACTACACCCACTTTGAAATGTACATGCTTCATAGGTGCATTCACTCCCTAGGTTGCTGCTTCATTTGAACGATGTCATTGCTAGTCACTGCTCACCATCAGCAAATGCTCTATCACCACTACCTTTGTGGCTTTGTCACCTCAATCTAGATCTCACAATAGAATAGCAACTGCCTGTTCCATTACACATTTCAGAACACACAACCTAGAACTTTATCTGGAACTGAATTAGACCACCAGTACATTTGCTAGTCCGTTCTCATTGTCTTATCCTCAAATCCAGACAAATTTATCTAGAACTGAATTATAACACAGGGAAAATAAATCTAATTCTCTCTGGTTCTGCAATTCCCTAGTGAAACGGAAGCATTGGTTTAAGTAGTTTTTGCCTATTCTTAATTCGATGCATGATAATCCACAATTTAACTAAGACCTTATGAGGATTAGATAGAGATATGATGACTAAAGCGCACACGTATATAGAAATAATTATATATCAGCTGATTCAAATAACATATGAACACAAAATTTTTGCAACACCAAAAAGAAAATTACAAATCTACAGTTTCATTGGCATAAAAAGGGAGTCGCAACACAAATACAGTCATATAAACCAAACCAAAGAAGTCTATTCCTGAAAATTATATAGCTCAAATCCAATCAATAAACCGATAACAAGTAAATTAATTGGAATTGGAACTGGAATTTCAACTAAATTAATAGAATTCGAGAGTGAAAGAAAGTCTGAACCTTGAGATCAAGAAGGGACGAATAGGATTGTCCACGAGCGAGCTTGAAAGCGCGGAGCAAAATTCCAATGCCAACACGAACACCGTAGGAGAGGAGGAAGCTCTGGCAAAGGTTACCGATGGCGTTGGCAACACACGACTCATTGGCGTGGTCACAGGGTGGGTGGAGCCTCCGGGCTTGGCGTTGCCGGCGCTGCAACTCCTCTATCGCCTCCCTCAGGCGTTGCTCCGCCTCCCGAAAGCGGCGCTCCGCGGCTCCGTCTGAGGAATCATTCAGCTGCGGCGGGGAGGAGATCGACGAGGTCGAAGGAAGAGAAGACATTTTGGAGAGAGAAAGGAGGTTTTCTGCATCTATAGAGAGAGAGAGAGTACCTTCGGGTGTAAATGAAGAAAATGGGAATGAAATTATTCATCGCATGTTATTTTTATTTTAATTTTTAATTTATTTGCAAACCAAAAACCATCAAAGTTTAAAAGAGAAACAAATAAATTAAATTATGTCAACCAATTATTTGTTCTAAATTTACTCCTAATTTTTAGGGTTAATTATAACATCACTTCTAAATTATATTTAAATATTACTTTACTTCTTTTTACTAAAGAAGTTATACATTTAGCTCTTAATTTTTATAAAGTATTTATTTTTTTATAATGACACTACAATTTTAATATAATTTGGTCAATTACTATAAATATAAGATGAAAAAACATATTACATACTAAAATTAATATTTCATAATTTTATTAAGATAAAATACCAAACACATAAAAATTTATAGATATTTTAATTTTATAGTTTCAATAAACCTATTAGAATATTTTTACTAATTAAAGATTTTTTTTTCTTGGTTTTACAAAAGTCGTGCATTTTAATTCTTAATATTTTCATCATATGTTTTTACATACATATTGTTTTGGTAAAAATAACAATTCGAGTGCCAAATTACTACATATTACTACTAATTTGATAATTGAAAAGATGTGTAATTTTTAAATTAAGAGGTGGAGTGGGTCAAAATCACCAATCTCAATTAACTTCATTTGTCGGGACTTTTGACCTATAACATGCTGAGGGATCTTAGGTTCCGTTTGGATACAATTAGTATTGGTTAATGGTTAATGATTAGTAGTTAGCTAAAAAAATTAGTTAATTTTATATTTGGGAAGGAAAAAAAAATGACTAATGGCTAGTAGCTAATTAAAAAAAAGCTAATTAATTTTGTGTTTGAGAAGGAAAAAAAAAATAACTTTTTTTAGGTGACTAATTTATTTTTGTTAAATTGACATTTTAACTCTTGAAAATTTAAAAGAAGATTAAAATATAAGAGAGTAAAAAAATTCAACTACTATTTAAATAACCATTAACCTTGCCTAATGGCTACTCTTCCCAAACGAACCCTAAGTATACTAATACTTAAAAAAGTGTCAGTTAGGAGGGTTGATTGAAAATGTCTGAAATTTTTTTTCAAAAAATTTGTCAAAATTCATTGGAACAAATCATTTTAGTGCGTTCAAACGAATTTTGACAAATTTTTAAAAAAGTTGAATTGATATTTATATCAAAAAGTTTCATAAAATTAAAAAAAATTTTAAAATTCTCTACTAAAATTTTGTCACGTGTCATTTTATATAATTTTTAACAAATTTATATTAAACCAAACACAATCATCCAACTATCATTTTAAAACAACTTTTTACATTCTAAATTCCAAAAATTTTCACTTTTATAAAATTTTATTTTATTTTTTTAACACTCCAAACGGCCTGTTAATGAGTTAAAAAAAAAGTTCAAAATTTTTAAACTTAACGAGTTTATAAAAATATCCAAATTCAATTTGTTAGTATTTCAAATCCGAGTCAAATTCAAACAATTCTTTAACCGAATCAATTTGATTGAATCGAATTTAAATAGTTTGATGGCATACACTATATTTATGAGGTATTAATATATTAAATTAATTTGTAATTGATTTCAATATTATAATAAATTTAAAATGATAATTTAAATTTGACTATTTTGTATTTCAAGTCGACTTTAAACGAATCAAATTACTACAATCGAACTCAAGCAAAGATCGATTAATTTAGTATTCAACAACATGAGGGTGGATAGGTGGACGTTAACCGCTCATCTCATATTCTTCAGGAATTGACGATTACGAACTTTAGCAATAGGAGGAGAGAGATCGAGCCTTATTTGGACGACTGTTGTTATTTTTATTTCATTTCAGTTACAGCTTTCATGATTTGTCTGGTCCCTCCTATATATTGTTATATGCATATATAAAATATTTATATATTTCTTTTTCAGAGGTGTACAAGCATGAGCCATGTTCAGTTGCTTAGGGCTTGGGGAAGTGTATATGAGTACTCATAATAAATAGTTTCACATGCGAGTGTGTGAGATTTAATGCAAGATTTTTGAAGGGCAACCTTTTTTTTTTCTTCAAGAAACATTCTAATGAAATTCAGCCATGGCAAAATTAGTACATTTTGAAGGACAACCTTTTATTGTTTATTTTTTTTTCCTTTTAAATAAAATTTTAATGAAATTCTGCTACAGTAGAACCGGTATTTTTAATTACTGGAAGCGAAAATTATATTCTATTTTAAATTTTTATAACAAAATTATTAAAAATAATTGTTCTAATATAATAAACTCTGCAAGGATAATTTACAAAATAAAATTATTTTAGTAAAACAAGTAATTTTGAGAATGAGCTGGACCTTGTAACATAAGAACTTGAGGACCATGAGAACTTGAGCTGTTGATTGATCAAGACCAAACTCAAGTGGACTTGGAATCTCTCCATGAATTTGATTCGTTCTAAGAGATGCTAAGTATCTTAAATGTGGGAAAAGGCTAGGAGTCATAGTCTTGTAGATTTAAGTTTCCCTTGAAAGTCTAATTTTTTAAAATTTGATTTAAGTATTCACAAATTCCTTGATTAAATAAGATTTTGATTAATTAGAAAGTTTATTTTTTAAAACTCAATAAAATTGAAATTAAAATTTATTTATTTTTTATTGAGTTCTAATTCTAATAGAATTTGGATCAATTTGATTAAGTAAAAGTTTATTTAGGACAACCTAATCTTTTTTTTTTTAGGATTAAAATTGGTTAGAACCTTCTTACTTTGATTTTAAGTCTCGTACACTTAACTAAAGTTATCTTAGATTTAGATTTGAAAATAACAAAATGAAGAATTATTTGTGTGTTGTGTATAAAGAATGTTCTCCTAAGATTCTAGAGTATCAATTAATAAGAGAAATAGTTATAGAGAGATTTAAAAAAATTGAAGAGATTAAAATTTTCTTATCCCTTAACCACAAACCCTTTGTATCATATGTATTAGTTATTCAAAGTAGTTCAAATATTGCCTAATATGAATTCTGCGAGTTGTTGATGATTCAATTTATATTTAAGGAATTGAAAATGATGTCTTTCCTTTAGGATTGGTGCATCAAGTAGTTAAGCAAAGCAACAGTGAAAGGCTCGACGTTTTTTTTTTTTTTGGTTTTTCTTGTCTCAATTTTTTTCTTTGCTATATTGGTTGCTTAATTACTTGAATTATTTTGGACATCTAGCAAACGGAATTTTCGTAGCTTATCTCCATATGCATATAAAAGTTCTCTTCCACGATTGGTAAAGTGAGCCTTGGAAACATTTTGTGTTTGTGTTAGGCTTTAAAATTTAGAGATTTAATTACTATTTATTTAAAAAGATTCTTTTAAATTAATATAATTTTATTAATTTAGATACAAATTTTATCCCGGAATTGAGTGATTTTACCTAATAAATTATAATAAATTTAAAATCACCACCAAAAATTAGTTGTTTAAATTTTTGGGAGTATTTGATTTCGCCACTTTAGTAGTAAATATTAGGAATCTTATATGTATTATCATGTGGACTTTTGGTACGTGGGAGTCCGGAACCGCTTCCCCGTAAGGGGTGCGCTCAGGATGAGGCACGCTCCGTGACCCTAGCCGGCAAATGGTCATGAAGGGTAAACCAGCCTAGGCAAGTCCTGACTGATCGGTTCGACCGAAGGAGCTGTTAGAAGCTTGCCACAATAAACAGAAGGCTGTCCCACTGAAGAAAGATCTGAACTCGAAACCTTAAGGATCGAGCCCATCAACTGTCCTCAAACTGCACCCGGCCACCCCCAAAGGGCTTATCGTGTGGACTCTGCAATTAATGAGACCATAAATTAAGTTATAACTTGAACGAACAGAAAGGTTGGTTAGAACTTTCAATTGGCTAATCTTTCGAGACTGACTGACACCAAAAATTTATTTTGTTTCCCAGCTTGCCCGGAATTCCCATCACTTCGCATCTTGAACTTGCCGCTAGAAGCTTGGTTTTCCTCGATCACCCACCTTTACAACGTTACATTTCACTGTGAGATAGTGTAAATTTATAAAAGTTAGCGTCTTATATTTTATGTAGTGAGTGAAAAAATTTAAATTTTATAGTTTTATAATTCGTGTTTGTTGAGATTTATAAAATTTTGTATTTTTTAACTCTAAATGATGCTAAAATATAAATAATATCATAAAATAATATACAAAATTCCATATATTATGATATTAATTTTTTATTTGTGATTATTTTTTAGTATTTAGTTGACAAAATATAAAGTGAGATAAAAGATATAATTTGATTTGAGATGTGACAGGAAACAATTTTGAAATTTTAAGTTACCATTTGGTATATTTGTTTTGAACTCATTTTTTATTTTGTATTTTTGAAAATAAGGAAAACAGTTCAAAACCATTTGATCATTTGTGTTTTCAAAATCTGTTTTAGAAAATAGAAAATAGATTTACACATCAAACATAAAATAACAAAAAGTCAGTTCAAACATTTTTCATCGGAAATAAAAAAAATCTCAAAATACTGAAAATAAAAAATGTCAAACTAAATGGGTTTTTTATTTTCCATATTTTTGAATTTTTAAAATATAAAATACATAAAACAAAAAATAGAAAATAAAAATAGAAATACAAACTAAACACCACCTAAATTTTGACAAAAAATAAATTTAGAGGTGAGAGAATGAGATGACATATTCTCAACTTTAGAGAATATACTATCCAATCCGGAGTTTAGTCTCACAAATCAAACACAAGACTAAAATAAAAAAGAAAAAAAAGTCAACAATTATGACTATGTTCAATCGCACAAACATATCCCAAATGAATTGGTGGATTTTTTCTTTTTCAAACATCTTTGCAATGTAGCGGGTATGTCTTGAATAACAAACTACCCAACAGAGCCCAAAGGCCCAGCGTAAACCAAGCGCAAAGTTGGCATAGGTCTACTCAGGGCCGGCTTAAACATTTTAGAGGCCGGAAGCGAACCTCCTCACGGGGCCTACCTATTTTGTGCAATAAACAGATATATATACATATATAGGAGTCTGAAAAAATTAGAGACCCCAAAATTTTACATTTTTTTGGAGGCCCGACGCGCAGGCTTCCCCGGCTTCCCCTATTAGCCGGCTCTGGGTCTACTCACTTGAAAATCCTTCCCCGTGTTAATCACCTACTCATCTATAGGTGCGTCGCCCCTCAAATTTTAAAAAAACTTTAGGGGCTTAATCTAACTTTAGGTAAAAATTTTAAATATTTTCTATGTCTCGCTCATGTCATATAAGTTTTGAATAATTTAAGACCAAACAATGTTAAGAGCTCCTTTATACATTACATGTAAAATTTCTCAAATTAATTACTAAGATATCAAGGAGGCCCACGATCTGCAGCTAAGATCACATGATATATCTTATCATTGTGTATATCTTTTAAAGTTTCAAACTTGAGTGTGTGTATATATATATATATATATATGTATGTATAAACTGTGAAGAGTTTCAATATAAACAACAGTCAGATTAAAAAATTCTTCACGTTCGAAGCCTCGAATTGTAGGCTTTGGGATCTTTGAGGCTTTAGGTTGCCTGCTATAGTGGATACGGGATGCAAAAATGTTAGTTAAATATTTGTGGTTAAACATAAGACATATTATGTAAAAAATGAATAAAACAAATATAAATCTACATAAATTAGTAAGAAAAAATTACTTCAGTAGATCACTTGATGATAATCTTGATAAATTCTTTTTCATATCAAACTTGAGATTTTATTTTGTAACAGAGAAACTATATAAAATATAAGAAAGATAATACGGAGAATATAGGTAGAGGTGGAAACGAGTCAAATTTTAACTTATTCGAGTTCGGTTAATTCAAGCTATTTATACCCAGTTCGAGCTTTTAAGGTCAATTCAATAAAAAAGAATTTAGACTCGAGCTTGACTTGTGAATTGTTCGATTAAATTAAAACAATGTCATTTTAGTCTAAAATATAATATATAAAATATTATAAAAATATAATAAAAATATGACTAAAATATATAAATATGTATTATTAAATCGAGCTGGCTCGCCAGCTTTCACATCGAGCATTTTTAGTCTCAAGCTCGGATCTAAAATGAGCCAAAAATCAAGATTGATTCAAGTAAGTTTAAGTCACGAACCGAGTTCAAATAACTTGATTCTTTTTCACCTCTAAATATAAGAGAAATAATATAGAAATATAGTGTGATTTCGATACTTCAAAGAGAGAAAGAGATTTCTAAAATATAATTTCTTTTTAATGTTAGAGTTGTGTAGAATTTAGATTAGTGACTTTTGAGCTACCTAATAAAATATATTTCCTACAACTTTTGCATAAAATATTTTAGAGTTGTAATTATAATAGAATCGTGGGCTTATTTCAAGCTTGAATCGGGATTTATTTTAAAATTTATAATCTTAATGATTTTGAACTTTTTTTTTTAAGATACCTCGTTTTATATTTGAGTCGTGTCTCATTACTTTAAATTAAGAAAAAAAAATGAGTAAACTAAGAAAAACTTATAAAAAAAAGACAAAAAAAATACTAAATAAATTAAGATTATATAAAATTTTGAAGTCTTCCAAAATTAGGGCCTAAAGCGTTTGCTTTGTTGGCTTAGCTATCACTAGTGTTTGTTATTAGGCGACTCATTTGTTTTGAAACACTTTAAGTTTTCATAAATGCCTTGTCACGCCCCGAAATCCGCAATTGGGGACGTGGGAACGAAACCCAAATATAAATATCAAACCATGAAAAATTTACCATATCAGAGCGGAAGCTAATTAAAGTAAATATTATTCAATTTCTTAAATACTCAAAATAACTTTAAAATGCCCTCAAAATGGGCTACAAAACCATGCCACAAATATGGGCCAAGTCAAAACTTCATTACATTATAATGTAAATTTTGGAATGTAAAATAAAACAAATCATCCAGCTATCACAACCCAAGATTGCTAGCTAACCCACTGGTCCATCACGATTATCAACCCCTACATTAGCAACTGTAGTAGGAGTGAGCACTAAATTCCACGTGTGCTCAGAGAGTGTTTATAAAATACAATTTCTTAATCATGCAATGCTTTTAACACTAATAAATAAGAAAAGAAGTTAAAATCTTAAAATTTTCAAAATAGCCATACTTAATCATTACATTCAAATTATAAAGTTACTTAGCCATGATCCCGCAGTCTCATGCTAAAAATAAATCATATCACTTCATTCACATTACCACACATCAATATCATACTATGGGTCAGGTGCTCTGCAAGTTTAGTCTGTGGTCTCAGAACTAAACCCAAAATAAATCTCCAGGCCTAAGCCGTGGGGTACAACAAGTCCCGCAGTCCTAGATGTACTCATCACATCCCCAGATCTTAGTCATGGGGTACAATTGGTCCCGCAGTCCCAAATGTACTCATCACATCCCCAAACCTCAATCATGGGGTACATTTGGTCCTGCAGTTCCAAATGTACTCATTTGCCTTAGTAAGCAAACCGGTCCCGCAGTTCCGGTACTAAATATACGCTATAATAAGTCGTATATACATTTCGTAGGTTTCTAGCCTGCTGGTTATGCTAACCACCCTGCGCAGGTTTTGGGGCTTTCAACCCTTGGGCTCTAGAACTCACTCTTTCTAGTAACCTTAATGACCCCAGTAACCCAAAAATCAAGTCTCAAGTAATTTCTTTTATTAATAGCACAACATACACAAAAGTTCTTCCTAATTTGATTTTTGTGTGTTCTTCCCTTTACTTTATAAGTTTTATGAAGTGTAAATCTGTCTCGGGCCTAAGTTTCATGTTGCCCTTTTATAAAAATATTCTCATACAAGATTTATCAAATAAATATCATGCAACCATAATCAGGAATATATAAATGCAGCTAGCTAGGTAAATAAAATTTTATATCGAGCATTCCATGACAAAGAAGGATTCAAGACATAAATTTTGATAATTTATGAAAAATAGAAAATAAAATATTTTATACTAATTCAAAAGCCTAAAATACTTATAATTAAGTCCAGTTTCATAAAAACAAGACTTAAAATTTATTCAATAAGCCATAAAATACAGATTTAAAAAAATACTAAATGGATATTTCTGTTAGAACCTTACAAAACAGCCTATTTTCACGATAATAAAATCCATTTTAGATTCAAAAATTTTAAAATTTTCACAGAGAGCTCATTCATATATCTAGTTTAACATATAAAAATTTCAAAAATTTTATCAACTTTTATCGATACCTTTTATACCAAATATCTGACTGCTGTCAGTACAGCAATGTAAACCAGACAGCCAAGTTTCAATATTTTTATAAAATAAATTATTAGTCAAAAATTTATAAAAAATTTACTGTAGAATCTCCAACATGTCTAGTTTCATATATAAAATTGTTAGAAATTAATTTAATTTCTAGGTATCATTTTTATATCAAAAATCAAACTCCTGTCAGCACAGCAATTTAAAACAAACAGTCATTTTCACGATTTTTTGTAAAATCCATTTTACCTCAAAAAAATATGAAATTTTTACTGGATGCTATTTTGGATATGTACTCCCATATATAAAAATATCAAAAATTACATGCATAATCAAGAATCAATTCATAGAATAGATTTTTCATCCCTTGCACACACACACACACACACACACACACACACATATAACATGATAAAAAAATTATATCAAATAAACACAATCCCACTTACCTCGAATTATATACGTCGATAAGGTATATAAAATCCCAAATAAAATACCAACTCAAGTTGGTCCTACGAGTAGTCTCCGTCGAATTCGCTCCAAATTTTCTCTACGATCACGTTCACCTTTTCTTCCAACAGATAAATGGTAGACACTACTCCATTTATTTTATTATATATGTATATATTTTTCACACAAAAGGGAAGAAGATAGGAAAGAAAACAATGAAAAATGAACAATGAAAAACAATGAAAACAATGCAATTATGTAGATATAAGTTACAAACCCTCCTTAATACTTTCTTTAACTCTCACACAACCTGCCAACTCTTAGCCTCCCCACAAATAAATAAACAAACTATCAACGCTTCCCCTCTCTACTGATCCTCTCTACTGATGAATATAATTACATACATAATGAGGCACACATTAATGCATACAACATAAAAATAAATTAACACCAAATCACCTACATAAAATATAAATGGTGGTCCAAAATTTCAAAGTTTTAAATATTATAAATTTAAAATAAATAAATAAAAAGTCAAAAATTCCGGGTCTTTACATGCCTTGCATACGGCTTTCAATTAATTTACGTCTAGTGAACTTAGCTATGACTATACATAAGGTTTTGAAACACCTAAGTTTTCATAAATGCTTTTCATATGGCTTTCAATTAATTTATGTTTAGTGGACTTAGTTAGGAGTATATATGGTGTGAATATATTTTCAAATCCTTCCATATAAATTGGGGAAAATGCATTAAGATGTTATCATATTGGATGTGTTTGCTAAAACAAAACTTTCTACCCTTGCACATGGTTTTGTTGGGGTTGTGTGTAAAAATTTGGAAACCTTACGCAAAATTTTTAAGGAGGCCTAATTAATTTGGTGTATGTCAAATAGAATTTTAAATAAAATTAGAAAATAATAATTAATAAATATGAGATAATTATGACATGTATAAATAAATTAAGGTTGAAAGTTCAAATTTTTTTGGGTGTTACATAGAATTTTTAATAAAATTAAGAGTTAAATGCTTTTACACCCCTTGTACTTAAGTCGATTTGCACTTTACCCCCTCAACTTCAAAAACTAGCACTAATATCCCTGTATTGTGCACAAAAATGCTATGGCAGGTAAATCTGTGAGTTTTAACTGCATGTGGCTTACACGCGCATCAGTATGAAATGTTGACAATCTGAAATGACTAAAATACCCTTCCTTGTCTCCCTCTTTCCTTCGTCTTCTTCTTCGCAGATATATATATATATATATATATATATATATATATATATATATAACCCTAGATGGGTTTCTTCCATGGCCATTCTTCCTCCAATGAAAAATACATTCTTTCTCCTTCTTTTTTTTTTCTTCTTCTTTTTCTCCTTCTTCCTTCGGTGAAAGATATATATATATATATATATATTTTTTTTACACCCCCTTATACTCAAGTCGATTTGCACTTTACCCCCTCAACTTCAAAAACTAGCACTAATATCCCCTGTACTGTGCACAAAAATGTTACGGCAGGTAAATCTGTGAGTTTTAACTACATGTGGCTTACACGCGCATCAGTCTGAAATGTTGACAATCTGAAATGACTAAAATACCCTTCCATGTCTCCCCCTTTCCTTCGTTTTCTTCTTCGCAGATATATATATATATATATGACCCTAGGTGGGTTTCTTCCATGGCCATTCTTCCTTCGATGAAAAATACATTCCTTCTCCATCTTCTTTTTCTTCTTTTTCTCCTTCTTTTTTTTCGGTGAAAGATATATATATATATATATTTTTTTACACTCCTTTGTACTTAAGTCGATTTGCACTTTACCCCCTCAACTTCAAAACTAGCACTAATATCCCCTGTACTGTGCACAAAAATGCTACGACAGGTAAATCTGTGAGTTTTAACTGCACGTGGCTTACACGCGCATCAATTTGAAATGTTGACAATCTGAAATGACTAAAATACCCTTCCCTGTCTCCCCCTTTCCTTCGTCTTCTTCTTCGCAGATATATATATATATATATATATATATATATATATATATATATATATATATAACCCTAGGTGGGTTTCTTCCATGGCCGTTCTTCCTTCGATGAAAAATACATTCCTTCTCCATCTTCTTCTTCTTCTTCTTTTCCTTCTTCCTTCGGTGAAAGATATATATATATATATATATATAGACACAGAGAGAGATAGAGAGATACGATTTCTCAAAACCCCTCATTGCAGTCCATTTGACCCAAAATACCACTCCAAGCTGAGTTCCAATCCTTAGATTTGCTCCATTGAGCGAGATTTTGTTTCGTCAGGCGAGGATTTGCTCCGTCGGTCAGGCGAGAGTTTGAGTTTTTACAGAAGGGAAAAAATGACTTTTTAATCAGTTAACATAACGGCGTTTGCCGTAGCACTTTTGTGCATAGTACAAGGGGTATTAGTACTAGTTTTTGAAGTTGATGGGGTAAAGTGCAATTCGACTTAAGCGCATGGGTATAAACGCATTTAACCCTAAAATTAAAAATAATAATTAATGCATTAAATAAATATGAGATAATTATGACATGTATAAATGGAATTAACGTAGGAAGTTCAAAAGTCTTTTTTTATGTCAGATAGAATTTTAAATAAAGTTAAAAATTGTTACAAAACCATGCATACAATCTTGTATCATACAACGCACAAAATAAAGTATAGGAAAAAGAAGAAAAATAGGCAGCAAGATTTACGTGGTTCGACTATAAAGTTTACGTCCACGGGTAAGACACAGGAGAAATTTTACTATGATGAAAAGAAAGAAGTTACAACGCCGACTGACTTTTCTCTTAATCACTTTATATAAGAAAACTCCAAAACTCTAATATTTAAATAGGTCTATACTACGCCCCTCGCACCCTCCCGAGGTCAGTGGTGGGCTTTGGGCCTGGGCCTATCGGCCTGTGCCCTACACAACCACCACAGACCTCCAAAAAATATCTAAGCGAGTTGCACCGCGAAATTTTCGGATCGGGTTATAATTCTAGGTCCAAAAATAAAAAATACAAGCCACAACAACAAAAATAATAATTAATACATTAAACCTTAAATTATGATAGATAGAGTTAAAGTAAGAAGTTTCATAAATTTAATAAATTTAACATTTTTATTATTAATAAAATTTTTAGAGATTTGGGGGCTTCTTCTTTTATAGGACCCTAGGCCCTCAGTTATGTCACGATCTTGGTTTTTGTTTACAATATATTTGAAGAGGTATATAAACCCAATTAGTTTTAATCTAGAAATCAGAAGAACTAACGAAAACTAATTTTAAGCTTGTGCTAAAAATGACACCACTACCAATAAATTTCAAAGAAGCTTCATTATCCCTTTTCACACTTTTACAAAAATAAGAAAATAAAAATAAAATAAAATAGCAAGCTCGATTTTATTTTGAATTTTTTTTTCACACTTCATCGTCGCAATGTAGAAGGACACTATCTCCATTTGATGGTGGGAATGACAAAAATGGGGGAAGAGAAGTTGAAAATTGAAAGCAAGAGCACTTTTTATTATAAATCTTTTTGCATCAAAATAAAACTACACATAACACATCTACTACAGAAATAATACCTTTCCCCCCTTCTTTTTTCTTGTTTACAGAGAAATAAAATAGCAATTGTTTCATTTGTAGCGGAAGTAAAAAATAACATTGCAAAGTTTGTGCCCAACACTATCTAAGAATCGAAAATAAGCAATTCTCCAAGACATCTTGAATAGTAAAAGACCTAACACAGCCCAGAAACCAACTACAAATCCAAGTACAGAGCTGGGAAAGAACCACTTTTCTGGAAATCCATCCCCGTTATCTTCATCATGAATGTCTCCTTGTGCGACTCTAGGTGTTGCCCCGTTTGTATTGCAAGTAGGGAGTGGAGGTCTGCAAAGTTTGTTGCTAACAAAGCTTGATTCAGTGAAACTTTGGAGTTGAGTGCTTAATGGGATTTGTCCTACCAAATCATTATAGGACAAGTTCAAGTAACTCAAGAATGATAAAGTTGACATGCTCAATGGAATTTTTCTGAAAAGTTGGTTTACTGAGAAATCAAGGGATTCTAGTTGTCTCATATCACCGATATTATCTGGAATAGTTCCTGTTAAACGATTTCCAAACAAATTCAAGTACCGCAATCCAACAAGTCTACTTAGTCCCTTGGGGATTTCTCCTTGTAAATTGTTTTCTGAAAGATCCATGCTTGTCAACAAATGTAGAATTGTGCTATATTCAACTTCCTTTCCCTTGGTCACCAGAACAGCATATTCGAAAGAAAATGCATCTTCACCTTCAAATCTTGCAGGACGATAAAATAAGCTGTGAATTGTGTCTTCAAATCTTGGAGGACGATAAAATAACCTGTGAATTGTGTCATTCTTTGCTACCATGACACTGAAATTGTGGAAACATCTTGGAATGGATCCTGATAAATTGTTATATGCAAGGTCCAAGATTTGAAAAAAACTTAGACTGCATAGTTGAAATGGAATGTGACCCTGAAACTTATTTGAACGAAGGTTGAGAATTACCAATTTTGAAAATGAATATCCTATCTAAGATGGTATGCTTCCAGTGAATTCATTTTGGCCAAGATCAATAATCAACAATTCTTTACAATGTTGTAAAGACTGCGGTAGTTCCCCTGAAAGGTTGGTTTGCTGCAAGTGTAATGCTTCGAGAGAAGTTAAATGTCCAATCGATTGCGGAATCATTCCTATCAAATTGTTGTTTTCTAACTTTATGTATTCCAAAGAAGGCCAATTCTTCCAACAGTCAGGAATTTTTCCAAATAAGCTATTGTTTCCAAGATTCAGATAGAACAATACTCTTTCTTCTTTCCCTAGCTTACCACATAACAAACGGTAAAGAGATCCTAAAAAATGATTGTTTGAAAGATCTAGCCATGATACATTTGAAAGGATGTTTGGTAATGATCCTTCAAGGTAATTTGAGCTTAAGTCTATAGTCATAAAATCTCCAAATTTGACCATTCTTGACATCTTCCCGTGGATCTGGTTACTAGAGAGATTTAAATGAATGAACTGGGAAGATTTTCTCCAAAACCAAGTGGGAATGGAATCAGAAATTTCCACATGACTCATGGACAAATATCTTAACATTCTTTGGGATTGAAGCCACAAGGGAAATCGGGGCCCTAACTGCCAAGAGTTTAGTGCTAAATAGGAAAGTTGAAAAATGGGAACCCAACTATCACTTGGTTTCCAAGTTAAATTATTTTCCCTTGCAACAAAGTAATCTAGACTTGTTAAATTGGCAAAGTGAATGTCAGAGACAATACCCTCCAGCAAATTATGAGAAATGTACAATCCTTCCAATTTCACAAGTTGCCCAAGGCTTTAAGGAAGGGTTCCTTTCAATCTATTATAGGAGAGGCCTAAGCCTATTAAGGAAGATAATCTTCTTATGGACACAAGTATTTGACCAGAAATGGAGTTTCCTCCAAGATAAAGGTAAGCTAAATTTTTGAATTCCCCAAGCTCATTAGGCAAGTGACCTGAAAGCTTATTCCATTGGAATCTCACTGACTCCAATCCATTGAACATGCATTTAGAGAGATTTCTAAAAACTTCTTCTACCTCTCCACCAAAGTTGTTGTATCCCAAATCTATTTCCTTCAAGTTGCAAAGTTTTCCTAATGAGCTTGGTATTACCCCCCCAAGTTGATTATCTCCTAATTTGAGTGTGAAGAGGGCGGTCAGGTTTCTAATGGCACTTGAGACTACACCTTGCAAGTTATTGAAACAAAGACTGAGGGATTTGAGATGTTTAAATGTATACAACCAATTTGGTATGGTAGAATTGAAAAGATCATTTCCAGAGAGATCAAGATCTTAAAGGTCAGTCATGTTCAAGAGCCACTGGGAAATAGGTCCGCTAAAATTACAGTACCTGATGTTTAGGGAAACTAGAGAATTCAAAGTGAAAAGCCACCCAGGAGTAGAAGAGTTGAAACTGTTTTTTGAAAGATCAAGAATAACAAGTGATGTAAGGTTGCTAATAGGAGGAGGAGGAGGAATAAGTTGGAGTTGACAGTAAGATAAGCGTAATTCTACCAAAGAAGGGAGTTTGTTTATCACCTGTACCCAATCCAATGTTTTGCTAAGGTTTGCACGGCTCAGATCAAGGTGTTGTAACGAAACAAAACCCGAAAGCCATTGCAAATTATCAACACGTAGAAGATGTCCTCGAAGATCTAGATAACGAACCAAGGAGAGATTTCCGAGTTGATGAGGAATTGTTCCTCCGAATCCGGCCAAAGACAAATTGAGGTATTTCAAACTTGCAAGGGAACCAATGAAGCTAGGAATGCGAATCCCTTCAAAATAATTACAGCTTAAATTCAGGTAATGAAGGTGCTTCAAATCCAACAAAGAAGGATTTATCTTTCCACCTAACTGATGGCTCCAATAACTTTCATAATCATCATCAAACGAAGAAAGATTATGAAGATGGATCTCACGGACATGACCAGTTGAGTTATCGCAGGCAATTCCATACCACAGACAACAGTCCTCCTCATGATGATCGCCAGCATCAGCCCAACAGGAAAGTCGATTTGAAGGGTCTTTGAGATCTTTCTTAAAGTTGAGCAGGGCTTGTTGCTCGCTTTGGATGCAAGAGTTGCTTCCATTGCAGAATAAGCAATTTTGATGAAGGGTTGTGATGGTGGTGAGAAAGAAAAGAAAATAAAAGAGAAATAATATTGCAGCTGATCTCATCGAGAATGAAAAACTCATGAATTACCCACACAACTAATTAATTAAAGCTCAATTTGGGTTAGGGTCTCAATGTGGAGTTGGGTTTGCTACTTATAGCGCCTGCGGAGGTTTGATTCACACTTTCATTGGTCTATTTTAAGCGAGTTTTGCTCAAATGTCAAACCACGTTTGGTGCAAGGTTGAATGATACTTTGTAAGTTCAAAGATTGATCTTGTCAAGAGACGTATCCGTTAACTTAAAAAATAAAAAAAAAATGAATAAATAAATAAAACGTTTACCCTTTCATGCGTGGAAGATTTTATTTTTATTTTTAGAGTGCATTGGATCAACCAAAAAATTGAAATTATTTTTCAATTTTTTTATCACTTTTCGCAAAAGTTATATATTAGAAAAAAACTTATAAATATATTTTTTTGTTAAGTATTACTTGTAAAAATTAAAAACATGTTAAAACTTTTAATTAAAAAAATTCGTGATTTTGTGTGGGAAGTTTTTTTTTTTTTTATGCGTTTGGCAAATTTTAGGGGAGAAAATGGGAGAAAATATTAAAAATATTAAAATAATTATTTATTATTATAATAAAACAAAAAATTATAGAATTATATTTACTAAAAAATAATTAAATTAATTGTCTAAATCTTTAACCACCCGCCATAATTCACTATAATTTATTTTCTTATAACCTTGTTTAATTACTAAACTGTTTAGCCACTCATTACAATTCATAATTTATTAAAATATTTAATATTTAATTTTATCTTAAATAAATTACCGAACTAGCTACAATTATCTACAATATTTTGAAGTCAAGTACCTTATTTTGTCTTAAATTTTATTTCAAAAATCAATTAATGGAGAAAGAAAAATTGTGAAATTACCCACCTCTAGTTTTTTTTTTTTTTTTTTAAAACATTAGTGAGAATGAAGATTTAAAAAAAAAAAAAAAAAAAGGCAAGAAAACGGGAATGAAACATATAACTCAAATATATATACTAAATTGAATGAATCAAAAAAAGACATTTAAAGAAAAAGACATTCATCAATAAACTAATTTTTTAATTTAATTATTTTTAAAATTTAAAATTACACATATTTTTTTCTTTCATTTTCAAATACAAAATAGAAGCAAAAAATTTAAATTATCTTAAGTTGGACAAATCCTTAATTGAAACAAAACTCCGAAGAGTGAAAATGAGAATTTACCTCGTCAGCGTATCTTTCAAACCTTTTTTTTTTTTTTTTCTCCATCTCATATTATTGTCTTTCTAAGAGTTGGTTTACTGTGGTGAAGAGGACCCAAAATAAGGATCCATTTAAAGCGATGTAAAACGTTAAAAAATTTTAAAAATTATTTAAAATTTTTAAAAATTATTTATTTTTTATTTTATTGTACAAATTACGAATTTACAATTTATCTTACTTTACCTCATTTTTTGTTACTTCACAGGCTCCCTACACCTGATGTCAAATACAAGTGCATTCTCATATTTGCTTGTCTCCATTCGCTTAAAAATGGCTCATAAATTTAGTATTATTTTATAGTCGTACAAAATTCTCCCTAATATTTTATTTTACTAGTATTTTGTAGCCATTGTTTAGTGGAGATGTTTTCACCGCCAATTCCAACGTTACGGCTTTGTTTGAAGTAAGAAAAAATGAGATAAATTAAGAATTCGTAATGCGTACAGTAAAAGAAAAAAATTAATGTGATATAAAGTTAACAGAGATTTATAAAATTTTTCAAAAAAAAATTACAAACCAAACCAAGCTGTAATCAACCGTTCAATCAATGTGAGATGTAATTTAACGACTTTTGTGACCCTTTCAAGAAGTTTCAAAGAAATAACACAGCAATTCTTGCATACCTAATTAAGGTGCAAAGACTTGCAAGGGGTGTTTAGAATTGTATAAAATTGTAAAAGTAAATATCTCGTAATTGTACAGTGAGTAAAAAATTTAAATTTTACTGTTTCGTAATTTGTGTTTGTAGAAATTTATAAAATTTTATTTTATTTTAAAAAATTCCAAACGGAGCCCATTTTCCACACCTTGTTACACGTCAAAGACTTTATTTTAGAGTCTTTTAACAAACTAAAAATTTGTAATTTTCGATAACTTTGTTTCTAGTGCTGTTATGTGTCATTTTAAATAGGTATTATGTTTTTAATAAAAATTACGAAAATTAAATTAAAACCAAAAATTTTGAAGGAATTCGTAAATTTTTAATAAAATAAATTGATAAAAGTTGATAAAAATTAAAAAGAGATGTTGCCACCGCCAATTCCAACTAAGTCAACCGACTATTTAATGTGAGATTTAGGCTCCATTTGGGAAGAATTAATTTTAGCTAATGGCTAGTGGCTAGTACCTAGTTAAAAAAAAAACTAACTAATTTTGTGTTTGGGAAATAAGAAAAAGTGACTAATGACTAATAGTTAATAGCTAGCTAAGAAAAAGTTAGCTAATTTTGTGTTTGAGAAGAAAAAAAAATGACTTTTTTTAGGTGGTTAACTTGGTTTTATTAAATTGATATTTTTACCCTTGAAAGTTTAAATAAATATTAAAATATAAGAAGATAAAAAAATCTAATCACTGTTAAAATAGACTACTCTTTCCAAACGGACTCTTAATTTCATGAATTTTGTGACCCTTTCGACATGTTTCAAAGAAACAACGCAGCAACTCTGCCACACCCAATTACGAGGCAAAGACTTGCAATGTACTTCCACCTTGTTATACGTCAAAAACTTTTATTTCAGTGATAAACCAAAAAATTGTAACTAACTTTTATAATTTTGTTTTCTAGCATTGCCACGTGTTATTTAAGATAAGAATTATATATTTAGTAAAAACTTATAAAAATTTTAAAAAAATTAGAAAAATTAGAAAAAATTTTGAGAAGTTTGCAATTTTTATGTGTTTAATAAATTTTAAGGAAAAAAATTGATAAAAATTAAGAATTAAAGAAAGTTAAAAATTTTTAACAATCTATCAAACAGACTCTTAGTATACATAATAACTAAACGATATTTTTTAATTTGTGTATGTCATCCATGTGTAGGAATTTTGCTAATCTTCCCTATATTATTTTAATTTTGGACCGTTTTATTTGATGAAAAATGCTCAAAACGTTAAACAATATTAAAAACGAATTATAAACTCGTAATTTTTATCAAAATTTATAACTTTTTGTTACTCTAAACACTATCAAATGTCCTCAAAGGAACTGTGGACAGGTCCCCTAATAATGAAGATTCATATGCAATTATGATTGTTTACTCATAGAATTTATAGCTTTTCTTTACTTAGGATCCATTTGGCACAACAAATTTCTCTGAAAATTTTTTAAAATCTCTAAAAACTTTTATTACATTTTTACTCTTTTACCTTTCCGAAGTTTGAAAAAAATTCTATACTTTCTAAAAAGAAGTAAATAACTAGAATTTAGTTAATCAAATAGTAAATATTTTTTTTACTATTCTCAATATGAACTCTCAAACTACCGAATAACGCCTATTGTGACCAATTTTTTAAGGTTGTTCTAACAGATTTGTAATTCCATTTGGACAATTTACTTCTATCTTTTTTTTTTTTTCCTTTCAGTTCTATTTGTAACTTCCCAACGTAATTTATTTGTCATTTGGATGGTTTTCAATTGACTGCATGCTCTCCTAGGTGTTAGCCATATTAGGTGCTTTACGTCACCTCTTGCAGAAGACAAGTCACAGGTTGAGAAAGTAACTTCTGACTGAGCTTAAACCGTCCAAAGTCCAAACGATTCAATCAATTCGTCATGATGGGAATGGCATTGTTCATCTATAAAAAATAAGATTTGAGATGTGCATATCAAACATCAAAAATTTTTTCAAACCACATTTTTACTATTATTTATTATTTTTCGTTACTTTAAACGTAACCTTAGGTCTTTTGGTTTTTTTATTTTAAATAATTAATTTTTTTTTACATTTTAAACTTTTTTTTTAAATTATGAAGAATAAAAATGTTAAATTAACTAATACTTTTTTTTATCAAACATAAAAAAATAATTTTTTTTTTCAAACTAAGCTAAGGCTAGTGTATTACACGAAAACTACTAATTCTATATTATTGTGGTATAATCGCGAAAGGAAAATTGTATGTGTTACAGTCACATGTAATAAATTTTACTGTAATTTATCCATTTGTAAGCCTGCTTTCGGTTTGGAAACCGAAAGACAAGAAATGAGAAAGTAAAAACGAAAACTTTTCCACCATTTTGTTAGGTTGCTGAGTTTGGGGGAAATCGAAAGAAAAACTGGCAAAATAAATCTTTCGGATGTTATTTCCACCTTTTCCTTACTTTTTTTTTTCTCTTTTTATTCTTTCCAAACTAAGCAAAACTTGAATTAAAATTTATGTTAATTTTATAATTTATAATGTGTTAAACAATAAAAAAAATACTTATTTTTTATATATATTTCTTAACACTTATAAAACATTTGAGTGGCAAATGTGTCAAGCCAAGTTGACAGAAGTCGTGGGTTGTTTAAATTTGATTTGATAATTTCATTGATTTTAAAAATATATTTAAGCTTGCCTTGTTAAGCTTTTAAGTAAAAATTTAATCAAGACGAGTCCAAATTATTCAATTATTTTACACAAATTCAATTATATATTAGGGTGTGTTTAGGGAAAACATAAAAAACTTATTTTGTTTAGTTTTTGAGCAATTCGATGTTTAAAAAATTAATTTTATTTCTTTTATTTAAAAAAATCGAGGGTACCTGGTATATTTATAATTATAGCAAGAGTATGCTTCTCAATTTGCGCAAAAAACCAATAGACCAAATTTTTAATTTTACATCCAAACTAAGCTATGGTAGTCCTTACGAATGCATTGATTTTCCTCATCAACAGTTTGGATCAGAATTATATTTGGACACATTTGTCGCGCTGCTGATTAATAGAAATTTGAAAAGACATTCCTTGCAGCTCAAGTTTAATTTAACACTTTTACCAAACAGTTACGGTATAAAATTATTCTTTTTTCTTTTTTCTTTTTCCCATATCAAATGACAATATAAATAGATCTATCAACGTTCATATTCAAAATAATAATAATAATAATAATAATAATAATAAAACTTGATTTGATTGTACTTACAGGTGATATGCATATTGAACATATAATCTCTAATCTAATTTGTTGCACGATATTATTGGGTGACATGCACTTATTTAGTAAAATGATGGTATGATAAACCATGCATGTTTAATATTTTCTCTTTCAAAGGAGTATATGCACATATGCTTATCTGTTGCTTTTGATTCTAAATTCATCACGGGATTGTCTTCTTTTGGTAAGATGATAGGTAAGTTGCATTTGTATTAAATGATTTGAAATTAAGATATTTAATGCTATTTATTAAACGAGAATTACTCAAACACAACTTTATTAATTTAGAGATGGATTTTATCATGAATTTGACTGGTTTAATATAATAGATTATGATGAATTTGCAATATAAAAAAAAGTAATTATTAATTGTTTTTTTTAAATAATAACTCTATTATTTAAAGAAATCATGCTCTACCACTTATAGTAAAAATTATTACAAATTTTAAATGTATTCTTAGTTATTTTTTGTTGCTGCAGAACTAAAATGCTCATCATTAAGGCACAACAATGTTGTCAAGATGAATGCCTTGAAAAGGCTATGTTAATTGACAAGTAACTATTTTCATCATATAAGAGGAAGGAAAGTACGATGTAGCATATACCACTGAAGCCAGTCTCATTTCTTGCTTGAAAACAAAACAATACAAACCATGTACCATTCATATTTAATGAGGCTGTGTATCAGATGATTCCAAATTAAAAAAAAAAAAAAAATTAGAGAATTAATGGTGACTGCAAATGATTTGCTCATTGCACTGATTGCAGAGTTTATGTATGGTTGCAAATGCGAAACAAGCTAAGCATCACATCCATGCAGATTTTATGCCTTGTTGATTAAGCTGACTGAACTCACGTGGAGTTGTGGGTTTTCATTTTTCCTTTCCAGAAATAAAGATGACTTGTAAAAAAGCTTAAACACATATTGTGCATCTAGGAGCCATGGATACCACACAACATGGGCATAAATATAGGATAAAATGATTTTGAGAAATGAAAATCCAGACACATCGAAGACAAGCTAAAGGGTATAACTCCTTATTTTTATCAGCGCTATATATAAAATATCCATAGATGTATGTAGACATGTAAATTGGGTCAAATTGCCCCTGTCCTGTGGCCCTGCCCTTCTTTGCCTTTCCCCGATTGGGTCGGGTCAGATCAAAAAATTCCATCCTAACCCATTGACCTAATGTATTTTTTGATACTCTTTAAAAAATTATGTAAAAAAAAAAACATATATAAATTTACATTAAAATGAGATAATTGTTCGATTGGTCTTAAAAAATAAATATAAATTATAAACAAAGTCTTGGGTACATATAAATAAATTATAAATAATACAACTTTCAAAACATATATTATAAATTTATTTTTAAAATTCATAAATAAACTATAAACAATAAAATTGGCTCCCGGAATGAAAAAAGAAAAACTACCGTTAAATGGTCACAACTCACAAGACCGTTGCGTTGCCTTGCCTTGCAGTAGGCGAGGAGGGAGGGACTTTATTGAACCCAAGTGGGCTAATAAGAAATAAAAGAAAAAAAAAATCAATGGAGAATCTAGCGGGAAAGGAAGTGGAGCACCCGCAAGCCTGGACCCAAGGTAGGGTCGAGTCAGGATTCATCCGACCGTCTTTACATCACTAGATGTATGTATAATTACATCAACCAAGCACTATATTAAAATTTTAACACAACTCAAATATATTCATTATATTAAAAAAAATGAGATAAGAAAATTTAATAAAATAATTAGGTACCATACGACATATCTAACACTTATTTTACCTCATGTGATTTGTTATGCACGTATTTTGACGTCATCAAAAAATGTGTATTCGATTCATATAAAAACAAATGCTACACCCATTTTGAGATGTATGCTTCGTAATTGTGCATTCTGTCCCTGGGTCACTGCTTCATTTGAATCATGTCATTGCTAGTCACTGCTCACCATCAGTAAATGATCTATCATCACTACCTTTGCCACCTCAATCTGGATCTCACAATAAAATAGCAACTGCCTATTCGATTACAAATTTCAGAACATAGCCTAGAACTTTGTCTAGAACTGAATTAGAACACCAGTACATTTGCCACTCTGCTCTCATTGTCTTATCCTCAAATCCAGACAAATTTACCTAGAACTGAATTAGAACATCATAAGAAAGATAAATCTAATTCTCTCCGGTTCTACTGGTTCAAATAACATATGAACACAAAATTTCTGCAACACCGAAAAGTAAATTACAAATCTACAGTTTCATTGGCATAATAAAGAGGGAGTCGCAGCATAAATACAGTCATAGAAACCAAACCAAGGAAGTCTATTCCTTAAAATTATATATTTCAAATCCAATCAATGAACCGATTAGAAGTAAATTAATTAGAATTGGAACTGGAATATTGTCAACTAAATTAATAGAATTCGAGAGTGAAAGAAACTCTGCACCTTGAGATCAAGAAGGGACGAATAGGATTGTCCACGAGCGAGCTTGAAAGCGCGGAGCAGAATTCCAATGCCAACACGAACACCGTATGAGAGGAGGAAGCTCTGGCAGAGGTTACTGATGGCGTTGGCAACACACGACTCATCGGCGTGGTCACTGGGTGAGTGGAGCCTCCGCGCTCGGCGTCGCCGGCGCTGCAACTCCTCTATCGCCTCCCTCAGGCGGCACTCCACGGCTCCGTCTGAGGAATCATCAAGCTGCGGCAGGGAGGAGATGGACGAGGTCAAAAAAGAGAGGGCATTTTGCAGAGAGGAGGAGGTTTTCTGTATCGAGAGAGAGAGAAAGAGAGAGAGAGAGAACCTTGGGTGCGTAACTGAAGAAAATGGGAATGAAATTATTCTTTTGTGGTAGAATATTCAAGAAGAAGAAGAATGTATAAATATTTAAAGAATATTCAAGAAGTTGAGTTAAAGAGGATGTTTGAATCTCAAAAAAATAAATAAATAAAATAAAATAAAAACTTCAATTCTCCTTAATTGTTGATTTTTTAATTAAATTTTTATCACATGTCATTTTTATATCAACTTTAATTTTTTTCAAACTAAACACCACCAAGATTTCAAAGAGAAATAAATAATCAAATTATATCAACCAATTGTTTGTTCTAATTTTTTTTTAATTTTTGGATAATTATAACATCACTTATGAAATTATAATCAAATATTACTTTACTTCCCTCCACTAAAGAAGTATACTTTCACCTTTTAAACTATTAATTTTAACAAAGTATTTATTTTTTATGTTGATATTACAATTTTAATATAATTTAGTCAATAATTATGAATATGAGATGAAAAAAACATATTACACACTAAAATAGATATTTCATAACTTTACTAAGGTAAAATAACAAACGTACAAAAATCTATAGATAGAGGTCATTTAGTTTATGTTTCTATTTTTTATTTTTTGTTCTTATTTTTTATTTTTTATTTTTTGTTTTAAGCTCATTTCATTTTATACTATTGAAAATAAAGAAAATAGTTCAAAACTCATTTGATTACTTGTATTTTCAGAATTTATTTTCAAAAACAGAAAATGAGTTTACACATAAATGAAAAATAGTAAAAAGTCGTTTTAAGAGTTTTTAGTAAAAAAATAAGAAAAATCTCAAAATAATGAAAATAAAGTATTTTTTATTTTCTCGTTTTGAGATTTTAACACATAAAATAAAAATAGAAAACAGAAAATTAAACCAAATACCACCTTAATTTTAGAATTTCAATAAATCTATTAGGATATTTTTACTAATTAAATGTTTATGCTATATTTTTATTTACAGAAGTCTATGCATGAGCATTTTAATTTTTAATGTTTCTCTCATATGTTTTTACATACACATTATTGAATAAGTTTTGTTAAATTAACTATTAGTGTGCAAAATTACGATATATTATTACAAATTGATAATTTAAAAGTTCAACGTGCAATTTTTAAATTAAGTGATGGAGTGGATGAAAATCACCAATCTGAATTAACTTTATTTGTCGGGACTTTCAATTAAAGACTCGACGATTGGCCTAACTATACCAAGACATGAAAAATTGTCAGTTAGGAAGGTTGACAAAATGCCTCTTTGACAAAAAGTTAGTACTTTGTAAAAATATGGGAATAATGCGTTTTTTTTTCACCCAAAAATTTTTACCCCTTTTTAAGTATGGCATGTTTTGAATTGTTTAAAATTATATAAAATTATAAAATTCAGTGTTTCGTATTTTATATAATAAGTAAAGAATATAAATTTTACAGCCTCATAATTTGTATTTGTAAAAATTTATAGAATTTTAAATTTTTTTAATAATTCCAAATGTTACCTATGTTTCTCATATTTATATGCTATTTTCGTGTTTTTCACTCTTCTTCTCCTGTAATCATTGAACCATGGGTGACATCCTAACACCATCGAATCGTGGGCAAACAATCGGGGATTAATTAAAGCTACAAAGCCGAAACATGCATTAATCATGGCTATGAATTTTTATGAGCTACATATACATATATTTTCTTCAGAATAATACATGTTCATGCAGGATAGAATTAGGATTTGAATTTTACTTAAGACAAAATAAATGATTTATAATTTAAAAATAAAGTAGATTAAATTACAAAAATTTAGACTAAAAAATAAGTATAAAAATAAAATGGACTGAATTAAAAAAATTTAAGTTGAACTAAATTTTAAAAAATACATTTTTTAAACTAATTAATTTTCTTTCTTTTAGCCAAACTACTCGGCCTATAGTTCGGAACGGTCTTGGCTTTGCGTTTGTCCCTATCTTCATCCATAAACTTATTATATGTCTTGATTTAATTCAATCACACATGTTTAACTTAATAGTACAAGTGTATATTTTTCACTCGCCTTGCTTGAACCTACACCGCTCAAACTTTGCACGGCTATCTACAGGACCCTTAGGTTATGTTTGTTTGGTGGATGAGAGATGGGGGATTGGATTGATTATTCGTGGGATTCACTTTGTGATGTGTTTGTTTTGATTTTTGTTTAATCCATGGGTCCCACGGATTGGATGAATTGTGAGGAGAATGGCCGGATGACTTATCCGGTGGGAGAAGTAGTATTATTAATACATCATCTCCGGATTTGTTTCCCGCCAAGATTCAAAGGTCAAAAATTATTTCTTATCACATCATATATCAAATCATACTTTTATCCCACTTTATATCCCACCAACCAAACACCAAAAAAATAATCTCACATAAAAAATTAATCCCATCTTTTATCCAATCCCATTTGTGAACCCCACAGTATTACTTATCCCCATCATCCAATCCTTCAAACAAACACAGCCTTACTCAACTGTTTTATTAGCCGACAGCTTGATAATGTTTAAATTTAACGAATTTACAAAAAAAAGTTTAAAATTTTTAAATTTAATGAGCTTACAAAAATGTCTAAATTCAATTTGTTAATGTATCAAATCCTAGTTAAATTCAAATAATTCTTTAATCGAATCAATTTGATTAAGTCGAGTTTGAATAATTCGATAATTTATACTATAATTGATTTTAATATTATAATAAATTTGAAATTATAATTTAAATTTGACTGATTTTGTGTTTCAAGTCAACTTTAAACAATCAAATTACTAAAATCGAACTCAAGCAAAGATCGATTAATTTAGTATTCAATAACCCAACAACCCCAATTCCAATGGATCTCGCGCCAATGAGGGTGGATAGGTGGACATTGACAACTGTTTATCTTATGTTCTTTTGGAATTGACGGCTATGACCTTTAGCAATAGGAGGGAAGCGCTTGCGTCATGTTTGGGCGGTTGCTATTACTTTTATTTCATGATTTGTCTAATCCTTGCCTATATATTATTATATATATATATAATATTTATATATTTCTTTTTCACTGTCGTACATTAGCCTAGGGGTGTTATAAAAAATCGAAAAAACCGGACCGATCGAAAAAATCGGATTGAACCAGATTTCATAAAATGATTTTTTAAAATTTGGTTTGGTTTCGGTTTAAAAAATTTTAATTTTTTGAAACTGATTTGGTTTCCAGTTTTGAAGTCTTTAAAACCGAATTGGATCAAACCGAACAGGTTATAATACAAGTGTGTAGCAAAATGTAGTGGTTGGGACTCGAACTTAAGATCTGAAAACTATGACTTTACTACTGAGTAACACCCACCAATTGCTTACAATGCCACAGTGGAGGAAACTGGACCATGACTGGAAATTAGGCTAGAGGTAAAAATATTTTTTGAGTTCGTAATAGGCTTGAAAGCCACATTAATGTAATTTTTATAAGTTTTTTAATATATTGGCCAGAATTAAATTTTTTTTATATTAGGCTTGGCTCAAAATTGTTATAATAACCTGAATTTTTTTCCTTAATTAAATTATTTAAGTGTGGTAGTGATATTTATTATAGTAAAAATCTAAAAAATTGAGCATTTGAAAATTGTTGGAATGATAAAAATTAGTTGGAAAATTTTTCGGATTAAATTTCACCCTATGTGGGAGTTTAATGTAGAATTTCTAAAATTGTTATCCAAACACTTCTTAGCCCAATTACTTATTTGGTTCAAACCAAGACCATTAACCCATGGGTCAACCCTTTTCTTTGACTCATCTCAATTCATTTCAACTCACTTTATCACTCAATGAATTGACTCATGAATAGTTGCTCTAAATTATTTCCCGACAACTTCATTTCCATCTTCCATACATTCTCACCATCTTTCAAAATTATTTGACTAATTGGACAAAGAGAAAACCCACATTGATGACCTTAAAGCATCTTTTTCAAATTATTTAGCAAACAAGATTTAAAGCATTTTGTTTGGAAGCTAACATGATTTAAAGCATTTGGTTAAATTGTCAAAAAGCTAGCATGATTGTTTAAATTTGTCAAAAAGTTAGCTTGATTCCCGGATCATGCCACCTCCATACATCTTCCCCAATGCTTTTCTTAAATGATATGGTTAGATAGTCAAAAAGTAAGCATGATTCTTGGATTATGCTACCAATTGTATAGGCATGATCT
The DNA here is from genome assembly GCA_019916065.1 of Vitellaria paradoxa. NCBI lineage: Eukaryota > Viridiplantae > Streptophyta > Magnoliopsida > Ericales > Sapotaceae > Vitellaria > Vitellaria paradoxa. Next base: position 38,254,880 of record CM034242.1, on the reverse strand, counting down.
TACCTTAGTTGATTTTTTCTCCACCAATAATTTTCTCTACACTCCCTATAAATTGTGTGTCTTCAAAGAGAAGAAAATAAGAGAGAAATAATAATAAATTATTAATTAGTGAGGCTGAAGATTTGGTGTTGCTTGGAGGAAAAAGAAAGGCTTGGAATTTTCCAATTTGGGTGGTGTTCAAACCTAACTTATTTTTCCTTCTCAGACTTAGTCATTAATATCTTCATTAAGGTAGGATGATGAATCTCCTAAAATATATTTGATGCATTTTCTGGTTTGAAGTATGAAACTTGATTGTGATAAAATAAATACCTGTATATTGGGGGTAGGGAAGCCAAAATTTTGACTGAAGTAACTCAGTATGCTGACAGCTCTCTATTTGTAACTTCTTATGTGCTTCTAACCCCTAAAACGGTGGAATTAGGCTTTGGCTAAAACATAAAAGTTGTAGCCCTTTCAGTTTTCTTTTCAACCCAAAAAGAATTGCATCAATCCGATTTGTGAGTCAAAAGTTATGCCCAAAATACTGAGCACGTGTAAAATTATATTTTCTGAACAAACTGAATTCAAAGCTGTTTTTGTACCTTTAGACCTTAGAATTTTAAGAAGTGTAAAACATGAAAGTTGTAGGTCTTGAAGTCTAATTTCTACAGATATAAAGTTTATAGATATTGGAGTCTTGCTCTATTTTATATGAATTTTCTTTCAAGCTGCTATTCTGCTTAGCTTTAATTGATGCTTGTTTGGATTTGTTTAGAATATTATGTTTAAAGATTTATTTAAATTTCCAATTTCCTTCTGTTAGTTATTGTCATGTTAATAATTTCTATTGATATGAAATTATTTTAAACTAGATATTATGTATTATTTGACACTCTAATATTGATGATAATTGACTTAGATAATCAGTTTCATTATGGATAGTTAGATGACTTATTCAGACTAAAATGCTAGTATTTGATAAAATGCCCAAAAGAAACAATGGACTTGTTCTTTTCTCATTTGGTCTTTCTTAAATGAATTTGATTTATTTTTGGCATTGTTTTGTCAACCTAGCAAGTTATATAATTATATTTTTATGATTAAGTGAATTAAATGAAACTCATTTAATACCTTCCTAAACATTGGGATAATTCTGTGGACATTTGTGGATATCTTGAAGCCAAAAACCTATGATAAGGGCTTGGTTATAAATAAGATGATGATTGGAAATTTATTTAAATTATTTTTGAATAAAATAAAACTTATCAATTTTGCTAAAAATTAAATATAAGTCCAAGAGCTATTTATTATCTTTATATTCCATAAAATAATAAAATAAAAGGTAAAATGAGCAAAAACTGAGATTTGCAGCCAATGAGGTTCAAACTTGCGACTTTAAATCGCAATTAGGGTCGCCCACCCATTAAGCTACCAACCTCGGCCTAATTAATATACCATTAGAAATAATTTTATTCTTATCAAATTTAGTACGGTAAGCTTGTCAAAACAATTAACTAAAATACTAATTTGTATTCTAATTTTTTTTTTTTTTTACTTGCTAATTGTTAATTTACATATAGTGCCTACCTTTGTGATAATGATATTGATGACTATGTTAAATCTTTGATTTATTGAGAATTACTATTAAAGTATGGATATAGATAAAGTGCTTAAAAATATATTGCATGTGACTAAATAATCTCACTTTTGATTCATCGCCCAAGAACATTGCCGGTTGTTATAAAAAATGTCTGATTTCCATACAAGGTACCCTTGGAATGTAAAAGGGTGAGAAGAATTAAGGCACTTGGTACTAAAGCTATTTTTGGCAATGGGGTGATGGGTGGGTAGAAATGGCCTTTTAGATGAAGATGGGAACATGCATTTTATTTGGGAGATGCTCCCTTCTGACCTGGCCAGTCAGGTAGCCGGTCGCGACGGCTAGGTTTTTGGTAGGTGACACCGTCGGTATGCGTTGGATGCTAAGCCCGTAAAGTCACTGGTTCCCAAGGCTGGGGTAGAGGAGGATAGGAGTATGATTATCTTAGGAGGATTTAGATTAAACTCCTTTACAAAATTTTACTGTGACCAGCAACCTCTCTTGTTATGTATGAATAATGTGTTGGAATTATTTAATTATATTTAATTCCTCTCGATTAATATTTTATAAATATATATATATATATATATATATATATATGAAACCTGTATCGCTACGGGGTTTGATCCCGAGACCTTGAAGATCTAAATCTGAGATCCCTACCACTGCGACACAGACTTCATTGTGGTATACACATCATTATTTAATTATTTTACATGTAAGTAAAATAGTAGTTACGGTGACGGTTTCATCGAACCGTTGTAAGTATAATTTACATTATTCAGTTGAGATCTATTGAATTAATTGTTGCATAAATAGTATGCAACTTAAACACATTCACTTAATACAGTGTAGTATTACAACCACTGCATATAGGCACCTAGGAGATTCTGATTACTGGGCTTTAGTAGCTCACCCCTTGTGGGAATATTTTTTTCAGGATATTAAGCACAGGGATACAGAAGATGAGCTGGAAAGAGATTAATTTCTCTTAAATATTCCATCAGAAGAGTTATCTATTTTTTTCTTCTTTCCTACACAGAGCTGGAAGACTTTATTTTTGGTCTGTAATAATTGTTGGAAAATTGTAATTATTAAGCATAGACCTAATTTGCTTTTATTTGGTATGTAATGTTAATCGCGTGATTGGGACACTTAGATGGCTCTGTAATATTTTTCTCTATCTTTATTTTGTGCCCTGTAGTTGAAATCCCATCAAACGGTTCAGTCCAATGACTTATCAATATTGTTTGGGATAAACATGGGATTTTGACTATCTTAAATTTTTCTTACGGGTCAACCCCAATCTGGAGGAAAACTCTAGGGTGTGACAGCGTGTTATTATCATCTTATTTTTATACCTAACAAATAAATTCCAAGTCACCCCTGGACATTCGGTTATGAAAATTCAGGGCGTGACAATTGTAGCCTACAATAGCAATCGGATTGAGACCGAAACCGAATGAAACCAGACTGAAACTGATTGAACCGAAACCGAATTATATCAACCGGTTCCGATTTTGAAAATTTCTAAATCGAAAATCCGGTCCGATCCCATAAATAGCACAAAACCAAACCAAATCGGACCGGTATCACCCCTACATTAGCCATGTTCAGTTGTTTAGGTGCCATTTGATATAACTGTTATGAGCCTATATTTCATTTTGAGTTTTTGAAAACAAGAAAAACAGTTCAAAGCGCTTAGGTGTCATTTGGTATAACTATGATGAATTCATTTTTCATTGAGTTTTTGGAAACAAGAAAAACAATTCAAAGCGCATTTAATCACTTTTGTTTTCAAAATCTAGAGTTTTTGAAAACAAGAAAAATAGTTCAAAGTCCATTTGATCACTCTTGTTTTCAAAATCTATTTTAAAAAATAGAAAATGGGTTTACACAGGAAACGCAAGATAAAAAAAAAAAAATCGTTTTGAGCGTTTTTAACCCAAAACAGAAAAAATCTGAAAATATGAAAAATAAAAAATATCAAACTAAATGCGTTTTCTATTTTTTATTTTAAGATTTTAAAAATATTAAACACATAAAATAGAAAATAGAAAATAGAAAACAAAAACAGAAAACAAAAAATAGAAATATAAATTAAATGCTACCTTAAGGTTTGGGGAAGTGTATATGTGTAGTCATAATTTATAGTTTCACGTGTGAGAATAGGTGCGTTTGGAGTACCAAATTTGGCGAAAAATCTCTAATTAAATTCTAACTTTCTCCACAGTAAAAATTTTTAATTTTTACCAATTTTTTTTGACTTTTACTAATTTTCTCTAAATTTATCCAATTTTTTTACACTTTTTGAGAAACACGTCATAACCCAACAATTCAAAATTATCTTTTTTTTTTTTTTTTGGCTTCAAACGTGCACTATGTGAGATTTTTGCATTCAATGCAAAATTTTGAAGGGCAATCTTTTATTGTTTTTTATTATTTGTTTATTTATTTAAGAAATATTCTAATGAAATTCCGCGATGGCAGAGCCAGTAAATTTTGAAGGGCAACCTTTTATTGCTTGTATTTTTTTTTAAAAATAAATATTTTAATTAAATTTAGCCATTGTAAATCAGTATTTTTAATTATTGAAAGCAAAAATTATATACTATTTAAAATTTTTATAACAAAATTATTAAAAGTAATTATTGTAATACAATAAAATTTGGCAACCTTTTATTGCTTGTATTTTTTTAAAAAAATAAACATTTTAATTAAATTTAGCCATTGTAGAATCATTATTTTTAATTATTGGAAGCAAAAATTATATACTATTTAAAATTTTTATAACAAAATTATTAAAAGTAATTATTGTAATATAATAAAATTTGTAAGAATAATTTAAAATATAAAATTATTTTAATAAAATAAGTAATTTTGAGAATGAGACTGGTAATATAAGAATTTAGGTACTATTAAGAACTTGAACTGTTGATTGATCAAGGCCAAACTCAAGTGGACTTGGAATCTCTTCATGAATTTGATTTGTTCTGAGAGATGTCAAGCATCTTAAATGTGGAAAAAGGTGAAGAACCAGTCTCGTGGATTTAAGTTTCCCATGAAAGTCCAGTTTGTTAAAGTTTGATTTAAGTGTCCACATATTCCTTAATTAAATAGGACCATGATTAATTACAAATTTTATTTTTTAAAACTCAATAGAATTTCAACTATATTTTATTTATTTTTTATCATGTTCTAATTCTAATAGAACTTGAATTAATTTTGTCACGTCTCTAACTTAATTATTCGGGAGGGACGGTATGAGAATGTGAAAATTAAATAAAAATAAATAAAATCTAATCTAAGATCAATTTACCATGAGTTTTAATCATCAATATATCTAAATTATTCCTTATTCCCATATAAACTAATATTTGAATAGTTCACCATCAAATTTATCAATAATATTATCTACTTTAACACCATTTTCGATGACCACATTTAAGATTTGCACGGTTAGAGCAAATATTATAACCATAGTTATAACTATCTAAATAATAATGTCATAAATATCAGTACTAGACCCACCTTCGGGTCGTACCTCTTATAGTACTAATAATTCAACTCTCAATTAAGAAAACTAAACACAAATGTTATCACCTATAGTTAAGATTGGACTTAGGCTACTCTAACATAAGCTGCCTACATATCCCACATCAGGAATCAAGTCACCGTAATTCTTAAATTTATATCTTTTATTTCATAACCAACTCATGAATCAACTAGAAAAACCATACATCTCAATATAAAGGAATATAAATGCAATCTCATACAATGCGGTGTAATGGAATACAATGTCAATGCATATTCTCTAATCTCTATCTACCCCCAACCTTATCTTGGGATAGGTGACGCTTAGCACTGCGCATAAGGTTACCAACTGTAATATTTATGCTTATGGAGAACTTATATCTTAATATCTATACCATATGGTGAATTGTGTTACACCCCATTTAGTTAAGACTTAAGGGAACTGTGTTACACCTTTAGCTCTTCTGCTAGGGAATCGTGTTACACCCCTAGTCAGACATCTGCTTAACTCAAGCAGAGTAATCAATACAAATAACGGTTAGGGGACCATGTTACACTCCTATTCAGTTAAGACTCAGGGGAACTATGTTACAACCCCTGGCCCTTCTACTATGGAAATGTATTACACCTCTAATCAGGCATCTACTTAACTTAAGCAGAGTCCAGTTGCAGTTCGAAGGAAATTTCATAATCATATCTCAGAATTAACGTCACAACTCCAAATGACTAAACTCGTCATATATATCGACTGGGGATCATTTGGTATTTTTCAAGATCTCATATTATCATTTTTCTCAAATCATGGATTTCATCTATATATATAACCTGTGCCTCGGCACGTCACAAGATGAATATGGCACTCTCGGCCAATGAATGCTCTCAACATAAACTAGATGATGCTACCCCAATCCCATGCACATGATATGCTCAATCATGTATGGCCAACATTAATATCTTAACATTAAAGTAATAATATGCCATTCTTAAGCATAAAAGCAACCTCATATATTTCACAAAATTTTATCTAAACATGTTCTATACACATACATACATAAACCCAAGAAAAATGAGGTCAAAACAACCCAGATACAAAATTCCAGAGAGGATTGCAGCTTGCTTGCAGAGAGCGCATAGCCTTGGGCTGACCTCGCATCCTGCCTGATGGATGCTCGCGGCTTCGGGCTACCAAATCCCAGATTTTTTAGTATGGGTCACAAGCCACCCACAGGTAGCCCACTGACCGCGTGTAAATGTTGTAATTATAAATAACCCCCAAGTGCAAGGGTGTGCGGTCTAGTTTTAACTGGGTGAGTCCGAGGTCGAATCCACAGGAAACCTAAGTTTCAGTTTCTAGGTCTAAGATTTTCTACGCCTAAGTTCAAGAATTAATTTGAAGCAAAATAAAACAAAAGTTTCGACAATATTCCTAAGTTTGTTCTGACAAATGCAAGTAACAAGAATTGCTAGTAGCTAATCTTAAAGAAAGCAAATAAGATCAATTCAAGAATTAAATATAATGAGTTAAAACCCTTGATTTAACATTCATGTTCAGGTGGAATAAAATTAAATCATATCAATGCTTTAATTACCAATTAAAGTTTCACGTCGAATAGAAAAATTAATTGGAGAATATCATCGTTAAAGCTCTTTCAAAAATCCACAATACTCAATTTCATACTCACGTCTAATGGATTATGAAATCGGAAAGTTTGTTCATAAGAAAACACTTGTGGTTTTAAACCCAATCATTTCGTTTCAAAATTTTCAAGAAAGTTAAAGATTCAAAAACCTTTATTAGTGATTATCGGAATATGATCAAAAGCTTTTGTTTTCGAAGGTTATTTAAACGAAAAACCAGATTTGAACAACTAGTGTAGATGTTTACGCTTTTGCGTATTCATTTACGAAACCCTAGCACATAATATGATTCAAACATTCCACCTTCCCTATGAAGTTAAATCAAGGAAAACGATCTACACTAACATTGTGTAGAAATCCATATGCATAAATCAATAAATAAACAAGAAATAAGAAGATTAAATGAAAAAGAATAAATCTGGAAATTTTTATTAAACTAAGAAAACAAAATACCGTACTTTGAAGAATAGAAAGAACAACAAACAATCATGAAAGCTAAAACAAACCCACAAACTGCTGCGCAAATCTTGAAAAACATCTTCAAATAATTGAAAAACAAACTCTCTAAACCCTAACAAAAACTCTTTAGAATGCCAGGAAGAAGTCCCTACAAACGGCCGTGCATTAGGTTTTTATAACCCATGCACAAAACCCTAAAAATTAAACTTAAAACCGAGTGCTGCCTTTCCTCTGGTGTCCAGACAGAAGCTCCATGTAAGCATACCGTGAGCTATTCCTCATTGTATTCTTCATCTTCGACTAGGGATGGGAACGGGACAGATTGGAGGCGGATATGACATTATCCAAATCCAAACTCTAAATCCTCTGCCTACTTCCAAATTTGTCCCGAACTCTAAACAGATATTTTTTTGGAACTCCATCCCTGCTCCAAACGGAGAACGGATATATCCACGAATATTCAAAACTCCAAACCATTTGTTTACCTCCGAATCTACCCTTAAGTTATATGTAGCCTATTACTACCAAATAATTCATCTCCAAAATCAAAATAATACATAATAACATATTTTGTAAATAATGTAATACATTTCAATAATCTAGTAATATATTTAAAAATACTATAATGATTAAAATATAAGAAAAAACATGAGTTGGTAAATTTTAAAATAAATAAATTTTAAAAGAATTGTAAAAAATAAATAAATATCAAAATGTTAAAAAACTTGACAAAAGTTTGTAAATAAATTTTAATTTATTTTATATCTTAATCAAATAAATTTAAATTTATTTTTTTTATAATTGCTAAAAATATAAATAAAAATAAAATTTATTTTAGCTTTTTAAATTTTTTTTCTTATATAAAACCTACAAACATAAAAATAAAAGCTGTAAATTTAAATTTCTAATTCTTTTTTATCCCTATTAACTTTTTACCTAATTTTAAAATAGAATAACTGATTTTTTTTCCTCACCATTCACATATAGAAAAAAATAAAACTACAAAAAATCTTTAATTTTTTTATAATAACAAATAATTTTTTAGAATACATAGAACTATAAATTTTTATCATAATAAGATAACTCATCTGCATCAGCAAATTTTTTCAAAAAATTTAGAATGTAATTATCTGCACTTATCAAACCATCTAAGAAAAAAATTAATAAGTTGCCTTCTCTATATATTTTTTAAAAAATAATTTTCACTATAAAAAAATATTGAATGTTTCATAAAACATTTTAGTTAAACTATTTGAAAAATCTATTTTCTAGAGAACTCTTTTGAATATCAATATTGAAAATTTTAAAAATATATTTTAGCTGAAAATGTTAAAAATATGGGAAAAACAATAAACTATTCAAAGTTCAAGAAAGAAATTACTTAATGAAACAGTAATTTTTTGTACTAAAAATAAGAAAAATAAAATAAAATAGCAAAAAAATATTTTAATTATTTTTTAAAATTTGTATCTAGATATTTTTCTAAAAATAATTTAGTTTACAAGTCATAATGGGGTTTGAAATTGTTTAAATTAATATAAATTTATAAAAATTATATTTTCATAATTTGTGCAGTAAGTAAAATTTTAAATTTTAAAAGGATTTATATAATTTTATAGAGTCCCAAATGATAAACCTTATAAAATTTTAAATTTACCTTTTTAAGTTTTGTTGATTTTTGAGTATGAAAGAAATAAATTGAACTTTTAAAACTTCAATTTGCACAAAAGTAAGAAAAAAATTAAATTTATAATTTCTTTTCCAAACATACCCTAATTAATACAAAACGATGACAATTTTTGTTTTAAATTTATTTATCGATATTCATTTTAATAATAATAATAGTGAAGTTCAATAAATCTAGAGTATTATAAATGTGAATATTGTTTGCCATGGTATAGTGACGATGTTGTCATTATCGTTTAAAATGATTTGGGGTTATTTAGATATTATTCAAGACAGATCGGGACAAATCGGGGCAGATTGGGGTAAATTCGAATTAGATATCAGATTCTGGGCAGATTGGGGTAGAGGCAATGCCATCCCCATATCTGATCCAATATTCAATTTTTTTTAAAAATCAAATCCAAATCCAATTCAATCTCCAAAAAAAAAAATCCAAATTTCACATCTATTTAGATCGGATAACGGATCGGATTCAAACGGATCGGCCGAAATGCCCATCCCTATCTTCGACACTCCTAATTGCCCTTATTTCAACGTTTTTCCTTCAAATAAGGAAAATAAACCGAATTAATGCAAAAATTAACAAAACGCATAAATAAATTAACAAAAAGCTTGGTCTCATGCGAAAATAGAAGTCTTGTACTATTTTGTGTTTTAAACACTGTTCTTCATCTTCTCTGGCCAACCGTGGCCAAATTTAGCCTTTCTGGGCCTCAAACTCAATAATAAATCTTATATAAACTTCCAAACATCTCAATAGCATGATATTGTAACATTACTTTTAACAATAATTCAAATAAATATAAGGTCTCAACACATACACACATGTACATATACACACATTCATATATACATGTGTATATATCATAAATCTTCCAAAATCTTAGGCAAATCAAACATATAACATGTCAAAATCATCCTAGTAACATTTAAAACACAAATATAAATCCCACCTACCTCAAATCCAAAGAGAAAAGAAGAAATAAAAAGATCTAAGTTGTGGCTCCCAAACTTCAAAAGTCAATTTCTTCCACCTCGGGCCAAACCACCGAAAATGGACATCACCATGATGTTCATGGTATCGAATACTATCCCGATCCACCGACCTTCTGCTTCAGATCATACTTTCTCTCTCTACCCTCTCTCTCCTCTCTTTCTTTCCTCTCTCTTCTCTCCCTTCTCTCTGGTCTCCCTCCACCCAACCAAAGGAGGAAAAAGAAAAGAAAACGAAAGGAAAAAGAGAAAAAGAGCTGGGATCTTGGCCCAATTGTCCAACATAATATCGACTCAGACCACACCAAGTTTAGGAAAAATATAATAAATCTACTAAATCTTAAAATAAATATTTTATTGGCCCAAAATAACACATAAATAATTAAAAATAAATATCGGGTATTACAAATTTGTTTAATGAAAATTTATTTAGGAGAACCTAATCCCCCCTCCCCTTTTTTAAGGATTAAGATTGGTGAGAAGCTTCTTAATTTGATTTTAAGTCTTGTATGTTCAACATAGGCTAACTTATTTTAGGTCTAGGCTTGAAAACAACAAAATGAATGGTTATTTTGTTATATAAAAATGCTATTCTCCTAAGATTTCAGTGTGTCAAGTAAATAGAGAATTATTTATAAAGAGATTTAAAAACATTGAAAAGATTAAAATTTTCTCATCCATTAGCTACAAAACCTTCATATCATATGCATTAATTATTCGAAATAGTTCGAATCATGCATGATATGATTCTGTAAGTTATCGATAATTCAATTTTTTTTAAGAATTTGAAAAGAACGTTGTCCTTTAGGATTGGTGCATCAAGAAATTGAGTGAAAAATCAATAGTGAGAGGGTCGATTTTTTTTTTTTTTTTTTTGAGTGTTTCTTGTCCCTATTTTTTTTTGATATATTAGTTGCGTAATTTTTTGAATTATTTTGGATATCTGGCAAACAGAATTTTCGTAACTTATCTCCGTGTGCATATAAAGTTCTCCTCCACGATTGGCAAAGCAACCATAGAGACATTTTGCTTTTGCATTTATGGCTTTAAAATTTATAAATTTAATTACTATTTGCTAAAAAAATTCTTAAATTAATATAATTTTTTTAATTTAAATATAAATTTTATCATGAAATTCAGTGATTTAAGATAATAAACTATAATAAGTTTATGATCACCACTAAAACTAGTTATTTAAATTGTTGAGAATATTTGATGTTGCCACTTTAATAGTAAATCTTATGAATCTTACACGTATTATCATATAAATTAATTATTTATCTCATATTGGAGTGTAAAAAAAAAAATAACATTATTCATTGAAAATTCTTTTTTTTTTTGTAAGTAAGATATTTTGAATTAATGGGAGAAAATATTTTACATGTATCTATAGGGCATATTATCAGTGTATAAAATAATAATTATGATATATTTACATTTATTGAAATCTCCCAATTAATACATAAAGATGTAAATGGGTCGGGTTGGCCTGCGACCCGGCCCGACCCGACCCAGATTTGACCCCACCCAGACCCGACCCTAGTGTCCGTACGAACCCGGCCTGGCCCGGCCCGCCCCTCCACTTCCCGGGTCATGGCTTGGGTTGCCCTCGACCCGGCTTGAGGCCCGACCCGCCCTCACCCTAACCCGCGCTTGCGCCCGCGCCCCCTGGCCCCCCTTTTTCTTTTCTTTTTTTTTTCAGCCCTTTTTTTTCTTTTCTTTTCTTTTCTTTTTTTTATATAATTAGCTAATTGTTGGGGTGGCAGTGGTCCGTTTGGCCCCCCCACGGTCCATTTTGATTTTTTAAGTTGCAAATAAGTCCCAAAAAATTACAAAACCCCTCCATCCCCTTCCATTATAAATACCCTACACTCACATTCACTCACCCTTACAAAAAATTAACAAAATTTCTCTCCAAATTTCTACACTACCAAGCTACTAACACTCAAATATGCTCTTCAATTGTGCTCAAGTGCATTCGATTTTGTCAAATTTGAAGTCAAGATTTCAAATCAAGTGGTTTAAGGGCCAAGGCTTCAAATTATTTCAAGTTAGTATTTAATTATTTTTTTAATTTGCATACATACATTTTTTTAATTTGCATAATTTAATTTTTTTTATTAAATTATTTTTTCTAAATTGATCCATGGGACACCCATTTTTTTGATTTGGAGGGTGGAGACTCAATATCCTTTTCCCCTCAAGAACAAATGGAACAAGTTGCATCACCACAAATACCAACACCTACTAGCACAGCTGGTGATGTTGGTGCATCATCTTCCCGCTATGCCCAACAGCATGGCACTTCAAAAGTATGAGACTTTTTTATTAGAATTCCACGTGATGATGAAATGCATAAGGCTAAATGCGTTATTTTTGGGGATTTATTAGATGGTAGAAATACATTTGGAACTAGTCATTTAAAAAGACATTTAAGTCTTTTTAAATAGAAAGACCAACAGGATCCCCGCATTAATAGTTTAATTGATCAATATTTTTCATGTAGAACACAAACTCAATTAGGTAATGAAGGGAGTAATTTAAATATTTTTTCTTATGACCCAACAAGAATACAAAATAATTTTGTTAGATATATTGTTAAAGATGAACAACTTTTTACAATGAGTGAAAATCGACATTTTGAAGAATCTATTCGCGATAGTTTTACACCACAATATCGCGATTTTTCAAGAAATATTTCAAAAAATAAAGTTTTACGAGATTTTGAATCAAAAAAAGATGAATTAAAAACTTATTTTAATAATTTTGAAGGAAATGTTTTCTTGACCGCCGATATGTGGAAATCTTGTCAAGATATTGAATATCTTTGTATAACTGCACATTATATTGATGAAAATTGAAAAATAAATAAACGCATTATTTCATTTAAATTAGTTGAACAACCCTTCACTAGATTCAGCGTTGGAGAACTTATTTTGCATAAACTTGCATCGTGGCAATTATGTACAAAAATATTTTCTATTACTTTAGACAATGTTTCATATAATGATGTTTGTTTTAATTATTTAGCTAATGCTTTGTCTGCAAATGATCTATTATTTCGTGGTCGTTGTTTTGCCCATATACTTAATTTAATTGTAAAAGATGGATTGAACATTTATGAATCTTCTATTGTAAAAATAAAAAGAGCTGTAGTTTGTGCCATGATTTCTTTGAAAAGAATTAGTCTATTTGCTGGCATATGTAATCAAATTGGTTTAAAACCTAGAAAATTACGAATGAAAATTTATATAAGATGGAATTCAGCCTCCATAATGTTAAAAGTTGCTATTAAATATCAAAAAGCAATTGATTTATTTATTTTAAGTAGTCAAGCTATTGGTTAGAAAGTATTGAGTCCATTGATTGGGCAAATGTAATTTTTTATAAAGATTTTTTACATGTTTTTGATGTTGCTACTAAAATATTTTATGAAATTTATTATCCTACTTCTTCTACTGTTATTTATCAATTAGGGGTTATTGATGAAATTTTTAACAAATATAGTGCGCAAGAATATTATGCTCCTTTAGTTGTTGTAATGAAGGAAAAATTTGATAAATATTTTAACCCACTTCCCATACATTTTGGTATTGCTATTATTTTAGACCCTAGGTATAAAGAAGATTTTTTTTTTTCAATTATTAGAGGTGATATATGGGCATGAAAGTGCCCAAGAACAATTAAATAAAATTAAACAACAAATGCAAGCTCTATTGGGTCGGTATGATAGTAATTGTATAACTATCTAAACAACTATGACCACAATGTCCTCTTCTCACCGTGACTTTGGTGGCAATACGTCTCTTTGGAGAAAAATAACATCCCGACGGACAGATTCATCAACAAGTGTAAGTTCAAATTCATTCGACCTCCAACGTTATCTCAGTGCACCTCCAATAGAAAATGAAGATGATTTCAGTCTCTTAGACTAATGGAAGGGACAATAATCAAAGTTTACAATTCTTTTAGCTTTTACTCGTGATATACTCACATTTCCAGTTTCTACCATAGCATCCAAGCAAGCATTTAGTGCTAGTGGATGCGTTATCAGCCAATTCAGGAGTCGATTGGCCCCTTCAATAGTAGAATCCTTAATGTGTTTATGAGATTGGTATCTTACAGAAAATAAACAACAGGAAGATGTCGAAAAAGAGCAACTTACCCTTAATTTTGATACAATGTGTTTAGGTGAAAGAGAAGAATACACTAATAGATCTAGTGATGAATAATAATTATGTATAGATAGAGTAATATTTGTAAATGATAGTCACTCTTATAGGTGCCAACCTAGTTAGGATGTATAAGACGTGAAGTGATACATCTATTAATTACTCTATCATTTGTTTTTTTTTTTTTTTTTTATAACTACATTCATAAATTGTAATTTTAAATTTAATGTTAATTATGTAATTAGTTGTTGTGTAATATATTTTAATTTTTATCAATAATGATTTTAATGTGTTTGTTTGAATTTTATTTTGTATTTTATTTTCTTTAAAAAAAATTAAAAAATATTAAAAATAGGCCGAGTTAGCTAGGGCAGGTTAGGGGCGAGGTTGTGTGACCCTTGGCCCGATCCAACCCGACTCAACCCGAAGATTGGCTAGGGCGACAGGGGCAGGTCGACCCGATTTCCATCCCTATTAATACATATAGCATTATCCTCAAAAGTTCATTTTGCATTAAAATTCATAATTATGGCTTAGATAATTACTAAGTTCTAATTCTACCTTGGCAAGACGGCCAAGACAAGGGATCATCTGCATGTCTACAAGAATGTATGACAAATTTCCAAGGATGAGTTCCTTGTAAACTCCGATGTTTGCTGCAAGGATAGATGACTGATTAATTTCAAGAGGACTCTATAATTAGTGGGACGATAAATTACATTAACTTGAACGAACAGAAAGGTTGGTTAGATCTTTCAATTGGCTAATCTTTCAAGATTGACTTACTCCAAAATTTTATTTATTTATTTCTTTTTTTCCAGCTTGCCCCGAAGCCCATCACTCGCACCTTGTATTTGCCGCAAGAAGCTAAATTTTTCTCCATCACTCACCTTTATACCAAGGCTACGTTTGATTGAGAGATAAAATTGTAGGATGTAAGTAATATTATAAAATAATATATAAAATTTGATATAATATAAAATTAATTTTTTAAGTAATTTTTTTTTTTTTATGTTTAGTTAATTGGAAGTAAAGCGGGATAAAAGGTATGATCTAATATAAGATGTGATAAGAAATAATTTTCAACATTTAAATTTTCACGAGAAACAAATTTGAAGGTAAAAGATATGCTATCCATCCATTATTTTGAGAGATATACAATCCGATTCCAAGTCTAGTCCTGTAAATCAAACCTGAAACTAAAGCCAAAAAGTAGTAAATAATTATGTGTATATCCAATCCCATGTTTTTCAATCCCCAAACATGCACACCCCAAATGAATTGGTGGATCTTTCTTTTTTCAAACATCTTTGCAATGTAGCGGGTAATCTTGAATTGCAAACCAGCCCAAAGGCCAACTACTAAATCAATTAAGCGCAAAGTTGGTGATATAGCGAAACTCTACACCCGACTAGGGGCATTGGGTAAGTTTGCTGATCAAGTACACTCCCGATCGGGTCGCCTGATTAGGTCCTGAGCGAGACACCCAAGTGAGGTGATACTCGGTCGTGTCGCCCGATCGGGTTTCGAATGAGTTCTTCTTGATCAGTCGTCGTTACCCAGACAGGGTCCCAAAGTGATCACTTTCCCGACCGGCTCCATTAAAGCAGCTTAGGTCAAGAGATCACATGTACCACCCTCATTTAATCGTTCCTATAAATATGCCTATAATAACGCTGCCATAAACCATTCCAATGAGAAACTCGTCTAGGCACAAACCAATCTTGAGACTTTCACGTACCGGTGGCAACGTCCTATTTGAAGGAGAAAAAATGCGTTACATGCAGTTACGTGTAATTGTATACCTATCAATCCACGTGAACACCTTCTATATAAAAGCAAATACTTCATAACAACACATGTATGATATACTTTGCTTGCTAAAACTTTGTCAAACTGAAGCCTTAAATTCTCTTGCTAACCTAAGTACTAGAGACTTTTTGGTAGGGACTACACCGATATCCTAGACAGCTCTCGGACTTGGATTAGATCTTTTGGAGTGGATGAAGATACTGATTCATCAGTTGGCATAGGTCCATTCTTTTGGGAATCCTTTCCCATGTTCATCACCTACTCATATAGGGGTGCGGTTGCCGCTCAAATTTTAAAAAAACTTTAGGGGCCTAATTCAACTTTAGGTAAAATCTTAAATATTTCTTAGGACTCCCTCATCTCGTGTTTTTTTTTTTGGGTAAAAGCTATGCTTGATGGCCAATAGAAATTGAAATGGGAGAGGGAATGGAAATGAGAATGAGAACGGAATGAAATTTCAACATTTGAAGTATCAAGGAATTAAAATATGAATTTATTTTGGTAACATTTAGTATACAGGAATACATTTGTGAATAGAATAAGAATATGAGTTGAAATACTAAATCACCATATTCTTTCGAAAACACCTTAAACTAATAAAGACAAATTCACATCGTATAAAGAGTTACGCCTATTGTAGAATTTCAAAACATCACATAACTTGCAATTTCATAAATATGATTGAATATTCCCGAGTTGTTAGTTTAAGGACAATAGATTCAAACAAATGATCAAATCAATCAATCAATTAGAAAAGAGACAAGATTGACAATGGGAAAATTCTTATCAAAACAGTAAGATAAAAGTTTAGATCTAATCTATGAGATTATCTAAATAATTTATTATAAAATTGGTTATAAAGTTTTGTATGCAATAAGTTGACCACTCAAGTTTATTTTATAAACTCTTTACTCGACTTCTCAATGCAAGATGACTAAGTGAAGAACACTTACCAACTTCTCGGTGATAACATAAGTTTTGACTAATTCAAGACCAAACAATATCAAGGCTTCATTTGGTTTGAAAAAAAATAACAAAAAACTCTATAAATCTCTATTAACTTTATATCATATCAATATCAACTTTTTTCTTTCACTGCACGTATTACGAACTCTCAATTTATCTCAATTTTTCTCACTTTTTCTTACTCCAAACACACCCCAAGAACTCCTTCATACATTAGACATAAAATTCCTTAAATTAATTACTAAAAATATCAAAGAGACTCACGATCTATAGTTAAGATCTCAGACTATATCTTTTAAAGTTTCAAGGCTGAGTGTGTATATATATAAACTATGAAGAGTTTCAATATAAACCAAACTCAGAGTAAAAAATTCTTCATGCTCAAAGCCTCGGATTGCAGGCTTTTGGTTCCTTCGAGGCTTTGGGTTGCATGCTATAGTGATTTTGGGATGGAAAAATGTTAGTTAAATCTTTATATTTAGGTTTTACTAATATGTCTTTTTCAACTGATATTATAGTTAATTAATCCATTGTTCACAATCTCCCAAAGTTTAAAAAGAAAAAAAAATCTAAAGCATGACGCACCCGACACCGCTTAATATAACACGGATTATGTAAAAAATAAATAAAATAAATATGAATTTATATAAATTAGTAAGAAAAAATTACCCCAAATCACTTGATGATAATCTTGATAAATTCATTTTAGTATCCAACTTGAGATTTTATCTTGCAACATAGAAAATGTATACAATATGGGAAAGATAATATAGAGAATATAAGTTAGAGTGGAAATGAGCCGAATCGAGTTGAGTTCGAACTTATTCAAGCTCGACTCGAGCTATTTATACAAGCTCAAGCTCAATTTGAGCTTTTGTATAGGCTCCAGGTTGACTCAATAAAAAAGAATTTAGACTTGAACTCAGCTCGTGAATAGTTCGATTAAACCAAAATGATGTCGTTTTAGTCTAAAATTTAATAAATAAAATATTATAAAAACTATAATAAAAATATTATTAAAAATATAAATATATTATTTTATCGAGCCCGCTCATGAGTTTTTCTAAACTCGAACTCGAATCTAAAACGAGTCAAAAATCAAGTTTGATTTGAGCAAGTTTTAGTCACGAACCGAGCTGAGCTCGAATAGGTTGATTCGTTTCTACCCCTAAATAATAGAGAAATAATATAGAAATAGAGAGTGATTGCAATACTTTAGAGAGAGAGAGAGAGAGAGAGAATATAATATAATCTTTTTTTCCGTCTGTTAGAGTTGTCTAGAATTTATATTAGTGACTTTTGAGCCACCTAATAAAAGATATTTACTACAACTTTTGCACAAAATATTTTAGAGTTGTAATTATAATAGAATTGTGGGCCTATTTCAAGCTTGAATTGGGCTTTATTTTAAAATTTATAATTTTAATGATTTTAAATTTTTTTAAGTATATCTCGTTTTATATTTGAGTAGGGTCTCATTACCTTAAATTAAAAAAAAAAGTAAACCAAGAATAAATTAAAATTATATAAAATTTTGGAGTCTTCCAAAGTAAGGGGCTTAAAGCGATTGCTTAGCTACTACTAGTGTTTGTTATCGCTGGGGGATAGGGGACTTGAGTTTTCATAAATACTTTGCATATGGGTTTCAATTAATTTACGTCTAGTGGACTACATATATGGTACGGGTATATTTTCAAATCCTTCCACGTAAATTGAGGAAAATACATTAACATGTCGTTTTGGATATATTTGCAAAACAACCAACTTCATACCCCTACACATGATTTTTGTTAGGATTGTGTATAAGAATTTGGGAGCCTTATACAAAATTTTTAGAGAGGTCTAATTTATTTGGTGTATGTCAAATAGAATTTTAAATAAAATTAATAAATAATAATTAATAAATATGAGATAATTATGATATGTATAGATAAAAAATAAGAAGTTCAAAAATCCTTTTTTTTTGTGCCATATAGAATTTTGAATGAAATTAAAAAATAATAATTAATGCATTAAATAAATATGAGATAATTATGACATGTATAAATGGAATTAAAGTAAGAAGTTCAAAAGTCTTTTTTTTGGCCTGTCAAATAGAATTTCAAATAAATAATTAATACATTAAACATTAGATTATGATATGTATTTACAGAATTAAAGTAGTAAGTCCAAAAGCCTATTACAAGAGAATTGGAGAAAAAGTAGGAAATTTCATAAATTTATTAAATATTGATTGTTTTAAAATATTATTTAATACTTTTATTAGTAATAAAATTTTCAAAGATTTTGGGGCTTCTCTTTTTATAGGGCCTTAAGCAACTGCCTCAGTTATATAAGGGTTACTAGTTCCCTAGTTTTTGTTTACAGTAGGTTTAGAGAGGTATAAAACCCAATCAGTTTTAATCCAAAAATTAGAAAACTTGACAAAAACTAATTTCAAGCTTGTGCTAAAAGTGACATCACCTTCATTATCCCTTTTCACACCTCTACAAAATAATAATAATAATAAATAAATAAATAAATAGCAAGCTTGATTTTATTTTTAATTTTTTTCTTCACGCTTCAACGTCGCAATGTAGATGGACACTTTATGTCCATTTGATAGTAAGAAGGAAAAAAATACAAGAAGAGAAGTTGAAAACTGATAGGAAAAGCACTTTTTATTACAAATTATTTTGCATGAAAATGAAACTACACACAACACATCTATTGCAGAAATAATACGTTTTTGTTTTTTTCTTTTTTTTTTCTTGTTCACAGAGGCATAAAAGAGTAGTTGGTTCATTTGTAACGAAAGTAAAAAACAACATTGCGAAGCTTGTGGCCAACACCATCTAAGAATCGAAAATAAGCAATTCTCCAAGACATCTTGAATAGTAGAGGACCCAACATAGCCCAAAAACCAACTGTAAATCCCACTGCAGAGCTGGCAAAGAACCACACTTCTAGAAATCCATGCCCATCATCTTCATCATGATCATCTCCTTGTGCGATTCCAAGTGTTACCCCATTTGGATTGCAAATAGGGAGTGGAGGTCCGCAGAGTTTGTTGCCAACAAAGCTCGATTCAGTGAAACTTTGGAGTTGAGTGCCTGATGGGATTTGTCCTAGCAAATCATTATAGGACAAGTTCAAGTAACTTAAGAATGATAAAGTTGACATGCTCAAAGGAATTTTTCCAAAAAGTTGATTTACTGAGAAATCAAGGGATTCTAGTTGTCTCATATCACCGATATTCTCTGGGATAGTTCCTGTTAAACGATTTCCAGACAAATTCAAATACCGCAATCCAACAAGTCTAGTTATTCCCTTGGGGATCTCTCCTTGTAAATTGTTTTCGGAAAGATCCATGCTTGTCACCAAATTTAGAATTGTACTATAGTCAGCTTCTCTTCCCTTGGTCACCAGAATGGCATCTTCGAAAGAAAATGTGACTTCATCTACAACCCGTGCAGGCAGATAAAATAAGTTGTGAATTATGTCATTCTTTGCTGCCATGACACTAAAATTGTGGAAACATCTTGGAATGGATCCTGATAAATTGTTATATACAAGGTCTAAGATTTGAAGAGAACTTAGACTGCATAGTTGAAATGGAATATGACCCTGAAACTTATTTGAACGAAGGTTGAGAATGACCAATTTTGAAAATGAATATCCTATCCAAGATGGTATGCTTCCAGTGAATTCATTTTGGCCAAGATCGATAATCAACAATTTTGTACAGTATTGTAAAGACTTCGGTAATTCTCCTAAGAGGTTGGTTTGCCGCAAGTGCAATGCTTTGAGAGAAGTTAAATGTCCAATCGATTGCGGAATCAATCCCATTAGATTGTTTTTTTCTAACTTTATGTATTCCAAAAAAGGCCAATTCTTCCAACAGTCAGGAATTTTTCCAGATAAGCTATTGTTTCTAAGATTAAGATAGAACAATACTCTTTCTTCTTTCCCCAGCTTACCACATAACAAACAATAAAGAGATCCTGAAAAACGATTGTTTGAAAGATCTAGCCAGGATACATTTGAAAGCATGTTTGGTAACAATCCTTCAAAGTAATTGGAGCTAAAGTCTATAGTCATATAATCTCCAAATTTGACCATTCTTGGCATCTTCCCGTGGATCGAGTTACCAGAGAGATTTAAATAAACAAACTGGGAAGATTTTCTCCAAAACCAAGTGGGAATGGAATCGAAAATTCCTGTGCAACTCATGGACAGACATTCTAACTTTCTCTGGGATTGAAGCCACGAGGGAAATCGAGGCCCTAACTGCCAAGAGACTAGTACCAAAGCAGAGAGTTGAAAAGGAGGAACCCAACTATCACTTGGTTTCCAAGTTAAATTATTTTCACTTGCATCAAAGGTATCTAGATTGGTTAGATTGGCAAAGTGAATGTCGGAGACAATACCCTCTAGCAAATTATGATAAATGCCCAACCATTCTAAATTTACAAGTTGTCCAAGACTTTGGGGAAAGGTTCCTTTCAATCTATTATAGGAAAGATCCAACACTATCAAGGAAGATAATTTTCCTATGGATACAGGTATGTGACCAGAAATGGAGTTATTTCCAAGATAAAGGTAAGCTAAATTTTTGAATTCCCCAAGCTCATCTGGCAAGTGACCTGAAAGATTATTCCCATAGAAGCTCACTAACTCTAATCCATTAAACATGCATTTAGAGAGATTTCTAAAAACTTCTTCTATCCCTCCACCAAAGTTGTTGTATTCCAAAACTATTTTCTTCAAGTTGCAAAGTTTTCCTAATGAGCTAATTGGTACCATCCCCCCAAGTTGATTGTCTGATAAATCGAGTTTGGAGAGGGCAGTTAGATTTCCAATGGCACCTGAGACTACGCCTTGCAAGTTGTTGGAACGAAGACTGAGGGATTTGAGATGTTTATAAGTATACAACCAATTTGGTATGGTAGAATTAAAAAGATTATTTCCTGAGAGATCAAGATCTTGAAGGACAGTCATGTTTAATAGCCAATGGGGAATAGGTCCGTGAAAATTACAGTACCTGATGTTTAGGGAAACTAGAGAATTCAAAGTGAAAAGCCACCCAGGAATAGCGGAGCTGAAATTGTTTTCTGAAAGATCAAGAATGACAAGTGATGTAAGGTTATTAATAGGAGGAGGACGAGGAGGAACAAGTTGGAGTTGACAATCAGATAAGCATAATTCTACCAAAGAAGGGAGTTTGTTTATCACCTGTACCCAATCTAATGCTTTGCTAAGGTTTACAAAGTTGAGATCAAGGTATTGTAACGAAACAAAACCCGAAAGCCATTGCAAATTATCAATGCGTAAATCTCCAGTGAGAGCTAGAGAACGAATCAAGGAGAGATTTCCGAGTTGATGATGAATTGTTCCCCAGAATCCTGCCCAAGACAGGTTGAGGTATTTCAGATTTGCTAGGGAACCAATGAAGCCAGGAATGTGAATCCCTCCAAAATAATTGCAGCTTAAATCCAGGTAACGAAGGTGCTTCAAATCCAACAAGGAAGGGTTTATCTTTCCACCTAACCGATGCCTCCGATAAGCTTCATAATCATCATCAAACAGAGAAGAAGGATTACGAAGGTGGATCTCACGAACACGACCAGTTGAGTTATCACAGACAATTCCATACCACAGACAACAGTCCTCCTCGTGATGATCACCAACAGCAGCCCAAGAGGAGAGCCGGTTTGAAGGGTCTTTGAGATCCTTCTTGAAGTTGATAAGGGCTTGCCTCTCGCTTTGGATGCAAGAGTTGTTTCCACTGCAGAATAAGCAATTTTGATGAAGGGTTGTGATGGTGGTGAGAAAAAAAAGAAAATAAAAGAGAAATAACGTTACAGCTGATCTCATCGTGAACGAAAAACTCATGAATTGCCCACACAACTAATTAATGAAAGCTCAATTTGGGTTAGGGTCTCTGTGTGGAGTATGGTTTGCTATTTATAGCCCTGCAAAGGTTTAGTTCACGCTTCCATTGGTCTATTTTTAAGTGATTTTCTATCATGGTGAAAATGGTGGAGGGAGTGCCCCAATCAAGATATGATAAATAAATTTTATATTTTTCTTCTACATCTATTATTCTCTTTATCCTTTTTGTTTTTGAATAAATAAATTAATTAGTACTAGCACGTAACTACTTTTGAAAACAAAATCATAATAAATTATAATTAGTTTTGTAAATAAATAATAGTTAAAATTACAATTAACTAATTATATTTTTAAAGCCTTTGTTCTATTCTATTTTATTTTTCTTTGTTAATTTTATTTTTTAAATTATTTTAGTAGAATAAAATAAGAATAGTAGTCAAGTTTTGATATAAATTCAAACGCTTAATTAGGACTTAATTATTATTAAAATAATTATTTATTATTGTAATAAAATAAAATAATTATAAATCTATATTGAAAAAGAACTCTAATTATATTTACTAAAAAATAATCAAATTAATTACCTAACTCTTGAACCACCTATTATAATTCATTATGATTGATTTTCATATAACTTTTTTAACTATCCAACTCTTTAACCACCCATTACAACCTATAATTTATTAAAATATTTAATTTTTAATTTTATGTAAAATATTTAATTGCCTAACTAGCTATCATAATATTTAAGTGTGTTATTTTGTCTTAAATTCTATTTCAATAATCAATTGATAGGGAAAGAAAAATTTGAAATTATCATAATTATCCTCCAAAATTAATTTTACTATAAAATTTTTTTTCCTTCCCACCAATCGACTATAAATTGTTTTTATACCATTGATTGATTGAGATGTTTCCACCACCAATTCTAAATTTTTAGTCTACTATCGAATCAATATGAGAGGTAATTTCCTGACTTTTGTGATCCTTCCAACAAGTTTGAAAGAAACAACACAAAACAATTCTTCCATACCCAATTACAAGACAAAGACTTGCAATTTTTTTTTCCATACCCTATTATACATCAAAGTTTTTTTTTTTTTTTTTTTTTTTTTTTGAGGTGCGTTTGATAAATCAAAAAATTAAATTTTTTCATAATTTTTTCTAATATTGTCACGTGTCACTTTTGATAAAAGTAATAAACTTGGTAATTGGAAAATAATTAAAGAAAATTAGAAAGTAATTGGACAAATTTAGAGAAGGTTAGAAAAAGTTTATCATGTTATGTACGTAGTAAGTTTTTATTATGTGTTCACTAAATTTTGATAGAAAAAGTGAGAAAAAAATTAAAATTATTAAAATAATTATTTATTATTGTAACAAAATTAAAATTATAAATCTATATCGTAATAGAACTCTAATTATATATACAAAAAATAATTAAATTAATTGCCTTACTCTTTAACCACCTACTGTAATTCACTATACTTAATTTTCTTAAAACCCTTTTAACTATCTAATTACAACCCATAATTTATTAAAAATGTTTAATTTTTAATTTTATCTAAAATATTTAGTTACCTAACTAGCTACAATTATCTATGATTTTTTTAAATTAAGTACATTATTTTGTCTTAAATTCTACGTCAATAATCAATTAATAGAGAAGGAAAAATTGTGAAATTACCTAGGCCTGCTATTTTTTATTATTATTATTATTTTTGAACATTAAGTCACGTTAATGCAATTTTTGCTTTAAATTATTGAGTTATTTTATATTTTTTTCTATATGTATACAAATATTACTCACAAATTCGCTTTACTTTTAGGCTTTGATTGGAGTTAAGATCTTGTGAAGTAAAATATGTAAAGGAAAGAGAGAATGAAGATAAGGGGAAAAAAAAAAAAAAAAAAACGAGAAATGAAACATATAACTCAAGTACATATGCTAAATTGAATGAATATCAAAATATTAAAGAAAAAAAAAGGCATTCGGTGATAAATTAATTTTTTAATTTATTTATTTTTAATTTTTTAAATTTCATATATATTTATTTTATTTTTAAACACAGTCTAAATAAGAGTAAAAATTTAAATTATCTTCTTTTAGACAAATCCTTAATTGAAACAAAATCTCAAAATATGGAAATGAGAAGTAGCCCATTAGCGTTTCTTTCAAATTTTATTTTTCTTCTTTTTTCTTTTTCCTCCATCTCATACTGTTTTTCCTAAAAGTTGATTTTCTGTGATGGAGTGGAACCACGACATAGAAAAGGTACTGAGTAGGCCAAGATCAGATCTAAAAATTTTGGATTAAAAAAATAAATGATAAAAAATCTTATCTAACAAAATAAGGTATTTCTTAAAAAAAAATATAAAGTTGAATAAATGATAGATAATTAAAAAAAAAAAGGGTAAAGTTAGATGAAACAAAAAAAAAAAAGTATCAGATAAACAAATAAAAGATCAATAGTTTTTCAAGATGGGAAGCAGTGGTATATGGATAGGATAAGCAAGGATAAAATTTAGGCAATGGAATCAAAAGATAATTTTAGTGAAAATTTGTATAACTAATTTTTTTCTGATAAAAAAAAAAAAAAAAAGAGTGGTGACAATTGCTCTTACTTTATCACAACTATCTCCACTGTTGAATACAACCTCAAACACAGGTGGATCCATATATTTGCTTATTCCTTTTCATACATAGATTTAATTGTATAAAAATCTTCCTGCTACTTTTTGCATTGATTACCTGCAGTCACACTATTTTCTAATACACACAGAGACAAAATATGCTGTTTAAGTTACAATAATTTTGAATTTTTAAAAATAATTCTTATATTTTTATTATATTATCATAGTTATTATTCAAAATTAATTTTATTGTAAAAATATTTTTTTCTTCTCAATCGACTGAAATAGTTTTTATCGCATTGATTGGTTAAGAAGCTTTCACCACCAATTCCAATTAGTTTACCATCGAGTCAACATGAGATGTAATTTCATGACTTTTGTGATCCTTCAACAAGTTGGAAAGAAACAAGACAAAACAATTTTTCCACACCCTATTGCAAGGCAAAGACTTGCAATTATTTTTCCATACCCTATTACACGTCAAAGACTTTTTTTTTTTTTTAGGTGCGTTTAATAAATCAAAAAATTAATTTTTTTTACAACTTTTTTTTTATTATCACGTGTCACTTTTGACAAAAGTGATAAACTTTGTAAAAGCATATACAAGTTTTTTTTTTTTTTTTTTTGGTAATTAAGCATATACAAGTTGAAAAAAATTATAGAAAAATTGGACAAATTTGGAGAAGGTTGTAAAAAATTCATCATGTTATGTGCGTGGTAATTTTTTATTATGTGTTTTGATAAATTTTGATAGAAAAAGTGAGAAAAATTAAAATTATTAAAATAATTATTTATTATTGCAATAAAATAAAAATATTATAGATTTATATGGTTATAGAACTATAATTATATTTATGAAAAATAATTAAATTAATTGCATACTCTTTAACCACCTACTATAATTCACAATAATTTATTTTCTTATCACCCTTTTAACTACCTAATTACAAATTACAAGTCATAATTTATTAAAAAATGTTTAATTTTTAATTTTATCAAAAATGTTTAATTACCTACTTAGATAGAATTATTTACAATTTTTTGAAATTAAGTATGTTATTTTGTCTCAAATTCTATTTCAATAATCAATTAATGGAGGAGGAAAAATTATGGAATTACTAAGGCTCAGTATTTTTTTTATAAGCATTAAGTCATGTTAATGCAATTTTTGCTTTGAATTATTAAGTTATTTTATTTTTTTCTATATGTATACAAATATTACTTAGAAATTTGCTTTATTTTTAGGTTTTGCTTTGAGTTAAGATTTTATGAAGCAAAATATATAAAGGAAAGGGAGAATTAAGATAAAAAAATAAATAAATAAACAAGAAAATGAAGAATAAAACACATAACTCAAGTACATATGCTACTTTGTCTCACTGATATACACGGAGAAATATACTATTTAAGTTGTAATAGTTTTAAATTTTTTTAAAAATAATTTTTATATATTTTTTATATTATTATAATTATTTTTTAAAATTAATTTTATTAGAAAAATATTTTTTTCCTCCCCATCAATCGACTGAAGTAGTTTTTGTCGCATTGATTGATTGAGAAGTTTCTACCACCAATTTCAATTAGTCTACAGCGGAGCCAACATGAGATGTAATTTCATGACTTTGGTGATCATTCCAACAAGTGAGAAAGAACAACACAGAGCAATTTTTCCACACCCAATTACAAGGCAAAGACTTGCAATTATTTTTTCATAACCTATTACACGTAAAAGACTTTCTTCTTTTTTTTTTTTTTTTTGTGCGTTTGATAAATCAAAAAAAATAATTTTTTTTACAACTTTTTTTTATATTGCCACATGTCATTTTTTATAAAAATGATAAACTTGATAAAAACATATAAAAGTTAAAAAAACTAGAGAAATTTGAATAAATTTGGAGAAGGTTGGAAAAAGTTTATCATGATGTATGCGTTGTAATTTTTTATTATATGCTTGATAAATTTTGATAGAAAAAGTGAGAAAAATTAAAATTATTAAAATAATTATTTATTATTGCAATAAAATAAAAAAATTATAGATTTATATGGTAATAGAACTATAATTATATTTATGAAAAATAATTAAATTAATTGCATAACTC
The DNA here is from genome assembly GCA_019916065.1 of Vitellaria paradoxa. NCBI lineage: Eukaryota > Viridiplantae > Streptophyta > Magnoliopsida > Ericales > Sapotaceae > Vitellaria > Vitellaria paradoxa. The sequence continues at coordinate 38,227,431 of CM034242.1, read as the reverse complement.
TTTAATCACCTACTATAATTCACAATAATTAATTTTCTTATAACTTTTTAACTACCTAATTACAACCCATAATTTATTAAAAAAACGTTTAATTTTTAATTTTATCTAAAATGTTTAATTACCTAACTAGATAGAATTATCTATGATTTTTTTAAATTAAATATGTTATTTTGCCTTAAATTCTATTTCATTAATCAATTAATGGGGAAGGAAAATTGTGGAATTACCGAGGCTCAGTAAATTTTTTTTAAGCATTAAGTCATGTTAATGTAATTTTTGCTTCAAATTATTAAGTTATTTTACATTTTCTTCTAGATGTATGCAAATATTACTCACAAATTCGCTTTACTTTTCACGTTTTGCTTGGAATTAAGATTTTGTGAAATAAAATATATAAAGGAAAGGGAGAATTAAGTTAAAAATAAATAAATAAATAAGAAAACGAGGAATGAAATATATAACTCAAGTACATATGCTATTTTGCCTCACTGTAGTCATATCATTTTTTAATACACACAAAGAAATATACTATTTAAGTTACAATAGTTTTAAATTTTTTAAAAATAAGTCTTATATTTTTTATTATATTATCATAATTATTTTTAAAATTAATTTTATTATAAAAATATTTTTTCCTTCCCATCAATCGACTGAAATAGTTTTTTTTTGCATTGATTGATTGACAAGCTTTCACCACCATCTCTGATTAGTCTACCACGGAGTCAACATGAGATGTAACTTCATAACTTTTGTGACCCTTCCAACAAGTTGGAAAGAAACGACACAAACCCAATTCTTCCACACCCAATTACAAGACAAAGACTTGCTAATTTTTTTCCATACCTGAGGGGCGATTGGATGCACAAATTTTAGCAAAAAATCGTTAACTTTTAATTCTAGAGTATTTAGTAAGTCATTAATTTTTGTTATTTTTTTACTCAATTGTAGTAACTTTTTAAATTAAAAGTTATGAAAAGTTACTAAAAATTATAAAAAAAATTGTTAAAAATTGTCAAAAATTACACTAAACACTCAATATTTGCAAAAAAAAAAATACTAAAAAATACTACTTGTTTGACCAAGCACACAAAAATTAAAACTAACAACTTTCGGCAAAAATAATGCCTAAAGCCATTAAAAATTATTCCTCCAAACGCCCCCTTTATTGTATGTCAAAGACTTTATTTTAGAGCGGGTTTAATAAATCAAAAAATTATTTTTTAAAGTTTTTTTTCCTAGTGTTGCCACTTGTCATTTTTTACAAAAATTGTAATTTGGTAAAAAACTCTTAAAAATTAAATAAAAATTAAAAATTTTGATCTAATTTTTTGTGACATTTTTTATGTGGTAGATAAATTTCGATTGAGAAAATCAGTGAAAGTTGAAGAAAATTAAAAATAAGAGAAAGTTTTGAATTTTTTTTTTTTTAATAATTTACCAAACAAACTCTTAGTGTACGTACATAATAACTAAACAATATTTCTCAATTTGTATATGTCATCCATGCGTAGGAATTATGCTAATTTTTTTTTATTATTTCAATTTTATCTGATGTCTTTTATGGGACTATCGAAATTAAAGGTCCCCTGACAATTGAGATTCCTATGCAATTATGGTAGTGTTTAAATGGCTAAAATTCACTAAAATTTGTAAAAATTTATAAATTTTTTTAATATTTTTAATTAAATTTTGTTACGTATCACTTTTACACTAATTTTTTTATTTATTTATTTTATTATTATTTTTTTGTCATCTAAATATCACGTATAGGGCTGGTGCGTTACACAATTAATAGACACAATAAATTTCTATATTATTAATTGAGGTAAAATCGTAAAAAGAAAATTATTATGGAGTCGTTTGGACCTCCAACTAAGTTTAAAAAATTTTTAAAAATTTCAAAAGTTTCAGCTTTTTCAAATTTCAGAAAGGTCTTAACTTTTTCAAAAAATTTGTCAAAATTCGTTGGAACAAATCATTATAGCGCGTTCTAATAAATTTGACAAATTTTTTAAAAAATTAGACTAATATTTATACCAAAAAGTTTTACAAAACTTAAAAAATTTTCAAGATTCTTTACTAAAATTTTGTCATATGTCACTTTATATAATTTTTAACAACTTTATATAAACACAAACATCTAAACCATCATTTCAAAACAACTTTTTACATTCTAAAATCCAAAAAAATTCACTTTTATTAATTTTTTTTTTTACACTCCAAATGGCCTCTATATGTGACTGTCAAGGACAGAATCGGAAGTTGATACGTGAGTGGGTACAAATTATAAGACACATAAATAAGAAAGAAAAATGAGAAAGGGTTAAAGTGCGACCAGAAATTTTTTAGGAGTTTTTGGAGGCCGGTCATTATTTATGGACTTATAAAGATTCAAGTCATACCAAAAAAACTTGTTTGTGAATAAGTCACACTTGCAATAAAAAGACAAAAAAGGACATCATGCGCTTTTTACTATATTTCAAAACTGTCAGTTTTATCCAAAAATAGTGCACACTTCACTCATAACTTCCGTGACTTTCCATCTTCTTTACAAAGCAAGCAAAACCGATTTTAGGAAATAAAATCAAAACTGTTTAGGAAAAACTTAATTCTACGACTTTCCATCTTCTTTACAAAGCAAGCAAAACCGATTTTAGGAAATAAAATCAAAACTGTTTAGGAAAAACCTAATTCTACGACTTTCCATCTTCTTTACAAAGCAAGCAAAACTGATTTTTGAAAACAAAATCAAAACTGTTTGGAAAAAACCTAATTCTGCGACTTTCTATCTTCTTTACAAAGTAAGCAAAACCAATTTTTAGAAATAAAATCAACACAGTTTGGGAAAAACTTAAATCGATCATCATTTCTAAGTATCTTTATTTTTCCTGATTTTGAAACAGTACCGGTACTGTTTTAAAGATAGCTCATAATGGTAATCAACCCCATGAATTTCTCTTGCCCAAAACTTGTCATCTGCTTATAATTCATGGTGCTGTTTTGAAAATAGTACCGGTATTGTTTTCATATTATCATAAAAAACATCAATCGATGCATAACACAAACCATCCATACGAGCCAACATTATCATATAGAACAGTACAACATAATAAAATAATACCGCATAAAAAAAACAGTATCGCATAATAAAACAATACCGCATAAAAAACAGTACCTTATGAAAATAGCACCATTCTTTGTACGTGGTATTTCTTTTTATGTTTAATGGTGGTCTTTGAATACTAGATACATTTGATACTATATTTATACAATAATACATCTTACTAAAAACAGTACCACATAGAACAGTACCACATAATAAAACAGTACTGCATAAAAAACAGTATCACATAATAAAACAGTACCGCATAAAAACAGTACCTTATTAAAACAGTACCATTCTTTGTCCGTGGTACTTCTTTTTGTATTTAATGGTGGTCTTTGAATATTAGATACATTTGGTACTGTGTTTATACGATAATACATCTTATTAGAAATAGTACCACATAGAACAGTATCACATAATAAAACAGTACCGCATAAAAAATAGTATCTCGTTAAAACAGCATAATTCTTTGTATGTGGTACTTCTTTTTGTGTTTAATGGTGGTCTTTGAATACTAGATACATTTAGTATTGTGTTTATACGATAACACGTCTTACTAAAAATAATACCGCATAAAAAACAGTATCGCATAAAAAAACAGTACCGAATTAAAATAGTACCATGTTTATGCGGTACTTCTTGCTAAAATTCAACAAAAAAATTATGAACATTAGCATACCATTATTCGCATCCTTACCCGTAGCTATTTATGACTTTTTAACCGACTTTTATCTCATTACATGTTTGTTCAAATAAAAAATATACCATATATCTTCACGCGATTTATAAGGAATAAAACAAAAGTGGAAAAACGTGATTCGGGGTTACCACAATTTCCGACAACTTCCGTCTCAGTTAATTATAGAAACAAAGAGCATTTAAGTCATATTATAAATTATATTTAAAACCAAGTCGTGGGACCACTTAAAAGTGTGACTTAAATACAAAACTTTCTACATTAATGTGACTTAAAAGCAATACCTTTTTTTGGTGTGACTAATAGCCTTAAAAGATTACAAAGTATGACTTAAATACAATTTTTTGAATTTTTTAATTGTATTAGATAAGTTGGATACAATTCTACATGTACATTGGGCTAGATTTTTCTTTCTTTTTATTGGATGGGTACAAATTGATATTGGACTATTTTTTTTTTTTTTTTTTTTGAATGTGTTCAATTAGCATTGGGCTATTTTTTTAAATAGACACAATTGAACATTTAGATAATATTTGAAAAAAATAATTTTTAGAGTGGACATAAAAAAAAAATTTTTTACCGACTACATTAAAAAAATTATTATTATTATTATTTTTTTTTTTTTTTTAAGGGCGAGCACGTACCGCCCTTAGCGACGGTCACATAGAAAAAAAATTATTGTAATTTATGTATTTGTAACCCTTGTTTTGGAAGGAAAAAATTAAAAATTAAAAACAAAAAATTTTCAGCCCTTTTGTTTGGCTGCTCGAGTTTGGGGAAAAGTGAAAGAAAAAAGACAAAATAAACCTTCCATGTCATTTCCATTTTTTTTTTTCCTTTTCTTCGAACAAAACAAAGTTTAAATTTAAATTTATATTACTTTTATAATTTATAATGTATTACGCAAACATATTTATATATATATATATATATATTTCTTGACACTTTATTAATCATCAATTGTGTTGTAAATGTGTCAAGTCGTGTGACGAGTAGTAAGTGGTCTAAATTTAATTTAATAACTATATTGAGTTTAAAAAATATATTTAAGTTTAACTTATTAAGCTTTTAAGTCAATATTTAAGATCCGTTTGGTGTCTCAATTTTTTCTAAAAATTTTTAAAAACTTCAAAATTTTTTAAATTCTTCCAATCAAATTTTATCATGTGTCACTTTTACTTTATATTAACACTAATTTTTGTTTTTTTTTTTAATTTTTTGGAACTCAAGACCTGCTTAATCGAGAAGAACTCAAGTAACTTAATTATTTTACACAAATATAAATTAATTTATTTAGCGGAAATTATGTTTAACCTTGAGTTGATTTCTTAATCAATCAATTTAACTTTTTACCGAATCAAAAACAAATTAAATGTGGCGGGTTTAAATAGAAAAAAAAAAGAAAAGAAAAACGCCAATTAGTTTTCTGATCTCTTTATATATTGATGTAAGATGACTTATGAATATTGGCGCTCACTTTAATTGGTCTGAGGTGCCAGTATCATCTTGATGATCTTGCCAAGAAGACTTCCATTGCTTGTCATGGAAGGTAGTCTCATCAGCTAGCTTTCGCGGGTTCCCCAACTCTCGTCTTTTCCTCAATAGGAGTATATCCCATCACAGTCATGAAGAGTCCAACCTTGCATATGACATTTCCAGTTTGGCCAACAACATCGAGCCCTGTTAACACATCTACTAAATATGCCATGAAGAATCCCACCATTGCTGCTCGACCTACAACCAAGGATTAGTGTATATATATATATATATATATATATTTAACTAAACAGCCAGATTATAGTTTCCGTTTTAGGCAGTGTCTGAAGTGGAGGAGAAAAGAATGAAAGAGGAAGAGACAATGAAAAAAGGAATGAAACAAAAAATTTTAAATATATATCTTTGATAAAAAAATATGATATATATAAAGTAAAAGATATTTATTAATATATTAATAACTTATTTTAATTAATTTTTATTTTCTAAATTTTGTGTCTTTCCCTTCAATTTTTTATCAAATTCTAAACAAGAGAAATGATTTTGAATTCTTCTCTTTCGTAATGTTGAATTTCCTTCTCTTTCTTTCTTTCTTACTTTCCTTTTTTTTTTCTTTTTTCGTTAATAAATTTTTTATTTAAACATAACCTTCCGTTGTGTCTTTTGTGTTTAACCAAAAATAACCTTAGTAGTGTGTGTGATGCTTGTCCCAAATCCCTACTCTTTAACTCATCTCCAAGTTTCCATTTTATCATTAGGATTTAATTATACTATGTTTGGCTGCTCATATATATGCTTCAAGAATTGCACTAATTAATAGCAATTTTCATGTTCATTGATTTTCTATAACCGAATTAGAATGGTCATTTTCTCTAATATGTAGAATACAAAATTCGGTGATTGAATATGATATTTGAAAATTTTATAAAGAACTGAATTTTTTATAAGATGCAAATCAATAAAGTTGCCATCATTAATTAATTTTTTTTATAAAAAGTATAATTTAGTCTTTCATTTCATATTCTCACTATATCCCTAAATGTATTCATACACATATATATCAAATACTAGTTAAAATAATTCACATTCTATTTTTTTGACATATTAAATGTTGAAATTCTTTTACCATTTATAATTAAATTCCTTTACAATTCTCATTTGTAACAAAACATAGCATAGTGGTAGTGTTTTGTGTTTCCAAGTTTAGTTCAAAAGAATTGTATAATTGTAGTGCTTTGTCTTTTATAAAAATTGATTATATAAGAGAGTATAATGAAATACTAATAAAATAATATTTTTAATATTTTTACTAAATATAATCAAACACATTTAAATAAAACAGAAAAAATTAAAATAATATAAATTTTAATTAATTTAGTTATTATCGAGATATCATATATTTATATATATTTGACTTCATGTTTTTAAATATATTTATACATTCTGGGAAATTTTTTTTACATATTTATCTATTCATACTAACAAAAACAAACTTGTTAGGAATATATATATATATATATATATAAGAGTTTTTTATGAAAACATCCCTCAAATCATCACTCTTTATTTATTTAGTTCTCAAACCATCAAAAGTACCTATATATATATATAAGAGTTTTTTATGAAAACATCCCTCAAATCATCACTCTTTATTTATTTAGTTCTCAAACCATCAAAAGTACCTATTACATTCTCGAACTATTCAATTATGTTCTATTTGTCCCGAACATTAACTCCATCCATTAAAGTTAACGGATGAAATTAATATTCAGACTAAATAGAACAGAATTGGATAGTTCAAAAATTTAATACGTGTGTTTGATAGTTTGAGAACCAAATAGAAAAAAAAAAGAATAGTTTGATGGATATTTTTATAAAAAAAAAACTCTTTCTTCTATAAATATTTTTCAATTTTAACACTTTATTCATTTTTTTGGGCATCATATTAAAATGAATTATTTTATTTGAGTATTTTATGAAACTAAAGTTATTTTTAATAAATAACAAATTATTATAATAATTTATTTTATTAAAATTAAAATAACAATTTATGATTAAAATGATTTATTTTATTATCTAAAATTATTATTTAAAAAATAATAATTACATATTAAAATATTTATTTTTATTGAAATTATATTAATTATAAATAAAATAATAATTTATTATAAAATAATTTATTTTATTAGATTATAATTATGTTTTAATAAATAATAATTACATATTAAAATAATTTATTTTATTAAATTTAAAACTTGTTAATAAGTAATAATTTTTATTTTATTAAAATATTTCTATTATATCGAATTAATTTTAACAATAAAATACTAATTTATTAGAAAATTATGTTATTTATTAATATAATTTATTAAAATTAATTATTATTAAAAATAATATATAATTTTAAATTAATTAGTTTAAATATATTTTATTAAATTTAGTTAATTTTATAAAAAATAATAAAATTAAATATTTTATTAAAATAAAATAAATTATTGTAAACAAAATTATATCGGCAAACATGAATCTATTTTTTTTTCAGAAAAAAATAATAACTAAAAATTAAAAAAAAACTATTACAAATAAACGAAAAAACATTATAAATGTTACAAATGAGTCTTAAATTTAACGACAGTTTTATAAAATATCCTTTAAACTATCTCTCCTTTTTTTTTATTTGGTTCTCAAACTATCAAACGCACCTATTACATCCTCAAACTATCTAATTCTATTAAAATTAAGGGATGGAGTTAGTGTTCGGATTAAATAAAACAAAATTAGATAGTTCAATAATAGAATAAGTGCGTTTGATAGTTTAAAAATTAAATTAAAAAAAAAGAATTATTTGAGAGATATTTTCGTAAAAACTCTATATATAATTAAGAGATGTGAATATTAATTTCCCCATTGAGCAGCTCAGCTTCTGGAAGGTGAGAGTGCATAATCCATGCCCACCAGGGAATGACAGAACTCCTAAACCGCACTGGATCTTGGTTTTGTTACTTCCTCTGGATGCAGGTCCAGAAACTTTCTCCTTCTTGCTTGCTTCTACAAAACCCGCACAATCGATCAGAATATATTTATAAATCGCTTCTTCTTCAAATTTGTGCTTTTCTATTTTTTTTTTTTTTCCGAAAAAACAAACTCCGTGCGTGTTTTTCCTTTTATTTTATTTCAGAAAAAAAAAAAAAAAAAAAAAAAAAAAAAAAAAACTCTGTGCGTGTTTCATTATGCATTGTAATATTCTGCGACAACAAAATGAGTTCTATTTGTTTTTCCCTTCCGATCTACTATCCACCGATCATTTTCAATGAAAAGGAGGAGGTTGACATAGTTTGCTACGTCAGTCCAGTGATGAGAGGTGTTTTAAAAGGTGTTCTGTTTAATACTTCAAATTATTTAATATAATGCTAGATATTAATTAATCTGTACATAGAAGAATAAGTTATTCTCGTAGTTTTTGAAGAGAATGGTTTATTCTCATAATGGAATCAACATGATATTTTACTCTTCAAAATTGTAAACAAACAAAAAAAATAGAATGCTCAGACTCATTCTACCCTTATTTTATCCATCTAAATGTACCTGAGTTTGGAGTCCTTGATTCCCAAACTTGTAATTGTTGCACCACTTTCTCCTTAAAAAAAAATAAAAAAAATCTTCCCTTCTTAATTAAACAATGAAATTAGCACATTTATTTTGGCTCTGTTTGAACTTTTGAAAATTACTAAAAAATAGTAAAAATTTCTAAAAGTTATAAATTTTTTATCTCGCTACATGAATTACTAACTCAAAATTTTTATCAAATTTTATTATTTTTTATCACTCTAAACTCCTCCTTTATTTAATTCTTAAGATTTAAAACTCGAACTAAGTTTCTCAATCAAATAATGAAATTAATACATTCTTACCCCTTTCTTCATTATTTTCTTTAATTCCTAAGCTTTAATCTCAAACTGAATTTCAATCAGTTTAATAACGAATCTAAACTAAGTTTCAACCAGTCTAATAGCGAAGTGGATCAATTAGCTTAACTTTTTCATATAATGTTTAGCTGCAGCTAAATGTACAAAGTCAATTTCAAGACCGTCACGATGTACGCACCAGCCGTTTTGACCTTCACAAATTACAATAAAATATGATTTGGTTTTTTTTTTTTTTTGTGTGTGTTTGGAGTGCACTCAAAAAAATACAAAAAAAATAGAGATGAATAGAAAAAAATTCGTTTAAACGGGTTTTGGCAGATAATTTTTAGAGTTGTGTAAATTTTTTCAAAATTTTGTAAAAATTTATTAGAATTCATAGAGATTTATAAAGATTTACAAAAATTTTTAAGATTTGTAAAAATTTGTAAAGATTTTTAAAATTTTTCAAAAAGTCCAAACGACCCCTCACATAAAACAATAAGAACTATTCACGCTTTTGGTTGTAAATGAACCAACTAGAGTTGAACACTGAAATGCTTATATTTATTTATTAAGATTTTTAAGGAGCTCGAAATCTTGCATTCAAGCTTAAATTTAAGGTTTTTTGCGAGCACAAGCTCAAACGAAGTTTTTATTGGACTCTAAATATTTTATTCTAGTTTGACTCATTAGTCCAAAAACAAGCTTAAGATCGATTCCATTACAACAAACAAATCTACTCACAGATTTCAATCAAGTTCGCTCGTAAGTTTTTGTATTACCCACTTGAAAGCTGTTATCAGTATTGCTTGGGAATTTTTTGTTAAACCTAATCTTAAGTTTTTTGACAAGCCCGCCTGCGAACCTATTGATGATTAAACTTAGCAAATAAACTACCTTTAAACAAATTTTTAATTAAAATATTTAATATTCCACTTTTTAATATTTCTGTAAATAATATGTAAAAGTATTCACGAATTTATTCATAATCTGTAAACAAATTCGTTAACAAATATTTAAACAAGTTTGTTACAAGCATTTAAACAAACTTGTTCACAAGCATTTAAACGATAATGTTCGCGAGTTATAAACAAACATGATTGCGAACCTTATCCGCCAAGCTTACCCCCATTTAAACTCAACTCGTTTATTTCTCGAGTTTGAAAAACACTTGACCCTCTTCATTGAGTTTATCAAATCAACGTAAATAAACTCTTAACCTAAGCGACTTGTCAAAGACTTATTTCACCTGCAGCCCTGTAAATTTGTTGCTCTACATTAATTCAAGGAGTTCAGCTAGCCTAAAAGCCTTCCAAATACTCTCACCTTCTCCTCCATGGACCAGCTTCGAAGGCTGAACTCAATGCCATGGGTCTTCACAAATTTAGAATGTGCATAGAACTATTACAATGACACTGTGCTGACATAGCACAATAGACCAATTGAATAGAAACACGTACATATATATAACCATAATCACTTGATGGTTAGTTCGTAAGTTTAAAATTTTAATTATGCCCTCCTACAGTCAGGTTAAACGTCCTCTAATCCAAAATTATTAAAAACATATAGTCTCGCATTCCATTGGTTCATCGTACCATGTCAGCACAATGACATGGCACTCAGTTGCAACCAATAACTCTTGATGGAAAATCGCCTTCTAGTATGAGTCGACCAACCACCTAACCACAAAACACATTCTCACGGGCATCCCCTAGTTCAGAAACTTGCATGCTGAAGAATATATATATATATATATATATCAATATATGTATGTAAAAGCTAGCTCTACATCAAGAGAAGCTAAAACAAGACCTAACCGAAGGTGGAAGAATGATCATGCTCAACTACAACTGAGCAAGGGGAACAAACTAGACAAGAAGAACGGTAGCATTCTAGCGGTTCCCCAAAACAGCTATAATCCTTGTTGGCAACTGGGAACCAACAAATATGATAGCTATTTGTCATTAGTCAAACAAGGTTTGATCTCTTTTCCAATGTGATAACCGTGTATCCATGACACAAGATGAAAATGGCTTAGCTACCATTGCAATCGACCCTGCAAAAGAGTTATTATGCTCTCATCAAACATCATAAGACAGCAATTGAAACTACATTGTAGCTATTGACCAAGCAGGGCATGGGGCCAGTTTAAACAGTTGAGACTGCCTCGGAACTAAACTAAACGAAACAGTACACAGACATTTTCTTGCTACAAGAAAGCACGTCATGTAAAAATTAGTGATATTTATATACGTAACATCCTATTCATGATTCATGCAATAGAACATATCTGATGATAGTCCTATTTGTAGGAATTGCAACTTAGGAGGTGGTTTAGGAGGGTATTATCAACAGACAGTGATATAAGGTTGACCTGTAGAAGGTCCTCAATCATCCAAAAATATTATTACCCAATGTTGGTCCCATTAATCCAGAACAAAGACTAATGTCTGTATATGACTCATATATGTAGTTCCTCAACAAGTCAAAGAGAAATAGAAGGCACTGAATTTTTTTATATATAGAATGGAAAGTATTTCTTTGTATATTTTGTATAGATTTATATCAAGAAGTAGGGAACCAAGTTTACATAACTTTTTGTATTTGTAGAGCATATGGACTTTTAATCGGTTCGTCTTTCTCAGGCTGTTTCATTATTATACAAGGGGCATTTTCTTAATGCCTTTCCCCCTTACTTCACAATTTACTTATCAAATATACATTTTCAAAAATAATATAAAATAAAGACAACTGTAAGAGAAACCAGAAATCAGTGAAAACAATAAAAGACACTAACTTTCAAATACCAAATGAAAGAATTTTACTAATTACCAAAAAAACAATGAAAGAATTTTCCAATTTATTTCCCTCAAGACAATTTTATTTTCCTTTGATAAGTTCTTTACTGCAATAGACACCAGGCTTTACACGCATAACACTATTGAAATCACAAGTTTAAAGATTATAAAACAAGGAATTATAGGCTACTTTTGATTCAAATTCATAAACAAAAAGGGAAAGAAAACAAAATTACCTCAAGTAATGGAGGGACATCTATCCTTTTGTTATAATAGTTGGCGAAGTCATACTTCTTTCCTGCAATAAACACAATTATTTACATTATCATATAGTTATGCTGCATTGCCTTTCATGTAATAACTGAAGAATTCTTAGCTTTTGAAAAGATTAATAATCTATAATACAGGCATTTACTTGATAAAATTCATCAACTGCATTTTGGGGGGGGGGGGGGGAAGATAAGAAATAGCATACTTTCTCTTTCTTCGATCAACCCCACTATTCCTCGGATCATTCTTTGCCAGAGAAGACCCAGGGGGAATAGCATACTGCATGGGAGATAAAGCTGGAGAAGGAGCAGGAGGAGGGAGAGGAGCAGGGACAGCAGACACAGGGATAGTTGTAGGTGGTATGGAAGGTGGAGCAGCAGAAGGTGGAGGTGCAGCAGCAGGTTCGGGAAGGGGCCTTGGTAAAATATGCTTCAAGCGATTGTTCCTGTAATTCTTCCAAAAAAAGAATTGTTGCCTGTGTGCCAATTCCTAACAGTTCCAGCAACAAAACAACATTAGAGAATACAGAAGTGATCTTTATGTTGACAGAAAACAAACTTAAACTAGGATTTAATGACCAAGACGAGACTTCCACTTTTTTTTTTGACTCGCTATTCATATGCTTCTATGGTAACATTATGCTATAGAATCATCCTATTAATTGTCGTAGATGATATAACTTTCTCTGTGGTTAGAAATGTAAATCGTGCCACCTTTCATACATAAAGATGATGTGTAAAAATTATTAGCCAATTCTCATACCATATGAGGAGAAAATCAAAATAAATAATTTCACACAATCAATATGAAGTGCACTACATAAAATCACCACCTTCAGTGAATAAGATACAAGGAACACACAACAAACCAAAAGGGGCTACAAAACACTAGTTAGAAAACAATCTAAAGGAACATTGTTGAAGTGAAAATATACACGTCATCCAATTAAATATTGTTCAATCTACAAAATCCTGTTAAGTTGGAAAACCACCAAGCATGATGCAGACAATATAATTGTCTTGTTTCTTCTAGAGTGTGTTTGGAACATGGATTTGTTTTTTTTTTTTTTTTTGGGGGGGGGGGGAGCAAAGGAAAATGAAATTAACTATATATACTCACTTTTTACGATTAATTAAATAAAAAAAATTGATTTTTTTTGGCATATAGCTGTTTACTTTCTTCTCGTTTTCATAACCACACCAAGAAAAATATTAAAAAAATTTAACATTTTTCATTTTTCATTTTGTTTTCCTATATTTTCCTTTTGCTTTTCTTTTGCCTCCAAAAATCCTAGTTCCAAACACACCTTTAGTGTTTAGTAGCAATACGTGAAGCTCATTTTTTTAACCAGTCATTACTAATGAAGTGTGTGCAGAACCATGCCACAACAGACGTCGAGTTGAAAAAGTTAGATGTAAAATTCACACCCACATATAAAGAAAAACTAAATGACAGAAAGATATAATACAAAAAGATTAGAATGTAACCTTGTTGCCAGGATGTGCCATTGCATTCCGGAAGTTAGCATTCTGGAGAAGCTCAAGAAAGAATAGCGAATGCGGATACCTATAATTATCTTCAAAATGAGTACATAATTTGCAGTGCAAGAGAACTAGTCTATTTAACTGAAAGAAGAAGTTAGCAATTAAGGGCTCACTGAGCTACAATGACCCCAGTTCAATCAACACAAGATAAAACAACATAATTCTTGGTACTAAGCTCACAATATAAACTTTATGTACTCAGGTCGTTGCCAATATTGACCCCAGTTCAATCAACACAAGATAAAACAACATAATTCTTGGTAATAAGCTCACATTATAAACTTTATGTACTCAGGTCGTTGCCAATATTGAAGGTATTTCAAGTAGCCAATGAAAGCTTCATCTTCAAAATAGCGATTTTGAGCCAAATCTGCAGCATAAATTCAATAGCGTCTCACGCAACAGACTACAATATCACAGAATACAATAAACAATGGTCAAATTAGATAAATAATAGCATATCATGAAACTATAGCATTGTCCTGATTATCAATGCTATCAATTATATAGCATTATAAACCAGCCACGTAGAGCAGTTGGCCAGGGCAAATGCCGTCCTTTGGGGAGATCAGGGATTTGAACCTCAGGAGCTTCTCTTAAGGTGAGCCTACACATGAATTTTCCATGTGTTTACTAGTCTGTGTAGTTTGTGGGCTATGCGCGGGTGCTGCGGGCATGCAGTGAATCACCTTTGGGTTTCCAAAGCATCAAAAGTAAAAGGAAAAAAAAAATTATAAAGCAGTATAAAATTGAAATTTTCCATTATTAACTCATAAAGTGGTCACATTAGGCTACCTGCAGAACTAAAAGAAGCAAGGCAAGCTATAACACTCTCAACAGTTCTAAAATTACTACATTTTAAATTTCTTCAAAAAATATATTAATAAAGCAAAAATATTTATAGACTGCTGCGCCGGAGTTGCAGCTGCAACTCCAATATTTATCTCCAAGCAGATTGCTTGCCTCAATTGAGCACAAATACCATACAAGAAAAGACCCTGATTTGAATGATTGCATACATAATTCCAATTTACGGGTTTTGTGATATGTATGTATCTGTGCGTCTGCATATATATGCATAATTTACGTTAATTCTGAAGCAATGAGAACATACAGTGGATGTAGGTCGGGTTAGCGAGGCACTGCACGAATTCAAGTTCGAGCAAGAACCTCTGGCGTCCGTCATCTGGATCCTTGTAAGTGTTCTTTGGCCTGAAACAGAAACAACCGTTAGCAGGAAAAAATAGAATCCCCCAGAAAATTAATCCAAATTAGGGCCAAAATTTAGGGATTCGTTCTGTTTGGTAGCAGAGAAGATTTTCACTAGTTTAAAGGGTGAAATCATCCGAAGAACTCCAATTTTCTTGGCGAACAAACGGATGGTTGAACGGAGAACAAGAAAGAAAGCTTACGAGGTCGGAGGGTTGGCCGAACCGTCGGATTCCTGACTGGAAGCAGCCATGTGCGAAACCCTAACCCGATCTCGACTTGTTTGGGAAGATCCAAAACCGATTCTAGGAAGAGGCCTCGCAATTAATTAAACCTTGGTTTAAGGAAATGTTCCAATTTCCAAAGAATCAATTCGAAAGGTTCACAACTAATTTGACGCCTTTTTTTTCTTTTTTATCTGATCCAATTCAATTCGTTTCTCTTCTAATTTTTGTTTCAGTAGTTATACATCCTCTTAAAAAAAAAAAAAAACTACGAGGGTGTTTGGAAGTTAAAAAAAATTAAATTTTGGTAGTTTTTTGGTTGTTTTTTTTTTTGTATTTTTTTTGTGTATTTGGTTGAATTAAGTGGAATTTTTAGTATTTTTTAGTAACTTTTGGATATTTGGTAAATTTTTTACTGTAACATAACAAAAAAGTTATAACTTTTGAGTGTTTGGTATATTTTTTACTGTAACAAATCAAAAGAATTGTAATTATAGAGTAATATTTTTTACTGTAACAAATCAAAAAAATAAATAAATTTGTTATTTTATCAAATACATAAAAAATAATTTTTAATATTTTTTTATTAATTTTTAAGTTATCAAACACCCTCCATATCCATGAAATTATTATTAGACAACTTGTACGTTAAGCATCATGTAATGCGCACTGGTATCATCCACCAATGCATTTTGAAATCTATATATAATAAAGTAGGAAAATTTTAAAAAATGTTTTTTTATAAGTAATTTTAAAAAATATTCTTCGTACAAATTAAAATTTAACGTTAAAAAATTTAATATTAAGAATTTTTTTTATTTAACGATTGAGATTATTTTTATATTTTTAATTTTTTATTTAATTCTTATTTTAATAAGTTACATTATCATCTATCTCAAAAAAATAGATTGGACATTTTAAATTTCACCATTGATGTCAAATGTAAATCAAAACTGTTAACTTAAATTTTGTCTAATTATATTTATGCTGTTTATCAAAAATTAATTAATGAGAAAAAGACTAAAACACATGTAATAACTATTAAGGTATAAAATTTTGAAAAAAAAATTAAAATCCATGAATTATAATAATTTTTTCAATTTAAATCTTTTATTAATAATTAAAAATTTTAATAATAATTTTGTTCAGAGTCCGGATACATATCATGCTAGTAATCTACAAAATAGAATACAAGAGCATAACGTTAGACTGTTCGGATGAATTAAAAGTAAAAATCCGCCGCGCTCGGTGAAATGTTTATTTTTGGCGATCAAATTTTGTGTCTCTACTTCTGTTTGCTAATATTGGACTGTGATGCCTATCAACGGGTGATTCAATTTTCGTAGATACCTTCCGTTCCCTAAATAGAGAATAATGAAAAATAAATTTAGGTCAACGATTCTATCAACGTAGAGAAATATTGGGTGGGTTTGAAGTTGTATAAAAGTGTATAAAATAAAATAAAATTGTAAAAGTAAATGTCTCGTGATTCGTGCAGTAAATAAAAATTTTAAATTTTATTATCTCGTAATTTGTGTTTGTAGAGATTTGTAAGATTTTATTTTGTTTTATTTAACTCCAAACGGAGCCATTATAACATTAGTTATTTTAAAAAAAATTACTTTTAACAAAAAAATTAATGTAGAACTATTTTGAATAATAAATTTATAAAAATGCCCCTTGACACTTAAGAAAAAATGGTGCAAATACCCAACAAAAAATAAATAAATAAAACAGTAAATACTAAATTCCTTTTAGGGAAAAGAGCATCAATATATCATTTGTCCAAAATAAGAATTTGCACGATGAAATCTGATTTCATTTGATAATTACTACTAATTTTTATGTTTAGAATAAAGATAAAATTTTATGTATTAGATTTAATTTCATTTCATAATTTAAATTTTAAGATTTCAAATATCATTTAAAATCTAACTCAAAACAATAAAATTTGATAAAAATTTATTATTTTCTTAAACTACTTAAGTAAACAAATTTACTCCATATATTATATTTATCTTATTTTTTTTTTTATTAAAACGATCAAATTTGACATTTCTTTTAAATCAATTCAATTCAATTATTAAATTTAAATATATATTTCAAACACAAATTTTCATTTACCAAATTAAATCAAATCAAATCAATTTTTTATTTTAAAATCAAATCAATTCTAAGATAAAAATATTTCTAAACAAAGTGTCAGGTTTTGTTTGGATTCAAAAAAATTTTCAACTATTTCGGTAATTTTTTTTTTGTCTTATAAGCCTTTTTTTTAACCAAAATTTAATTTTCTTTCTAAAAGTTATAATTTTTAAGCGTATTAATTGTATTCAAAAAAAAATTTTAAAAATTCTCATCCAGCTAAGTAAAAGTTAAAGAAAATTAAAATCTATTTTTTCATTACTTTTTTAGTCAAAACGATAGTTTCTACTCAAACGGACTACAGTTTTTCATTTTTTTTTAACCAAATAGATAGCCTCCACTCAAATGAACTACAATTTTTCAATTCTTTTTTACCGAATGTGATTAATACACCTTAAAGTTACAACTTCTAAATGAAAATCAAGTTTTGGTGAAAAAACGTCATATAAATTAAAAAAAATTACCAAAAAAGCTTTTTGAACCCAAACTAACCTTAAGTGAACTTCACCACCCGACAACTGCTGCTTTACCACTTAGAACCACGTAGATACTTGACGAGTCATTAGAGATAACACAACCTCCCCCTCTTCTTTTTTTTTTCTTTTTAAATAACGACAAAGTCCACAGAGATAACCCCGCCTACATGGATACAAAAACTGGCTAAACCTTTACAGATGAAGCATTTCTTATGGACTCTCTTTCAGGATTCATTCCTCCAAAATAACAATCCAAGACCAAGAATTTTTCCCATAAGGATTTTTCCCAGTTCCAAGCATGGGACACCCATCTCGAAGGCCACAGATCGCCATAACATTAACTAAGCCAGCAGTATCTCCTGGTGAAATTGGAGTCCAAACTACAGCACCAAGGCTTCAAATTTTCATTTTACAAAAAATGTCATCCCTTCATACTGACCTGATTGGTTCTAAATAAACCACAAATCCACACGCATTTGAGCTGCTTCAAATAATTAAACAAGATAAAGTTAAAAAAAAAAAGTCCAAGTTGAATTTGGCCCAAGAAAAGGACTTCTAATCCATAAATATTTCAGTACTTTAAACAACTAATTTTTGATTATTTGCCTCCTTTTTTTCCCCCAACAAAACCAGGCAAATGAAAGCAAGCATATTAAGAGCTCAAGTCCCTTACTCCTATGAACTAACACTACTGGAAGGGCAAAAAGAAATGCTAAGTTCCTCTTGTGATATGCACTAAGAATCACAAGTACAAAGTCCTTATGAAAAATCGCCCTTCCCCAATGTTACAGGAATACCAACAATGATCATAAACAAGCTAATTTCTCTCTCGAGTGAAGTGGATCATCAAGTCGAGCAAGATTCACCATTAGTATGGCCTGTACCGCAAGGGCCGCCTGAACCTTGGAACCCTTCTGCACAGGAGAGAGAGAGAGAGAGAGAGTACATCAATCCTAGTTTGTATCACAAAATCAAAAGTATAATAGCATTTCAATGGATAAAAAAAAAACATGCTTCCCAGCATAAACAGGAGCGCAATATAACCAATGGCCAAGCTGGTAGTTGCCTGACCATGGAAGAGCAATGACAACAATAAATAAAGTCAACTCCGAGGTACCATCAACCAGCAATGACATATATTTGAACCATCCGTACTTTGCTTTTTCAAGCCAGCCTGCTCATCCCAGTAACCCTTTCAACTCATTCCTCTTTCAAAGTATTATATTTCACACATGTACAAATTAATCATTTTTCAATCCTAATGGAAGAGAGATTTTTCTCCCATTTGCTTCTCTGCTGAGGAATTTGTATCGAAGGATTACTCATAAAGACAGGTTCATTTTTTGTATTATTTTCCTTTCTGCACAACTAAAAGGCTAGTTTATTTAGGGAATTTCATGCTCAAGGATTGTCTAGCCAAAGTTTGTTTAATCAATATGCACTTACACTCACCAAGAAAGTGAGCCTTGACACAGTAAAATTACTCTATTGCAACCTAGAGGTCCTGGTTCGATACTTCGAAAAATCTCAATTTTATAGGCAGTTTTATTGATTTAGAAAAAAATTGAGGGGTTTTTGTGTAATTTTATCAAACAAAATAGATTTTTATGAGTTCTAATTAAAATAGACTTTTACGGGATTTTTTTTTTTTTTTTAATTTTCAAGTGATAAGCCACATGTGTTTCATTTTCTAGTAAAATTTTCAGATTGTGTAATATTACTCTTATACTATATTAATTCTGTTCCACTAAATTAAATACCGTAAATTAAATGTAGTAGATAAGATGGCAACCAAAAGACCTATAATAAAATGTTACATTTCTAATCCTATAAAGTTAAACTAAAGCAAGAAGATAACTTCAGAATTTTCAGCAAATTGGATAGAGCATTGGTGAATGACAAATGGCTTAGCTCACACCCCAATTCGGAGGCTTTCTTTCCTACCCCTAGCATCTCAGATCACAGCCCAGTTATCATCAACATTTGGCCTAATCTCAAAACCAGGAGAAAGCCCTTCAAGTTTTTTAATTTTGGACCAAGCACAAGGAGTATGCTGGCTTAGTTAAGGGGAGATGGTCCAAACCTGTCTCAGGCCCCCCAATGTTTAGGCTTTGCACCAAACTCAAATCTCTCAAGACAGCTCTTAAGGATTTTAATGTCAAGCGCTACAATTGCCTTCCAAGTAGGGTCTCGATTGCTAAAGAGGAATTAGATGTGATTCAAAGAGAGCTACAATCCAATCCTTCCCAAGCACTAATTGAGAAAGAGGCTAAGGCACGTGAGTCCTACACTCAACTAGCTCTTGCAGAGGAAGCCTTCTTTCAAGCAAAAAGCTAGGGACAATACAATTAAAGTTGGGGACCAAAACACTTCATACTTCCACAGAAAAGTCAAAGCTCACTGCTCAAGGAGCAAATACTCTCAATTGTGGACGAGCAAGGGATGAGGCATGAAGAGTATGATAAAGTCAAATGCATATTTATTGAGCACTACAAGAAGCTGCTTGGCTCTTCCTTTAACTACTCGCAGGACGCATTCCATTATATTCAGCAAGTCATGCAGGCAGACCTACCACTTGAAATCATAAGTTCTCTTGAAGAGACTGTAACTAAGGAGGAAATAAAGACCACCCTTTTCTCACTTCATGATCACAAGGCTCCAGGCCCAGATGGTTTCCCTGCCCACTTTTTCAGAGCAGCCATCAAATCATTTTTCCATTCCAACAAGCTAATGCCGGCAGTTAACTCTACCATTACTGCATTGGTACCTAAAGTTCCTAATCCAAGCTCAGTCACAGATTACAGGCCTATTTCGTGCTGCTCTACAACCTATAAATGCATTTCTAAGATTATTACCAATTGGCTTAAGAAGTTATTGCCATTTGTTATCAGTCCTTCTCAAGCTGCATTTGTAAAAGGTAGATCTATCTCTAACCAAGTCCTCCTCATGCAAGAGTTAGTAAGGAATTATCACAGGGCCAACTTATCTCCTAGAAGTGCACTAAAGATTGATTTAATGAAGGCTTTCGATTCAGTGTCATGGGACCTTCTACTTGATATACTGGGTGCTCTTAACTTGCCAGCAAAATTTAAGGGGTGGATCCAAGCATGCATCACTTCTCCATATTTCTCATTCTCCATAAATGGCGCACTTGAAGGCTACTTCACTGGTGCTAGGGGACTAAGGCAAGGGGACCCTCTATCCCCTTACCTATTTTTGCTTGTCATGGAATTCTTCTCAAGGCTCTTCAACAACTTTGTTAAAGAAGGTGACTTCAGTTATCATCCCAAGTGCTCTAATCCCTCCATAACCCACATTTGTTTTGCAGATGATTTATTCATTATTTGCTCTCCAAATATGCCTACTTTTCAAGTAATTCGCAAAGCACTCCTAGAGTTTCACAAGTACTCAGGCCTCCAGCCAAATGGTCACAAGAGCAAAGTCTACATTACAGGAATAAGCCTATCTGAAAAGCAACATCTTTGCTCAATCCTTGGATTCCAATTAGGACAAGTTCCAGTTAAGTACTTAGGTGTCCCTCTTATATCCACAAAACTCAAGTATGATGATTGCAAAATTCTCATTGACAAGCTAATGAAAAGAATCAAAAGTTGGACGTCCAAATTCCTCTCACGTGCTGGCAGATTAGTCCTCATAAAATCTGTGCTTTCCAGCATCCAAGTGTACTGGAGCATGCATTTCATCTTTCCAAAGAAAGTAAGCAACACCATTGAGCAAATTCTAAGGAAGTTCTTATGGTCTGGGCCTGAACTCAAGAATGAAGGATGTAAACTAGCTTGGGATGAGATATGTCAACCGAAAAGTGAAGGGGGCCTTGGAATACGAAGGCTCCATGATTGGAACAAGGCAACTATGTTGAGGCATTTATGGGCCATTTGCTCCAAGAGGCCATCACTATGGGTACAATGATGTTATGCTAATCTTATTAAGAAGAAATGTTTTTGGCAAATCAAAATACCTACAAATTGCTCGTGGACATGGCGCAAACTGCTCCAACTTCGTGGTGAAGTCATCCACATTTCTAAGTATAAAGTAGGTAATGGTGAATCCATATCACTAGGGTATTCTAATTGGCATCTTGAGGGACCATTGATTCCTAAGTACTTGTCAAAAATAGCTTGTTATGCTGGGCTATCAAAAGATGCTAAGGTTTCAAATGTGATTAGAGATGGGCAATGGAAATGACTGCGCATAATTCTTGAGTCGCCACCAAAGTCCTCACCGCAGATACATCTTCAAGACCAATTTGTGTGGCTTGCCTCAAAAAATGGAGTCTACAATGCCTCTACCAGGTGGAATGCAATTAGAAGGCAGTCTCAAAAAGTTCCATGGCATAAGCTACTATGGTTTCCTTCTCATATACCACGGCATAGCTTTATTTTATAGTTAGCCATCAAAGGAAGATTAGCCACTAAAGATAAACTTCTTGCTTGGGGACTAAATATCAGCCGAAGTCCGGAAGAACATCCTTTCTTTATGCTCTATTGTCAAACCTATACAATCATGGGATGAGGAAGTCACATGGGCAGTTGGTAAGTTCAGTGCTAAAAATTTTAGTAACATCGTATGCAAGCTAGCTTGGGCAGCCTCGGTGTATCACTTATGGCAAGAGCGAAATGCAAGAACTTTCAAAGGCCTTTCATCACCTTATACGAGTGTCATCAACAACATCAAGAGAGAGATCCAGCTAAAAGTCTCCCAGCTTCCAGTCATTAAAAACTCTTAGGCAAACGTTAGTATTTGTTCCAAATGGGGAATCCCTTTTTGTAATTAATACTGTATACAGGGGTATGCCCCCCAGATGATGCAAATATTTCCCAATTAATCCAAATTTACACTTACCAAAAAAAAAGTTAAACTAAAATGAAACTAATATTTTAATTTCAATTTTATGAATCACACCAAACACTTTAAAAAGAGGCATAAGATCAGAGATAAAAGTCTAGATATGGGTGAGTTTTTGTGCATGGCATTTTTATGCCTGTTTTTACTCTCTTCTTTTATTAATATTTCTTCAATTTATAAAAAAATTAGAAGCCACGAATGAAGAAACTGTAGTATAATAGACTATTTTCATGTGATAGGCCGTAAGTAAAGTCATACGATTTTCCATTTTTTAGACCCTCCACCGATTTTAACAACATTGGGAGAGACCTTAAAGATCAATGCATTGCACAAAACCATGAATTCACTAATGCTTTCAGCAACCTAAAATCTCATTTCCTCTCAAAAAATTTAGCAATTAATTTCCTTCAAATGCAGCAGTGACAATCAGACAATTAATTTAAGTCTCTTGTGCAAAGATTGTAAAACAATGGGGCAAGAAACAAACTTTTTAGCAAGAAAATTGGGTTAGAGAGACACAAACCCCCCCCCCGGGGGCCCCCCCCAGGGGGGGGTGCTAATCAATTATCTCTCAAATTGCGGTCAATACAGAAGCAAAAAGATGAAGGTAACACCAGAAGACCTGACAGAACGAAATGAACCAATTAAGCAACCAAAACAGTACAAGATAATTCTCAAGCTTACCCATAACCAAATGAAGGATAGAAAGGTGGACCAGGCATGAAGGGCCTTCGGGATCGAAATCCTAAGTATGGGTTAGGCCGCCTTCCTCGATACTGTTTCATCCCAGGAATGTTAGTTCGTTTAGCAGACACCTGGAGAATGAGAATCCATTGCATTAAATAATCATATTGATGTGTGACGAAGCAATTGAGTTGAATCAGTGTGAAGTTAAGGACCTTCAACTGGCGACCATGCAACTCTGATTCATTTAACAGGAGAGCATTCTGAACAGCTTCAGTTTCCACAAACTCCACATAAGCAAACCCTTTAGGTTGACCATACTTGTCTGTCAAAATTGTGACCCTATTGACTGTCCCACAAGATTGGAAGTGCTGTTGAACCTCCTCAGGAGTAGATGCATAGTCTACCTGAAGTATAAAAGGTAGTACAGATGTTTGCTCAAATCTCTTTTTTCTGGTAAATTCAACCATCTAAACAATGTTTGCTCAAAGAAATAAGAGATGCATTAGCAAAATTTTACCAAACAAACAATATTACAAACAGGTGAACACTGGAGCAAGTCCAAGAGAAATAAAATATAATTGGGTCATCGAAACAATATTAAATTGCTGACGACAAACTGCACCAATTTTCAACAACTAGGTTCCTCATATATAGGCTCTTTATATTGAAAACACACATGTTTAAAGACAAATCTATTTGATAAGTTTATCAGCTTGAATAAATTGACTGAAAAAAGTGTCCTTTTCATTTTCCAAATAGAAAACACATTCTTTTGATCAGGAAATACAAACAAAATTTTCTCATTTGCCTAGGAAAAAAATAATACAAACACATACTGATATGAATGTCAATACACAAAACAGACCAACAACAAAACATTACCAGTAAGACCATTAAGGGTGTCATCTGCAAATCAGACACATGAGGGATTCAAAGGCGTCTTGGACATGAGTCAGATTTATTTTTGTTCAGGCACAATTTGGACATGTCATAGACTTTTTTTGAACACCATCATAGACTCCTTTTGCATGGGCTGACTTTAAAAAATATATAATTTTTTAGCAAATTCTTTGTTGAACTTTTAAGTATAGAATATATTTAATCATCATTTGGATGGAATGTAATCAGTACGCGCCTTCTTTGTTGAGTTTAAGCTATGAAATACATGGTTTTTAATTACAGTAAGTGTTATATTGCATTATTGGTTTTTAATTACAGTAAGTGTTATATTGCATTATTTACAGTTCATTTGAACAAAATATTACTATCTAATACAAAAATATATACTTTTGAGTAGTGATCCTGCCATGCCGGTGTCTCGAGTTAGTGTCAGCGCTTCTAAGATGGAGAGGCACTCTAGAATCAAAGTGCATATCATGGCCAAATAAAACCAAGAGATCAGATCCATGAAACTGGTCTGTTTGCCCAAAAGGCAAACTAAGGACATTGTCCTTTCAATACCGATCTAGATCTTACGATTTTACAACCATTTTAGCCAAATCAATCTTGATCTTATAAAAAAAACCCCTTGGAGCTAGTACCTCACGATTTTAGTATAGAATCTAACAGGATAGTAGAATCAAGATCCTATCAAATCCAAACTTTATTTATACTCTCTATTACTTAAATATATGTTTGTATTATTTTACATTTGTAGTACATGTACATATTTTATATCATGTCCAAATCAATTAAACATAAGTCATATTAAATCAAATAAAGCAATTGATATTTATACATAGTAACATTTCACAAAAAATGGAGAGTTAATTTAATAAAATTGCAATTCAAATATTCTTACCTCTAATTATGATCAACAACACTTTCTAAATTAAACACTGACGCACGCTCTCTCTCTCTCTCCTTACGTAGTAGATCATCATATTTTTCTCATTTGGTTTCTTTCAGGCTAGAGAAAAGATAGGCCAGCTGTGAACCAGAATTTATGGTGAAAGTTTTTCACTGAGAAAGAAAGGAAAATAGTTTAATTTTCTTTTTTTATATTTCGGTCTCTATTCTTCTTTTAGCATTTTTTTAATAATTAATTATTAAACTAAAAAATTCTTATACAATATTTTCTTTTCTTCTTATATTATCCTTCTACCCCTCTACTAATGTTATTTAGAGTGTAAAAAATTTTATTACAAAAGACATCTTCTCTCTCTCTCTCTCTCTCTCTCTCTTAAATGAAATGCAAAACTTTCAACTTTAAACTTCTTGTTATATGTGTCTACATTTATGCCCTGTATTATTTTATAAAAAATAATAATTCTATAAAACTTTACTCCTTTTGTCATTTAATAAATTATATTCACATAAAAACTATTACATAGACTTGAGCACGGGATGTATAAGAATTGGATCCATTAATTCTCTTATGCAAATATATGGAGACACAATAAAATATTCATATATTTTGATATAATCATTTTATTTTATAGGATTGTATTGTATTTACAAGGTGCCATTACAGGATTTCATACATAAAATATAAGACTTATGCATAATTATGTGCTAAAATGAAATTTCTAAGGGCCAGTTGGATAACATTTGCGTTTTTCTATTTATGTTCAACAATTTTCATTTTCTATTTTTTGTTTCCAATTGTCATTTTTTCCCCGAAATAAAAACAGAAAACACATTTGGTAATGCAATTTTGTTTACAATAGTTATCTTATTAAAACATTTATAAAATTAAACTAATTTAATAAAATATATTTAGTTTAAATTTATAAAATAGTTTATTTTTTAATAATAGTTAACTTTTAATAAAGTATATTAATGAATAATATAATTCAATAATAAATTACTATTTATTAAAAATTAAATTAATTAAATAAAATATTTCAATAAAATAAACCATTCTTAATATGTAATTATTATTTATTAAAAAATAATTTTAATTTAATTAGAGAAATCATTTTAATCATAAATTATTATTTTCATGGTAATTAAATTTTAGTTTAATAAAATAATAATTTTAATATGTAATTAGTATTAATCAAAAATAACTTTAATTTAATAAAATTAATCAGTTTAATCATAAATTATTATTTTAATAATAATTAATTTTAGTCCTACAAAATGAATCATTGTATTTTAATTTAAGAAAATATTTGAATAAAATAAATCATTTAGGAAGCAATAAAAATGGACAATACAAATCTGAAAGCATGTGAAAACATGATTTTTTGGATCCAAAAATAAAAACAAGTCTACCAAACAAGTTTTTATCATCAGTTTTCACAAATTTATAAACATAAAAAAAAAAAAAAGCAAACCAAAACGTTACTAAATAGGGCCTAAATATTTTTGTATAGACATCTACATAGATATGGGAACATATATCACATCCTTACCTAAGTATCCTTGTCCAAACGTGAAATACTCAAACACGGATATGTCATATATTTAGAATAGTCCATGTAACATACCTTTAAGCAATGGTCTACTCCATTGTTAGTTACAAAGTTCTATTACATCACTAAAAACCAAAACAGAGAGCATCATACCAAGAGTAATAACAGGATGGTAAGATGGATTTCTACATAGACATTTAGTGGGTATGGGCAAAAAAACATGCGACCTAATGTTAAGACAAATCTCAGTTCCAGTCAATAACCAATTATATGAATGCTATCAAACAATTATATATTGCCATGTTCTCGTTGAATGGGCTTAGACCAATCAAAGATCAAGGACTACTCAAGTTCACATGGCATCCCAGAAGAATGTCTCAACATGTTCTCATTGAATCGGTTTAGACCAATTAAAGATCAAGGACTACTCAAGTTCACAGAGCATACCAAAAGAATGTGTCAAAAAACAGAATTCTGTTATGTACTCATTGAATGGGTTTTAGACCAATGAAAGAGGACTACTCAAGTCAAGTTCATGTAGCATACTAAGAGAATGGGTTAAAAAATAGAAAGCCCGAACTCAACAAGGCCTTAATTCCAATTTAAAAAAAAAAAAAGGATTGTGAAACCTTACATTCCCAACATATATCGAACGAGAATCAACTTCCTCCTTTTCAGCCTGAGTAGCAGAAATGCTAGAAGTGTCTTCATACATGCCCATAACAGAAGAATGATATAGCTTAATTGAAGATAAAAATATTGTCAACACAACTAGCAAACCTTGCAAGCACTGCATGCAAACGTCATAAAAATGAAGAAATTTCCTTCCACATACAACTTTAGGCATAGTTATGAATATCATACCGTACTAGATGGTACCGAATGAAATGTAGTATAAAGTAATGTGCCATCTGTACCAACTTATACTAGTGGGTACCAGCTTGTACTGGATTTTTTGGGACCGTACTAGGATTTTTTTAGATTGTACTAAAATTTCTCGGATGATATGGGAAATTTTCAAAATTTTGGCATTTTTGTGTTGGAATTTTTTTTTTTAACTATTTTATCATAAACATTATAAAACAAAAAATGACAAATGAAATTCTTTATTTTTCACTATTCTTTATCCAACCCTACATAAAGAACTTTTCTTTAATTTTATTATTTACCTCTATAAAATGTAAAACTTGGTAAACTAGTTGTGTAAATCAATATTAAAATGGTATTTATAATTTATATTTTATAATTAAATTATATTTTATAATTATTTAAATGACACATTAAACTTTTTGAGTACATATGTATATTCTTTCTAAATATATAATTTTATAAAGATAAATCCGAAATAGTATATTGAGACGCACTGGTATCGATACATACCACACCAATAACAAAACCAATAAATTGACCAAGATAGTATTTACAACTATGATTTTAGGTCCAATATTTCATGAGTTTATTCTCAAATTCGAAAATGTAAAAAATCAACATGGTGTCCCATACAAGTTTCCCAGTGCTTAACAAAAATTGGTAAAATGGAATTATGAAACTATAGGAAATTTATTCAGAAGAAGACAAAATTTTTGTTTTGCTTTTATTTTAATTTTGGTTGGCTAGATATGGTAGAAGATGTAAAAACAGGAGATAAGAACCAAGCTAGCGCTAAGCACTTGACAATAATAAAGATATCCAGACTTCAACAAGAGAGTGCATTTACAAAATTTAATGGTTTAAATTGAAGGTCAGAAAACCCACCCTCCAACCAAAAAAAAACACACACACACACATTGACCACTCTAAAATCTAAATAGAGAAATAAATAATAACAAAGCACCAATGAGGTTTGCATCCCATGTATGGGTACAGTAAAGGGTCGGATTAAATTCTAAAGTGATGGATAAAAATCTAAATCCCCTCATGTCAAATGCTTTTACAAGATCAACCATGGTGCACCATATTTATTTTAACTTGATGTGCAGCCTAAAGTTTATGCCATAGAAATTTAGATACATTTTCCCTTTCTATGAAGTTGCACCATTTTCAATTACTCATCATATCCTAAAATGATCAACACATTTTAGAGACAAAATTCTATGTCCCTTTTTGTCAAATGATTTCTCAAGACAAAGAAACCAATGTACACCAAACTTTAACCTGGCTTGGCTCTACTCAAGTGCTTAAACCAACTATTATTCATCTTATTTTAAGATTAGAATAATATATCAACAGATTATGCCAGTCCTTTATTGAGAAATCTCACCAACAAACTAAATCACGATAGATGGAATCCCTTCCTTTCCTTCTAATAATGAGATTATATCTTTTACTTGGCAAATTGATTGGTAGAGAGACAACAAAAAGATTGCCAGGCTAAGGAAACCATTATCTTCTTGATACCATTCTCTTGAGAAAAAGGTAAATAGATAGATAGGAGAATGAATGACTGTATAAGTGAGAGAAAGAGTGTGTGTGTGTGAGAGAGAGAGAGAGATGGCATACTGTCACAAACTACAATTTGAACCAAATAGGGAAAATCTAGCATAGCGTGCCTTCAAACCCAATGTCTGCTCTGGGTCCATACTTGAGTGCATTTAATCTCCGAGATGATCTGTAAATTAAATGTGAAGGAAACTTTGGGAGGAATTGAAGGCCTACATATCATGACATTGAAATGGACAGTGAACATACGATAGGTTTCTCTGTATAAGCAAGTGGACACCGAGATGAGGTTTTTTATCTTCACTATTATAATAAGGAAACACAAGGTATAGTTGGTGAAGCTATAAAGTTAATGAAGCTAACAACTTGATGAAACCTTTATAACTACTCACAACTTGAAAGATATGCATAAGTAATTTTTTAATTAGTGTAAGTTATTTAAATAATTTTACTCTATTATTTTTCTGTTTTCCTTAAAAACCCTTCAACTATCCACTAACTTTATAATTTTCTTTTGTTTTATTTAAATGCCCATTAATTACTTATTACTACTTAAATACCTTTAACTAATAATTACTTATTATTTATTATTTGAAACAATTTTTGTCATTTTAATTTAAATAAAATAAAAAATTAATTGAAGGTACACACACATAATGTGTGCCCCACTTCTAATATTTTGAGAAGCTAAGGTAACATTTAAATTTTTTTTTTTTGGGGGAAGGGGGGGGGGGTTTAACTATGTAGTAACATAAATACTTTAAAAGTTAAGAGGATAGAAGGGGATTTTACAAACTTATGGCCCCCCGTGTGTCCCCTGGGTCTGCCACTGCATACACATGAAGGGTTGCTATTTTCATTTTTCCATATTTTGGTTATTAAGTTCAAAACCAGGTTTCCCATTTCATTTTCTGAAACTGTGTTTGGTTAGCCTGTTTTCAGAAATCAGGAACAAAAAATTCAAAAATCCAAGAACATCTGAAAGTGGTTTTAAATAATTTTACATTTTTCTTCTGCTTTGCAAGTTAGTATACCATTAAATTATATGCCTATATTTTATTTGCATTTCTATTTAATTTTTAGTTATTTCTCTTTTTAAAATCAATTTTTTTATTTAATCACCAAGCAAGTTTTTTTTTTAATTACAAACTAATTTTCAGAACATATTTCTGGAAACAATTTTCTGAAACCATGTTTGGTATTGAATCAAAAGCAAAGAGAGGACATCTAAAATCTATGCATGCGAGCCGTGCTACTAACGGAATCACCACTCTGGTGTGTGTAACCTCAAATACCTTAACAGCCAAAATGCCAGAATAGCAAATATTAATTGAAGTTAACGCTTTGGGTATTCCAACAGTTCTTCATCAATTAATACCACCACTACATCGTAAATCCTAACTCACATTAAAGTTCAAAGCAGAGAATAACTCACGTTATAATCAAGTCATGTCATAATTCATATAAGTAAAAAACCATTGATTAGTAATAAATCTAGACAGCCAAATTCGGACGCAGCTGGTTTCTCTTCAGAAAACATTTTAATTCGTTGTCCGTACAAAAGGAACGTAACCATAGAGAAGAGATACAGGATCGCATCAAATAAAAGGAACCAGACAGTCAGATATGCATGTATGGAGAGGGCACCTTGAACAGCGCCCATTTCCTTCTCGACTTTGGCCTGCATTTCGCGAAGAGCGCCTGCTTCTTCTTCTATTTCCTTGAGCCGCTTCTTCATGTCCTCCAAGTCCTATCGATCGCCGAAACAAGCAGGGAAATTAGGGCAAACCACAAATAAGCAAAGAGAGAGAACCAGCCGGGGGGGAGAGAGAGAGAGAGAGAGAGACCTTGGAGTTAGGGTCCTCTTCTTCAGCTCTAGACATCTCGACGTCGGCATCCATATCTGCTTCATCGGGAATTTCTCCACCGTACACCTCATGCTCCTGCTCTTGCTCTTGATGCTCCATTTCTCTCTCTACTCTCTCTCTCTCTCTCTCTCTCTATATATATATATATATGTATATGTGTATATGTATCAGTTCCGGACCCGATTGAGGTCTGTGTCTGGTAATTTATTAGGTCTTCATCTCCCGGACACGAGAAATATAGGGCACGGATAGACAGTCGGGGGTGATCGACAAAAGAAGAGAGGAGAAGAAGGGTGAAAATGTAATTTCAAAATGGTTTGGGGGCCTCAATGGGGATGAGTTGATATTGTTTAATTTTTACAGAGGCGGCTTAGAAAACAGTGCATATGGGCGGAAAACTAGGATAGCCCGTGGGCCACATTAACAGGCTTTGTAGTTAGAATTGGTTGGGCTTGAAAGCCGACACCCAGGCCGAATTTAGCCAACCACGCGGAAAGAAGGGGTTGGCTTTCAATATGGTACCCAAAATTGTACAAAAACAGGGCATGCTTGGGAAGGGAATTCCCCCCCCCCTTCTTTTGCATCTTCCTTCCCCTTTTTGTCTCCGTGTCTATTTCTATTGGGGGATAAAATCCTCTCAATATTATTGTTCCTCCTAAAAGTAAAATCTATTAATATGATAATCTTATGTATTATAAAATATTTATTGAAAAAATATAATAATTAGAGTCTATTTGATGTGACAAAAAATAACTAAAAACAGTGAAAAATATAATTTAAGAAATTTTTTAAGATTTTCTACGCAACCATCAAATCACGTTTTTTAAGATATGAATAATAAAATTTTTTGACTTTTACGTTGATTTTTAAAAAAAGAAACCGTCCAAAAGTTTTTTTTTTTTTCCTGTAGAACAGTTTTACATTAGAATTTATTGAAAATAATTAAAATATTTTTGGGATTTGTAGAAAAGTTATTAAGATTTGTAAAATGTTACTGGATTTGAAAAAAATTTATTGAAATTTATAAAAATTTGTTGAAATATGTAAATATATATAAATTTATAGAAAATTTTCGAAAAAAGTACAATAGTACAAAATGTGCTAAAAATTTTAGAGATTTTCAGTGTTTTTGACCTTTTTTGAACCACAAACAGGCCCTTAAAATTGGATGTACAAATGTATATAAATATTTCTTAATGGTTATGTTTGGAGCTCAATAAAACTTTACGAATCTACAAAATTTAAATTTTTTTACTTATAGTACGAGTTATGAGATTGTAACTTTTACAAATTTAATTTATATTAATTTTTATAATTTTAAATATATTTAATATATTAATTGACTTTTACGTTGAGATATTGCGCATCGATAAATTATAAATATCTTATTACGAAATGAAAAAGATAGGATGTTAGATCATGGAGGAGCAGGAGTTATGATTAAGGAAGGAGAAGATGGATCCTATTGGCCAAAACCGGCGGTCAAGCATGAGTTTGGTTTGATTGGGTAATTGGATCTGAGTTTTGGAAAATTTTGGGTATTTGGGTCCAAGAGAATGGATTATGAATTTATGAGAGATGGATAATTGGGTAAATGAAAATGGGTTTGGATTTCAATTTGATAAAATCCAATTCTTTCACCAAAAATATTAATACCGAATTTCAATAATTGTACAGAATAAAATAATAAATTATGCCAAATAAATTCAACAAAAGTCATAAAAAATCAAGAGCCTAGGAAATTTATTAATTAGCACAAGAAAATTTTTGGGTATTAGAAAATTTGCACAATCAAATATTGAATAAGATTGGCTAACAAATCTAATCTCTCTCCTTAATACCCTCAATTAAACACGATTAATAGTCTATGGAGCATGGAGAGAATATTGATTTTTGTGAAAGTCAAATTGAGATCGATCCTGCTCCTTAATTTACCCCATTATATGTTATAATTCAATTTAATGAGTACACTGGTAATTTTAAAGTAAGATACGCATTGTCCTTCATGTTCCTAACGCACTGGTTGATAGATTTACTCCTCACACAGTTGGTTGGCAATTCAAATCAACTATGGGCATGGCAGTGCAAAGCTTTACCATGCCTTTTTAGTTTTGAAAAAAAAAATAAATTAAAAAAAGGTAATATACATAATTATTTAAAGGTTAAATACATTATAAAAAAAAATAAGACTCATATTGACAAGTCTAATTTTAAGAGCAATTTTTTGTAAAAATGAGCAGCAATGCTAAGCAATTAAAATTTATAATTATAAACATTTATCAGAATAATAATATGTATTATGAGTCAATTATTTTTAAACAATCACACACTAAAGTGATTTTTCATTACATAAATTACATTACCTATCATTTTTGCATACTTCCTTACAAATTTTTAACACAAACCAAATAAGAGAAGTAATTTTTCTTTGTAGTTTTTTCTTAATAATTTTTAATCAAACACAATTTTAAGTCTGCATTTGAAGTGTAAGTAGGGTTGATAGATTGTAAATAGAGTAAGCAGAATAGAAATAAAGTCCAAAGATGAATTTCCAATTTTTGAAGCTTCGTTCTTTGACAAGGATTAGACTTAATTTTGTAGTGTTTATAAATTTAGATATGCTTTTGCAGCAGAGAGAAATGAGTTTGTAGGATTTGCCATTTTACCCATTTGATGATGTTTGTCTCGGTAAAAGCAACTATTTTATTTTTTTCTAAAAAAGCAAAATTTGTTTGAAAGGTTAAAAAAAATTAAATTAATAATAATAAAAATAACAAAATCTTGGGGCATACCCCGTTAAATAAAGTTTCAAACTAACTAGGACAAGCTAGGTAACCAACCAAAACCATACCCACCGTATAGTCACAAGTCCGGTGAGCACTAATGTTCATCACAGGTGCAAGCAAATACCAAACCAAAACAGCAATACACAATGAAATGTAAGAACCTTTTTTTTTTTTTTTTGGTTTTTTTTTTTTTTTTCTTTGGGTGTAATAACTCAGCTATGAAAATTGCTAGGAGTATGAGAGGTAGAGGAAGACTCATGAAAAGTTGAGAAGAAACTATTAAACATGATCTTATCTACCTAAATCTATCAGAGGACATACCCCTAAACAGATATATTTGACGTTGACAAATCCATATAACCGATCTCACCTAGTAGAAAAAGACTTAATTTGATTTGGTTTGGTTTGGGTGTAATAACTCAGCTCTCAAACAGCACACAGATTGCAATCAAGCTAAACAGACAGGCATCAAAGTAGCAAAACGACAGCATCAGCGACACCATGCAGCCAACAACCAATTCATAGCAGAAACCAGCAGTAACACTCCATTTGGATAGATTTAATAGGATTTGATTTTATTTGATAAGAATTTTCATTAATTCTTATGTTTAGAACTAAAATAAAATTTTATAAATTAGATTTTATTTCATTTTATATCTTAAATTTTGAGATTTTTATAAAATTTAAAATCTAATTCAAAGTAATAGAATTTGATGAAAATTTATTTTTTTTTAAGTAATCTAAGTTAGTGGATAAATTTATCCTCTTATTTTATATTTATCATATTTTTTACTTCTTATTCATAAGGTCAAACTTAGTATTTCACTTAAACCAAATCGATTCTTTAAAGTATGTTTCAAACACAAAAAATTAAATACCAAATCAAATCAAATCAATTCTTTATTTTTAAAATGAAACCAATTCTAATAATTGAACGTTTCCAAACGGAGAATAAAAGGATCATCAACAGATTAATAACAGCGCAGCCCAAGCCAAGTCATCTGAAGTTCTTCATCACAGCAGCAAAGCGCCACACAGCAAAAACCAGCATCAAAAACTGATACAGCAACATCACAGACCAACCAGAGCTGACAGAGAGCAACCAGCAACACCACACTGCACCCTGTAAATACAGCTTCAAGAAGCAGTACCACCGCCACCAGCACAGCATAATATCAAATTGCAACAGCACAGTCAACATAGGCACAGAAGTGCAGCTCAACCACACCATAAACTCATCCCAAGCAATTGCAGCAGGGCAAAGCAATGCAGGAGAGCAAAGGCAGCAAGCTGAACAAGCAGCAGCCGAAGTAAATGGAAATATTCAAACACCGAGGAGAAGCATCAGTACACAACAAGCAGTCCTCAATCCAAAGCCATCAAATTCACATCCCGCAGCAGAATTCTCCAAGGCAAAGTCACACAAAACCCAGCAGCTGTGCAAACAGCAATACTCCAACCAGAGGCAGACCGTTTGAAGCAGAAAAGCAAATAGCAATAATACACTGAAGCAGCACAACAAGCCGCAAAGCAACCCACAAGCACAAGCTGTAAGAAGAACTGTAAGAAGAATCCACTGCCCATCAAGTAACCACTGAAATGGCAGATAAACCACCTGCAGTACCTAATTAACAAACAAAGCTTAGCAGAAAGGAATATAGGAGAACATAGAGGATGAGACGGGGGAAGAAAGAAAACGGAAGAGAAGGATGAGATGGAAGAGAAAGGAGAGATAAAAGAAAAGCATGCCCAATAGAAGCAGTCACCCAACAACTAGATAGAGCAGCAGCAGTTATAGCACAAATAAGGCATGCATCAATCAACCAACCAGTCGCTCCACAGAATAGGGAAGAATACCATACCAAAAATCAAGAACCAGTTACCCAACTTCACCACAAATAATCACTCATAACAAAAGTCATACTAGTTGCAACACCTTATCATACTACCAACTCATAATTCCAGCGAGGTAGTTAGCATAGGAGAGTAAACCAGCAAACAGACCTGTACAAGCCCCACAGAACTCTTTCTCAAACACCTAACAGTAACACAGCAGAAAGAAGCAAGTCAAGCACCATCCACAATCACCATGATGCAGTCATAAGCTACCAAAATATCCCATCATCAACTTGGATAACACAATGCAAAAGGTATCAAATCAGGATATATCAGCAAGCCGCAAACCGAACCTCAGATATATAGTAGAACACTGCCCAACAGATACATATCATTCCACCAAAGGCAAAGCAGAACACATAAAAGGGAGCAAATTATGGAATGAAGGAAATCAGCCAGCCAAAAGCTAATGACTAACTCCACCAAACCAATGTGACCATCGGCCATATCAGATAAACCGCATCACAGCAATGACAACTACACCCTAGCATTAACAAATTAGCAGAAAATTAGGAATCAAATACTCAGGTTAAATGCAAACTTCCTGCAGTAGGCTCCCACTCACAGAAACCTGCAGCAAACTGCCACAAACCCCAAAATTACACAGCCCATTTCATCCACCAATTTGTACTAGAATTAAGCAATTGTTAGCTTTAAAATTCTTGGCAAATCTTAAATATTGAAGTT
The DNA here is from genome assembly GCA_019916065.1 of Vitellaria paradoxa. Classification (NCBI taxonomy): domain Eukaryota; kingdom Viridiplantae; phylum Streptophyta; class Magnoliopsida; order Ericales; family Sapotaceae; genus Vitellaria; species Vitellaria paradoxa. The sequence goes on along the minus strand of CM034242.1, from coordinate 38,190,972 downwards.
TTGCCCCAACGTTAAAAATCCCAATTCATATTTTCAGTGACTGGAGTCTGTCAAAATTATAAAAATTATGCTCTTTTGAAACTTTCACACCCCCCCCCCCCAAAAAAAAAAAAAACAAGAACATAAGTTACAAGAAATAGAGGAATGCTATTACGTCTATTACACTCTGACCCTCACTTCCCCCTTTATAATGGCCTCTGTTGTCCAATAATGTTGAATGTACGGACAATTTAGAAAAGATTGCTGTGAGAAAGAGAAATGGGAATTGCATGATTCCTTTTATTTCGTGTAGATTGAGCACGAATAGTGATATGTACTCTTCCATTGAAGGCATAAACAGTCAAACAAATTAAATTAGAAGTGGATGATATGATAGATAGCAGAGTACTCTGTTTCTATCTAGCTAGATAGGCATATAAATACATAATGAATGAATTTGAGATTCCAAAATGCCTAGAATCTAACTAGAAGATACCACAGGATTGTTCAACGTCTATTATATGTAATATTAGGCAAAACATGCATGTAGCAGCAACACGACTAAAGTACAGCCAAAAAAAAATTGAAATAAAATAAAATAAAATAAAAATAAAAGACAAAAACATATATACATCTAGATGTATTTTGGATATATCAATAAAAGTGAAGAGGTTCCTTGCACAAACCAAGGCATGTATCCATTTATGCCCATACATAACTTATGCAGATGATAATTGGGTTAGGGCCTTGCTACTAGCTTCAGGGAAAACATGAAAAAGCATACGTAGAAAAACAAATGTACCATAGAAAATTTGAACTGATGCCATAATTTTTCGTTTTTTTTTTTTTTTGGGGGGGGGGGGGGACATCAACGTTCAACACTGGCCATTTGTACGAGTGCTTCAACAAGCTCTTTTGCATCATGTACATATTCACCATCTGATAGAGGGAAGAATCCCACTCTAATCTTGCAAATCTTTATCTCTTTATCTGAAAAAGACACAGCCCTCTGAACAGCATCTAAAAGTTGCCCATCAACTTGATCCAAACCAACAAACAATACAAAGTCTGGCGGGCACTCATCATCATCATTTTTCTTTCCCACCAGCAACTTCTTTGCTGCTGCACCTTTCATCTCATTCTGCAGTGAAAATGGATTAGGTACTTCACCAAATTAGAATCCATATAATTTCTCATTTCAACATAAATAAAACGATGATGCGTTGTCACAAAAAAGCCTAAAAATTGAACATTTTGAACAATACATACTAAGAGATTTTAGTTAGTTTTTTTTTTTTTAACAAGAAAGTAATATTTACTACATAAAGAAGCGTAGATCAAGATTCATGAACTTATACATTCAAGTACATGAACACCGATGCAAAATGAATATAGACAGCCAGAGCGTCAACATAATAATTCTAACCAGTCCACTAACAGATTAATTTTGATTTTGGTTTTACTTATGTTGTTGATTTAACAAAACTATATTTAATTTTTTTATATATACAATTGATACTTTCATTTGTGTGTATTGCCCTTTTATACACTAAAGTAAATATGCACATCAAACCTGGTGTTTGATGGTCAAAGAATTCTGGTCACGTTGTATAACAGTAAAGCCATCATCCCTCAAAAGAGATTCAAGCTCCTCCACGACCAAGTCAGATAGATGCGGTTCCAAGCAATCAAAGTGCCACACAAAAGATGACTTATTTTTCGAAAGGCAGGTCCCAGCAGTCTTCTTTTCAAGATTCTCCAGGATGTCACCCACACTTTTCTTCCAATTTAAGAATTCATCTCCTCCTAATTTGACATCTTCATTTAATTCCATATCCCTGCAAACACAATTGAGGTAATTATAATGGCAAACCTTTTTTTTATACCCCCCCAAAAAAATAGCATATAAAAAACATAACGTCTAAATACAACATGTAAATATGTGTAAGAAAAAAAAATAGTACGTTAGTTAACAGCTTACTTTATCAGAAAACCATCTTCCAGGACACGTTTGGCAGACGTGCATGAATCGAACCAATTTGGAAGCTCATCATCTGCTAGCTTGGTAAATAGAAGAACAGTGTTCTTGATATCAGAACAAAGTACATTTAGAACTATAGTGAAATTCGAATTTAAAATTTCTTCATTAATGGGATTCAATTTCTCATCACAATCTATTACAATCAATCTCTTCTTTGTGGAGTCATAATTTGATTTAAGTTCTTTCACATCCAATCTTCTGGAGTGGTCGTCATGAATGAATAGCAGCCTCCCCCGTAATGCCTCCCCAACATAACAAAAATCCTTTCCTTCATAACTGCAATATTGATGTTTGACTTCGATTAGAATATCAGAAAATATAGCTTTCATTGTTTGCCTCTCAACTACCGCAAGATCCCTTAAATAACTGATCACGTTCTTGGGTCTTGCAAGACTGGAAAGGATGGCTTCTTTCACCTCTTTAGTATCCCAAGGATTTATCTGAATTACAGAACTCAATGACAATGGTGATATCACAGTGTTAGAAATCACAATGTTACATTTCCCACGAGCTATAAACTCAAAAGGTGTGTAATACACAATATCCCGAATCGCAGTGATTACAAGACAATCAGCCAATTTATAGTATCTGGTTCTTTCTTTTTGATCAACTTCTTCCTGATAAATACTCACAATCACAGGCTCATAACTGTGTCCATATTTTTCATTAATTCGATCTCTCAGAGCTTGGATTTTTCGGACACGGTCATGCACATCATTGGCTGCATTCCTTGGTAGCACTATGAGTTGTATTAAAACAACAAATACTCCTTGGCTGAGAATCTCTTCAAAGGCTTGGAATTTAAGCTCTATCCCACAACATTCAGATAAATTATCCATTGTTAACACCACTTGTCTCCCTCCAATAGAAGTTTTTAGCTCATTCAACCATTCCTCGTTAGTTGGCTCATTTAGAAAGCGACTCAAGCTCGCCAAGTGAATCATCGCAGGCACAACCTTTATGCCAATAAGCCTACCATCATATTCCAATTCTATCAAACCAGAATTTGACTTGTATTTCAGGTCAAATAAATTCTTACAGCTAGAAAGGAAATGATAACTATGACTAGATGAGGAAAATGCAATCACATCAGAGCCTAACATGCCTATAAGTAACTCCTTCATCGTTGTCATGATTTGGAACATTTCTAAAGAAGGAATTGGATTCCTAAGAAGAAAGACAATTTGTGTCTTGCAATGCTTCCGCTTCCGCCTAATCAAATGTGGAAGCAGCATCAGAGTATAGTCTTCAATCCAAACAATTGCTTTTTCTAGATCAAGCAAATGAATAACTTTGACCAGATACTTATGATGCCTTGAAATATAACAATTCCACCCACTATTGAACCCATCATTTGATAAACACGGTCGAACCCCATTAAGCAAAGGGCACAAATAATTACTCAAAAAATTTTCATCTGTGCAATCATCACCATCTTTAGGTAGAAAAATAGGTAAGAAATTGTATTGATCGAATAACTTGTTTGCAATGACATCTTGCATATCAATTCTAATTTCTATATCCAATAATCCAATCACATAAACCTTATGAGTTTCTGACATAACCTCAATCAATTGGCATACAAAATCATCTTCTTTTAGAGTAAATGCCCAAGTCATACCAGGCGCTACATGACCAACCAAAGGAGGTTTATGAATGGCAACCAAAGGAAGTTTATGAATGGCAAGAACAATTCTTCTTGGATCGTCTTTTGCTTCCCTTGATGATATAGAGCTTGCAGAAGGAAAATGTTGTAGAAAACTCATAACTATAAAATGCACAGGGTCCTACAAAATGACCCCCCAAAAAAAAAATTAAAGGCTAATAGGTGAAACTTGCAATCTTATCATTTTAATAATCATTTGAGAATCAATAACTTGAAAATTAAGATGTATACATAAAAAGATGCAAAAGAAAGGCTTCAAACTAACATTTGAACATATAAACAAGCTATGTAACAATAACTAGCACTTGATGTAAGCCTAGGCCAAGAAAAAATACATTAGCGAGTAGCTTTTCAAATAACAAAAAAATAAAATAAAGTAAAATACGAGAAAAACATAAATTATCAAGTACAAGCTAATATACTAAGAGTATCGTACTTAGATATGCAAATTAAATTACGTGATACTCATTTTCTTTCTTTTCTATGACAAAGGTCTATAATATCAAAATTCAAGAGAGTATACATGTACATATATTGGAGTTTTTTTTCTATTAACATAAAAATTAAACAAAGATGCGCATGCATAATAATTAATTGTGAGACTAAGTACATTAACTGTTAATGAATAACTAGATTCTTCCGAGTGAACTAAATTTTCAAAATTGCAGCCATACTACTACTCCAAAAGCTGTGCACTCAGCAACCTCAGTTTTCTTGAACTCTCATCGTCATAACTAAGAATTAAATAGAAGACAGTTAAATATCAAGAGAATGGTCTCATCTATAGCATGTCATAAATAAAATTCTTTAACAACTTTAACAATTAAGTATTAGCTCAGTGAGAAAATTTAAAGTTCTTTTCAGACACTTCACACATTCTGTTAGTTTATTAAATTTCATGGTGAAATAATGTGAAAACTGTTAATTAAACTAATTCTCCTCCTCTAAAATTCTTAATTGTATATTTTTATATGTAGAGCTGTGACATGTCAAATATCCAAATACGGAAACCACGTTAACTTGAAATGAGTACATTGCATCAACATAAAATTTAATGAAGAAAAAAGAATTATTAACAATCGAGTGCATGTCACAATATATCATCAACTATGGTGTTGACAAATAATATCTGAATTGGGATGGTTTCCTATTGCTTCAAATGATATGAGAAGTTAAATGAATAATTTGAGAAAGCTAATTAACAAGTTACATAGGGGTGTTTCTGAAAGAACCGAAAATCATCTGTAGGGAGCCCCAAAAATAAAATTGTTATGGGACCAGAGCAGAAACAGAGGCAGATCATCTGTCCATAAAAGTAATTAACATATCTGGGAGAGGTAGTAGGATCTTATTTTTCCAGTGAAGATCAGACCCAATGAAGTGGGGAACAAAAGCAGCAACAATACAAGCACAAAAAATGATGCTAGCATCAATATATATATGTATATATAATATCTTTGAACAAACGCAAAAACACCAATCCAAACGAATTTGGATTTGTGCCTTGACGAAAGAGGCTAAAAGCTCATCAGGGATATATCATACAATACAGAACTTATACACTAACACGAACACTACGATACAAACACACAAATGAACCAAACGGAGAAAGAATAGGCACTTGGTTCCAAGGGAAAAACAGTTGCTCAGAAAATGAATTGTTCCGATGAACTCCATTTATATTCTTACAGAGAAACAGAGAAAGCACATTAGACGTTTGCAGCAGAGAGAAAATGGCGTTTCATTCAACAAGAATCGAAAGATGTACAGACATACAAAATATATATAAGTTGAAAGATGCATACCAAGTGGCGGCAAAGTTCTAGGGTTTTGATGGAGAGGAGAATGAAAGAGAAAGAATGGCAGTGTCGCAGGAAGAGTATAGTGTGGAGGAGATAGAAAGAGAGAGAGTGTGTGTGAAGTGTGTTGCTGCAGTGGCTGCACCGGACGTAACTACCTTTTCTGTCTAAACATACTGTCAAAATGGGAATAATATTCCGAAAAAATACACATATAGAAAGCCTATTAGTGCGCATTGTACCACGGAATATGTTCCCGGGTGTAATGAAGTTTTTTTTTTCGGTTGTAATTTGAACAGATAGAGCTTAGGAAGTACAAATGGCAATATATTCTACAAATACAAATACAAAGAGTCTTTTAGACTTTATTTTATTTTTATTAATTAAACTTACACAATTATCCATTTTTTCATAACAACTCTTACACAAAAATTAAATTAAATGCATAATTATTATCTTTCAAATATATATAAAATGTAACTTACCAATTTTTTCTTCAATATTTTATAAATGGGCAGGCAATTATAATATATTTTTTTTTGAAAAAGATGATTTATACATATGAATTACCTTACTGTGATAAAAAAACTCTAGTTTCGTATTTAAAAAAAAAAGATTTGTTATTATAAAAAATTCAAATTAAGTTTTTAAAAAAAAGATACTTATGTTTTATTTGATAAATTTGTCTGTATAGTTAAAAGTTAATTTTTTAGTTCATTGATTAATATTTTTGGATAGTTTTATTACATAAATGGTGAAAAAAAAATTAGAGATTCTATTTTAAATTTAAGATCGATAAGAAAAATTAGTAGGGATAAAGAATAATTAGAAATTTAAATTTACAAATGGTCTTATTTTCACATTTACTGGTTTTATGTAAGTAAAAAATATTTTAAAAAACTAAAGCATATTTTATTTTCATTTATATTTTTAGAAATCATATAAAAATAAAATTTATTTTATTTTATATATTAATCAAATAAAAAAATAATTTATTTCATTTTAATTTAGTTACAATTTTTTGTCATTTTATTTATCATTTTGATATTTATTTATTTATTTTTACAATTCTCTCATAAAGTTTTTATTTTAATAGTTAGATAACATAATTACTTGATTTCCTGCACTAAAGTGTATTAGGGGATAGATTAAAAGAATATATACAAAAATTTCACTTTAAAGTCGTTCCTTTGCCAATTTCAATGTTTATAATATCACTATCATTTAATATAACCTAAATATCACTTAGTCAAATCAAGATAATAATATTCTACATCTATAAATACAAAAAATATATGAACATTCTGTATTTCTAAACACTAGAATTATATATAAGTAACTAGACTTTTTCTATCTCTCTACAAGATTATCATTATTATTATTATGACTTATTTTTAACTTTTTTGAAAATGATGACTTACCTCTAACTTAAACGTCGTACTCCTAGTAAGAGATTCTTTTTTGTCGTTTTATTTCATTATTTTTTACATGCATGGGAGATGAGAAAGAAGTTATTTGAAAGACCAAAACACACGAAAATTCACTATATGTTATCTACTTTTTTTTACTTTATTTCAATTAAATTTCACAACATATTACTTTTATATTAATATTTTGTATGTTGCTTGTAATTTTTTGCTATCCAGACACCTGTGCATAGAGACAATTCCACCATTTTTCCCGACGAAGCTTCCTTCCCTCATTGGCTTCCATGTTCGGCCACCTTCACCCTACCATGCCTCAAAGGTCACCAGTGGCCTTTCTATCACTGCCCATCACCGTACCTAGAGGAGTAGGATATAAGATTTTGGGGACTGACACCAACTCCTGTACGAGTTTTATGACATTATTTGTTTAAATGATTAGATTTTAATTTAATGATTCAAAAACATTTATTTATTATCAACTAAAAATATTTGAATAAATCCAGGCGGTTATATTAAATCTAACAATTCAAATCCTTGATGTCATGAGACTCTTCCCTCTTATAATATACTAGCAATTGCCCATATCTAAAGGCACAGAAATATAATTTAACCTGTAAATAACTTAAATTTAAATTTATAAAGCAAACTTACATTAAAAAAGTATAAAAATAACCTATAAAAATAAAAATCATTAATCAAAAGAGATTAAAAGTATAAAATTTCATTATTTATTATAAACATTATCACATTTTTTAAAATATTAATTTAAAATCTTTTATATAAAAAATATTAAAAAAATATGAGGAGAGGGAGAGAAAAAAAATAATTTTGACCATTTAACAAATTCAACAGTTGAAAATACCTCAAATTCAAAATTTTAAACTTTTTTATTATATAAATGACATTTTTTATATAAAAAGTATTAAAAAAATATGGGAAGAGTGAGAGAAAAAGAAAAATAATTCTAGTCATTTAGCAAATTCAATAGCAAAAAATTTTAAACTTTCTTATTATATAAATGACATAAAATGTAAAAGTGTATATATTTAAAATTTAAGTTTTAAGAACATTTAAAAGTGACGTTTATGTGCATGTCGAACGGGCATGCTGTTGTTTTGAAGTATATTAATCACATTCAAAAAAATTTAAAATTTTAAAAAAATTAAAAAAATAAAAATAATTTTACAATCACATTTTAAAAAAAAATTTCATATAAAGTAATTGAAAAAATAATTAAAGTGGGAAGAAAAAAAATAATTCAAACCATTAAATAAATTTATAATTAAAAAATACCAAATTCTAATTCTTTTGCCTGTGCTTAAATGTACAGAAATATAATTTAATATGTAAAGCTCGTGCAAAGCACAGATCGCTTAGTATAGCATTTTCTTTTCACGTTACGTATATAACTATCACATCAACTAATATATTTTATTATATAAATTTGAAAAATATAACAGTAATTACGTGGCAAAGTTTTAGCGATGATTGGAACAAATATCAAATCATAAGTTATTTAGCATGTAAATAATTCCATTTTGAATTCATAAAACAAACCAATATGAAAAAGTGTAAAAATAACCTATAAAAATAAAAAAACCACTAATCAAAAGAGATTAAGGTATAAAATTTTATTATTTATTATTACTATTATCACATTTTTTAAAGTTTGATACCAAATATATTTTATATAAAAATTATTCAAAAAATAGAAATTTTGAGAGAAAGAGAAAAATTAATTATAGCCATCAAGGAAATCCAAAATTTCAATTTAAAAGTTTATTTTTTTAAAAAATTTTCAAGAAAGTTGAAGTTTAAGTATTTATTTCAAATAAAAAAATTAGTTGACTTTGTCTAATAGGTATCCATACATTATTTAATATCTGTTTGGTAACGCTATCAATTTTTTGTTTTTATTTTTTGCTGTCTTTTTTTTTTTTCTGAAATGAAAGCTGAAACTGCTTTTGGAAATAAAATATTGTCTACAATTAGTTTTTTTAAAATTAATTGGATTTAATAAATATATTTTATGTTAATTTAACTTAATTTAATTATATTGTTTATTAAATTAAATTAAAATAAATTAATTATTATATTTATTAAAAATAATTTAATAAAATATATTTGATATTAAACAAATTAAATTAAATTAAATTATTAAACATATTAACTAATTTAAATTATTTAATATAATTTTAATATTTATTGAATTATTTTTAATTTTAATTTAAGATGAATTAATTAATTTCATATTAAATTATTTATTTATTTATTTAATTTAAAAACTATTTAATTTAATTTAATTATTTAGTAAAAATAAATTAATTAATGAATATGATACATATTAACTGTAATATGATATAATAAAAATAATTAATTCACTGTAATATGATACAATAAAAATAGACAAAATGTTAAAATTAACAAAATATTTGCAAAAGAAAATATAAAAAGATTTTTTATTACGTTTTTCTATTTAAGTTTACATTTTTTTGAAAACAAAAAAATATAAATAGATTTAACAAATATTTTTCTGTTGTCAGTTTAAAAAAATTTATGAACATAAATAGAAATTTTGATTTAAATGTTTAATTTTAATAAAATTTTAAAAAGTATTAAAATCTAAATATATAATTAAAAAAATTAATTGACTTTGTCTATTAGGTATTCAACTATTATTCGATATTATCATATTTTTTAAAATATTAATTTAAAAAAATTTATATTTTTGTGCCTTTATTTAAATTTTAAAATTAAAATTAAAATATTATTTTAAATAAAAATAGTAAAAAAATTATTTTCTCTACCTTAAACCCCTACCCCACACCTGTAAAGAAATATAAATTTATAAAGTAAATGTACATAAAAAAAACTGTATAAATAACCCGTAAAAATAAAAATTATTAATAAAAAGATATCACATTTTAGAAAATATTAAAATAAAAATTTTTATAAACAAATATTATCACATTTTATATATTAATGTAATAATATTTGTAATAAATAATAAAATTTTACATCTTTTTTGGTTAGTGATTTTTATTTTTATAAGTTATTTTTATAATTTTTCATATAAATTTAAAAAACAAATTTACATTTGAGTTATTTGTAGGTTAAATTATATTTTTATACCTTTATTAAAATTTAAAATTTATATTTTTAAATTTAAAATTAAAATTAAAATATTATTTTAAATAAAAAAAATATTATTTTTGTGTGTTAACAACCTCCTATTTTTGTGTCTTGAAACCCTCATCGCCCCATTATTCTCTATCTTATTTATCCACCCAACTCCCATTTCTCTCTCTCTCACACTCTCTCTCTATCTCCTCTGTGCCCTCGGCCCCACCCCCTTTTCTTCGCCCCATCTCCCGCTCTGCACATCTCTCTCTCTCCTCCTTACACCACTTGCCCCACCCCTTCTCCCTCTCCCCCAGCTCTCACTCTCTCTCTCTCTCTCTTGTGTTGACACGTATACAAATATCTAATCAAGTGACATCTTTTGTATAATAGATAAAAATAATAAAAAATATTATTTTCTCTGCCTTAAACCCCTAACCCACACTTGTAAATAAATATAAATTTATAAAGTAAATGTACATAAAAAAAAAAGTATAAATAACCCGTAGAAATAAAAATTATTAATAAAAATATATCACATTTTAGAAAAATATTAAATTAAAAATTTTTATAAAAAAATATTATCACATTTTATATACTAATGTAATAACATTTGTAATAAATAATAAGATTTTACATCTTTTTTGGTTAGTGATTTTTATTTTTATAAGTTATTTTTATAATTTTTCATATAAATTTAAAAAATAAATTTACATTTGAGTTATTTGTAGGTCAAATTCTATTTTTGTACCTTTATTTAAATTTAAAATTTATATTTTAAAATTTTAAATTAAAATTAAAATATTATTTTAAATAAAAAATGTTATTTTTGTATGTTAACAACCTCCTATTTTTGTGCCTTGAAACCCCCACTGCCCCATTATTCTCTGTCTTACTTACCCACGCAACTCCCATTTCTCTCTCTCTCTCACTCTCTCTCTGTCTCCCTTGCACCCCCAAGCCCACCCCCTCTTCCTCGCCCCATTTCCCGCTCTGCACATCTCTCTTTCTCTCCCCCTGCACCCCTGGCCCCACCCCTTCTCCTTCTCCCTCTACCTCTCCCCCATCTCTCTCTCTCTCTCTTTTATTGACACGCATATAAATGTCTAATCAAGTGACCTCCCTTGTATAATAGATGGTCAGGAAAGGACAAGATGGATTTAGCGGGCAATCAAGTAAGGGTTAGGTTTGATTTGGTAATTGGGTCTAAGTTTGGGAAATTTTGTATATTTCGGTCCAAGAAAATGGGAAATGAGAGCAAGATAATTGGGTAAATGAAAATGGGCTTGGATTTTAATTTAGTAAAATATAATTCCCTCACCAAAAATATTGAAATAATTGCACAAAATAAAAAAAATAAGTCATGCCAAATAAGTTCAACAAAAGTTATAAAAAAAATCAAGAATTGAAAAAATTCATTAATTAGCAAAACATAATTTCTGAAAATTACAAAATTTGCACAATTAAATATTAGGTAAGACTAATTTCACGGATAATTAATCTAATTTTCCTCCGTAATGCCCTCAATACAATGCATAGGCACAATTAATAGTCTTTAGAGAGGATATTGTTCCTTGTGAAACTTAGATTGGGAATTAGAGAAATCGATTCCACACCTTGACTTACTCCATTATATAGGAGAATTCAATTAAATGAGCTAAATTGTTAATTTTAGAGTGAGATGCATGGTTTTTCAAAGGTTAAATATAATATGAAATAATAAGACCCCATTGGCATGTCTTATTTTAAAAGCAGGTTAGATAAAAATGAGCAGAAATATTATGTTATTAAATTTATAATTAGAAATACTCTTCAGAATAATAATAACAATTATAAATAAATTATTTTTAAACAGTCACTCTCAAAAGTAATATTTATTACCTAAATAGCATTACTTATTAATTTTGTATATTTTTCTTAGGATTTTTCAACACAAATCAAATACGAGAAGAAGTCTTTTCTTTTCATAGTTTTTTCTCAATAATTTTTTTTTCTTTTTTTTTTAATCCAAGCACAATTTTAAGGCAGCATTTGAAGTGTCAACAGGGTAGGTAGAATGTAAATAGAGTAACTAGAATGAAAATAGGGCCCAAAGATGAATTTTCAATTTTTGAAGTTTCATTCTTTGACAAGGAACCAGATGTTATGTTGTAGTGTTTATAAATTTAGATACACATTTTCAGCACGGAGAAATGAGTTTGTAGGATTTGACATTGTATCCAGTTGAAGATGTTTGTCTCCGTAAAAGCATCTATTTCATTCTTTTCTAAAAATAATTTACAGAAAATTCTGGAATTAGCAAATGTTTGTTTTAAAATTCTTAGCAAATCTTAAATGTCAATGTTTTGCCCCAACCTCAAAAATCCCGATTCATATTTTCAGCCCGGGGTCTTCGAAATTATAACAACGATGCTCTTTTGAAACTTTCACCCCAAAAAAAAAAATAATAATAATAATAATAAATAAATAAAATAAAAATAAATAATAAGATACAAAAAAAAAATAGAGAAATGCTGAATGTAAAAACAATTTTGAAAACATTGCTGTGAGAGAGAGAAATGGGAATTGCATGATTCCTTTTATTTCGCCTAGATTAAGCACCAATAGTAATATATACTCTTCTATCGTACGCACAAATCAATCAAGATTAGGAGTGGAAGATATGATAGATAGCAGAAGTACTCTGCTTCTATCTAAATAGACAAACATGTAGATACAACATAAATGAATTTGAGCATCTAACAAGAAGATGACACAGAGAATTGCTCAACGCCTATTATATGTAATATTAGGCAAAACATGCATGTAGCAGCAATCTCAGCCAATGCTCTACGAGTCTCTAATTTATTGAGTTTTGACTAACAAGTCAGAATATTATGTAGTTTTAATTTTACCTGACTAAAAATATGAAAAAAAGTCAAAATAGAAAATTAATCAAACTCAACATAAAAAACGAACATAAAGCATTGTAGCAAGCAACTGATGTCTCAAATTTTTAGAAACAAATTAAAGACCATGGAAGTTCAAGAGCTAAAGACCCACGTCAATATTGGTTAATCCTCCGAGTACTTTAACAAGCTCTTCCGCATCGCTTACGTACTCACCATCTGCTAGAGGGAGGAATCCCACTCTGATCTTGCAAATCTTTACCTCTTTATCTGAAAAAAACACAGCCCTCTGAACAGCATCCACAAGTTGCCCATCAACTCCATCCAAACCAACAAACAATACAAAGTCCGGCGGGCACCCATCCTCATCATCTCTTTTGCCCATCAGTAACTTCTGTGCTGCTGCACCCTTTGTCACGTTCTACAGTGAAAAAATGATTAGATTATTAGGGTCTAAAAAATTGGATCTATATAATTTCTCATTTTAATGTAAACAAAACGGCGATACATCGTTGCAGAAAAACCTCAAATTTAACTACACCAAGAGCTTTTAGTTAGCTTTTTACTAGCAAGAAAGTAACATTTATTAGAGAGAAAAGCAAGAAAATAACATTTATTAGAGAAAGAACATAGATTCTAGAACTAAGCACTCATCTACAAGAACATCAGTGCAAAATGAATCAAACATGAATCAACATCACCAAGTGCGGAATTAGAATTTTTTTTTTGCCCTGGATATTGAATTGGGCTTTTTTTTTTCCCTGTCTCGTGTTATGAACTGAATATTAAACTGGAATATAGATAGTTAAATTAAAATTAAAATATTATATGATATTAATATTAAAAACAGTTTGAACTAAAATTTAACTTGAGCTATAGCCCACTCCGCCCCTAAACATTACCTTAGAGCTAGAGATAGTAGAGGAGAGTTTGGACTTTTTTTTTTAATTATTTTTTTAATATAAATAGTGCTAACCACTCCTCTAACTGGTTAATTTTGATTTAAAGTTCAGTTATATTGTTGATTTAACTAACTATATTTAGAATTTTTCATATAGTCAACTGATTTTTCCTTTGCATGACTATAATTTTCACGCCATATGCACTTGAAAAGTAATCCAAATGTATCAAACCTGGTGTTTGATCCTCAAAGAATTCTTGTCACGCTGCATAATTGTAGAGCCATCAATTATACCATCCCTCCAAAGAGATTGCATTTCCTCAACAACCAAGTCAGCCAGATGCGGTTCCAAGCAATCAAAGTGCCACACAAAAGATGAATAATTTTTTCTAAGGCAGGTTCCAGCAGTCCTCCTTTCAAAAATCTCCAGGATGTCACCCACACTTTTCTTCCAATTTAAGATTTCATCTTCTCTTAATTTGATATCTTCATTTAATTCCACATCCCTGCAAACACAATTGAGGTAATTATAATGGTGATTTTTTTTTTGGTACAAAAAAAATTATTAAAAAAATTACATTTTGAATACAACATGTAAATATGTGTGAAAAGTAGAAAAAACTAATTACTTGGTTAACGACTTACTTTATTAGAAAACCATCTTCCAGGACACGTTTGGCACGGATGCATGAATTGAACCACTTTGGAAGCTCACCATCGGATAGGCTGGTAAATAGAACAACAGTGTTCTTGAAATCAGAACAAAGTGCATTCAGAACTACAGAAAATTTCGAATCTAGCGATTTTTCATTCATAGGATTCAATTTCTCATCACAATCTATTATAATCAATCTCTTTTTCACAGAGTCATAAGTAGACTGAAGCTCTTCGACATCCAATCTTCCAAAGTGGTCACCATGATGGAATATTGGCCTCCATCTCAATCCCTGCCCAAGCCCAACATAGTGAATGTCCTTCCATTCGTAACTACGACATTGATGTTTGACTTCGACTAAGATATCAGAAAATATGGTTTCCATTTTTTGCCGGTCAACTACAGCAAGGTCCCTTACATAACCTTCCTTGTTTTTAGGTCTTGCAAGACTGAAAAGAATGGCTTCGCTCACCTCTTTAATATCCCAAGGATTTGTCTTAATCACAGAGCTCAATGACAAAGGTGACCTCACAGTGTTTGAAATCACCATGTTACTACTTTTCCCACAAAGTATAAACTCAAAGGGTGTATAATATACAATATCTCGAATTGCAGTAATTACAAGACAATCGGCCAATTTATAGTATCTGGTTCTTTCTTTTTGATCAACTTCTTCCTCATAAATCCTCACAATTATTGGCTCATAATTGAGTCCCCAAATCCCATGTTTTATATTAATTAGACCTTGCAGAGCTTCAATTTTTTGGATTCGAGCATGTGCATCATTGGTAGCATTGTGGGGTCGCACTATGAGTTGTATTAAAACAACAAATACTCCTTGGTTCAGAATCTCTTCAATTGCGTGAAATTTGAGCTCTATTCCACAACATTCAGATATATTATCTATGGCTAACACCATTGGTCTCCCTCCAGTATTACTTTCTAGCTTATTCAACCATTCTTCATTAGTTGGCTCATTTAGAAAGCGTGTCAAACTGGCCATGTGAATCATCACGGGAACAACCTTTATTGCAATAAGTCTACCTTCAAATGCCAATTCTATCATACCAGAATTTGACTTGTATTTTAGGTTAAAGAATTCCTCACAACTCGAAAGGAAATGATGACTATGAGAAGAGGAGGAAAATGTAATCATGTCAGAGGCCAACATGCCTATAAGTAACTCCTTCATTGTCGTCATGATTGGAAACATTTCTAAAGAAGGAAATGGATTTCTAAGAAGAAAGACAATTTGTGTCTTGGGATGTTTTCGCCTAATCAAATTTGGAAGTAGCATTAATGTGTAGTCTTCAATCCAAACAATTGCTTTCCCTGAATTAAGTAAATGATTAACTTTGATAGCATATTTAAGATTCCTTGAAATATAATGATTCCATTCAATGCTGAACCTATCACGTGATAAAAATGGAGGAACCCCATTAAGCAAAGGCCACAAATAATTCCTCAAAAAATGTTCATCTGTGCAATCATCACCATCACCATCTTGAGGTAGAAAAATAGGAAAGAAATTATATTGATTGATTAACTTGTTTGCAATGACATCTTGCATACCAATACTAACTTTTATACCCAATAATCCAATCACATAGACCTCATGAGTTTTTGACATAACCTCAATCAGTTGGCATACAAAATCATCTTCTTTTAGAGTAAACATCCAACTCGTACCAGGCCCTATATGACCAACCAAAGGAAGTTTATGAATGGCAACAACAACTTTTGTTGGATTGTCTTCTGCTAATTCCTCTGATATTATAGAGCTTGAAGAAGGAAAAAGTCTCATAACTATATAGTACACAAAGTCCTGCAAAATGACCCAAAAAAAATGAAGTTTAAGTGATGAAATTTACAACCTTATCATTTTAATAATCATTTGAGAATCAACAACTTGAAAATTAATGAAGAAAATTTAAGAAGTATATATAAAAGATGCAAAAGAAAGGTTTCAAACTAATATTTGAACATATATAAACAAGACATGTCATAGTAACTCAAACTTGATATAGGTCGAGGTCAAGAAAGAATGCAACATAAACAAATGAGAATATATATAGCATGCTTAGATTTGTAGTACTCAATTTCTTTGTTTATTTAGGAGACAAACACATATTCAATTTGACACGTATATGTGTATATATATTTGGGGATTCTTTTCCATTTTCGCATAAGTTAAATAAACATAAAGGTTAATTGTCAAATTAAGTACATTAATCATTCATGAAAAAATAAATTGATGCAGGGGGTTCTCTAGTGAAAAGTGACTCCTCGTATCTTCATCCACATTACTTGAGTGAGAGTTTGTGAAGTATTTTATATATGCATGTGTCATCTCTACTAGATCGGTCTTTTGTTTAGAAGCCACATGTATCATGAATTCTTCACGATGAACAAATTTTCTGGAATTGCAGCCATACTACTGCTACCTAAAATTAACCTCGGTTTTCTTAAACTGTTATCTTGGTAACCAAGAATTATATCTATATACACATATAAGACAGTTAAATACCAAGAGAATCATCTCATCTATAGAACTTAAGCAAGTCATAACAATGAAGTAGGGAAGTTAAGCAGCAACAACAGAAGTTACAAACACAAAAAGTCCGATGTTATCATCAATATATATTTATATATCTTCGAACAAAGACAAAACAAATAGAAGGGGGACCAATCCAAACGTGGGAATACTGGCGTACGGTAAAGAATTACACCAACCCAAACACGAGTACAATATAAACACAGCGATGAACCAAGCGGAGACGGAGCATGTATACGTTACTTTGACAGATGAACCGGGAAGACGAAGAGAAACGGCGAAATTGTCAGGGGTTTGAGGTAGAGAGCAATGAAAGTGAAATTGTAACAGTGTTGCGGGAGGATTAAAAATGGAAGGGAGAGTGTGCGAAGCATAGCATCAAACTCGGGATTTGAGGAAATTCGTGAATTTCCAAAAACAAAATTTGATAAAATTACGGCAATTATCTTTGAAAAGTTCAAAAACAATTTGTGAATTAATTGTTAAATAATAATTTATATAGAAATTGTATTAAATTAATATTTCAAAATCATAAAATAAGAAATGAAAATTTTCATACTGTTACTTATTTACTTTTTTAAATTTGATAATAATGCGTCACATTTGATTTTAATATCTAATCATTCATATAAAATTTGTCATGAAAATATATAAATATAAAAATTTATTCAATAAAATTAGTGTGCTATAATTATTTTCTTCATACTATAATTTTTTCATATATAAATTTATTTAAACATACACAAAATATGATAAACTTAAAATAAATTCTAAATTATTCTATAAATTTTAAAAAATTTCTTTTTAATTTTGAGTAAAGAAAATAAAATTCATTACATTTAAGCTCCATTTATTTCGATTTAAAATTTTACACTGAACTATGTTTTTGTGTAAAAAATTTTGTAGATTATATCTATTTTAAATTAATTAAAATTAGAAATACAAAGAAAAATACTTAATTAATAATTAAACTTTGAAAAAGAGTTTAAAATTTACTAAATATTAATTAAATCTAAAAACTCTCATTTCTCTCACAATAACAATATAAAGAAAAGATATCTAAATGTTAATTAGGAATGGGAACATTCTTTTATATATATATATATATATATATTAATTTTAAATTAAATTAATCATGTTAACTATCTAGTTATGACGTAAAAATAATAATTTTATTTTAAGTTATTTTTATAAAACTAATCAAAAACATTATTTTAATTTAGTTGAGAATAATAATAATTTTAATTAACTAGAGTTAATTTTATACAATGAGTCAAAAATTAAAAAGTAAAAATGCATATTAAAATTGATAAAAGTTTTAAACTAAAAAAAGATGTAGTTATGTTTGAGATTTAATATATATTTTAGAGTTCAGCTTAATTTTTAAAATTAAGTTGGATTGAGATTTGGTAAAAATAAATTTTTATTATTTACATAAAAGTCTGAATTTAATTAATTTTATTAGCTCACTAAAACTCACACAAATAAAAAAAATAAATATAAAAACTAAATTAATAACTCTTTTATAAAAATTATACAACTTTATTGAATATATTTTATAATATAATTAAAAGTTATTTTTTTCAATGTAAAATGTTCTATAATTTTCGTGCTTTGCATATACCAACACTAATAAATAATTAATGTTAAGAAATAATATATGAGATTGAATATAATATAAAATTTATTTTTATACTAATTATTTTTTTAATTGATGAAATATAAAATGTGATAAGTTACGTGATCTGATATAAAATAGTTTCAAATATTTAAATGAATTTTAGCACGAAATTAATAATTAATAAAGACAACAATATAAGAGTTGTTCTGCTCGCTCATGATCTAGGTTCGATTCTTCGAAATTCTCTTTCCTCTATTCCCATGATAATGTACAAAAAAAAAAAAAATTATATACAAAATGCCATATTTTTTGGGTTGGGGAGAAGCTTGTAGCCGCTATCCATGGGTGCGCACTGGGTGAAGTGACCCTAGCCGGTAAAGAACCACGAGGAGGTAAACCAGCCTAACCAAGCTCTGGCTGATCGGTTCAGCCGAGAAGGTTGTTAGATGGCCCTTCACAATTAAAGGAAGGACTACCCCCAAGAAGAGTCGAACTCGGGACCTATTGGTCCCAGGCCCCTCAGTCCGCCATCCGAACCAACTCGACTACCCCTTTCGGGGTTACAAAATGCCATACTTGATATGTCGTTTATCTCCCCCACTTTAGGGATAATCAATCCACCCGATCTTTTTGTATAATTAATGTAATTTTTTTGCAATTAAATACGAGATAAAATATATCTCATGATGATTAATTTAATCTCTCTTCTAATTAAACACATAGTACAGTTCCGAGTGATGAGCAGACGAGAAAATTCATTTATCCAATTAAATATAGGCGTAAAATATGTTAGTACATTTTTTTCTTTTCAAAAATTTAAAATTTTTATCTTTGTCAATGCAACTTTTCATATATTATTATTAAGTTCAACTCAATAATCTATTAAAGTGAAGACTAAATCAAAGTTTGAAAAAAAAATGATTTATAAAAGATATCACTTATTAGATGAAAAATAAAACTCAATTTCATCACTTAATTAGACGCAATGAGTAATTGCGTGAATCAGAGCGTCATTTGATTGGATGACTTCCGAACAAGGGGAAAATGGAACCCCGGAAGGAAGATAAAAGAGCGCCGTTGAGAAAATGGAAACAACTGCGTGTCTACCAGCAAAATTGTTTAGGTTAATTACACCAAGTCCCTTTAGATTACTCAAGAGTGCACTTAACCCCTCTATATCTACAACAATATGCAATTAAACCCCTTATTTGATAAAGGTGGTTGGGGGGGGGGGAGAAAGCGTTATCGTCAACCTGAGAATGTCGTCGGATTGTCTTATAAAAATATTTAAATATGCTCTATATAAAACAATACTTAACTTCTTTATGTATGAATATGATCTATACAACCATAATACTTTATATATAAATTTTGTAGACTAATTATATGCATATTGTTAAATTTACCAATTAAGTTAATTTTAAATTATTCCTCATGATTTAGTTTATTTTAATTATTATGTGTCATTTAAATAGTGGACAAAAAGTAAATAGAATTTAATGAAAGTAGTGATTTGTTATTTTTAATATGCTTTATATTTAAATATCAAGCATATTTAAATATTTTTATAAGACAATCCGACGACATTCTCAGGTTGACGGTTACGCTTTCTCTCCCCCACCTTTGTCAAATAAGGGGTTTAATTGCATATTGTTGTAGATATAGAGGGGTTAAGTGTACTCTTGAGTAATCTAAAGGGACTTGGTGTAATTAACCTAAACAATTTTGCTGGTAGACACGTAGTTGTTTCCATTTTCTCAACGGCGCTCTTTTATCTTCCTTCCGGGGTTCCATTTTCCCTTGCTCGGAAGTCATCCAATCAAATGGCGCTCTGATTCACGCAATTACTCATTGCGTCTAATTAAGTGATGAAATTGAGTTTTATTTTTCATCTAATAAGCGAAATCTTTTATAAATTGATTTTTCTTAAACTCTGATTCAGCCTTTAAAAATCATTTTAATAGATTATTGAGTTAAATTTAATAATAATATATGAAAAGTTATATCGTTAAAGATAAAAATTTTAAATTTTTAGAAAAGAATTTATTATAAATTAAAAAAAAATGTACTAACATATTTTGTGTTTATATTTAATTTTAGTTAACAAATGTCGTAGTCACATGTTATTGCAGGTTTTAAGAATTACAATACATACTCACATCTTATTCGCAGATTCTAAGAGTTATAATACATACTGAAGTATTGACATAAAAGATTATAATTTAATCAAGATTTATATATATATTTTTGAAACTAATCAATATTTATATTGATTTTATCATAATAAATATTGTTGGTTGAATTAATAAATATTATTTAATAAAATTAATAAACTTAATTAAATTATAACCCTTCGTTTCAACCCTTTAGTCTGCAGCAGACCCTGCAGCCGGTCATTCGCTAGTCTTTGATAAATGACGTTGCTTCTCTCAACTTCAATCCGATCGTTCCCTTCCTTTTCGGTGTTAGTCGTTAAAAGTCACCATTCCAATTCTGGCGCCCTCTCTCACTAGTCAATTCCAGACAAATACTCAAAATTTTGTATAATTTTACATGCAATTGTTCCCTCTTCCAAAAATTCTAAATCCGCCTTAGACCATAATTCTTGTTTTTCATTTATTTTTTTTAAATCATAAAACAATAATGCATCATATAATAGTATTTACTTATGAATATATATATATATATATATGTAGTAATAAGTATGTCTATAATACTTTAAATAAAACTAGTATTAAATTTTTTATATAATTGAAATTTTAGACAAAAAGTTTAAATCAAAAAAATTATGATAATTTATGAATTTTAATTTTTTCTAAAATTTTAAGTTTTTATAACAATTATGTGTGTTTTGGTCTGTGAATTTTTAATTTTTAATAAGTACCATAAAATAAAACACAATTTATGCTACTTTAATTTGAAAGATTCAACTTTTTAGAAACTACAACTATGTGAAATTTAAGTTGACAGTTTTAATTTATATATGATCTCGACTCTTAAAATATAATGAAATTTAGAATATCTAAATTATTTTGTGAGATGGTGGAGTCCACTAAAATAAAAATTAAGTGAAAAGTTAAAAATATAAAAATAATCTCAATCATTAAATGAAAAAAAAATAATTATTAGTTGTAAGATCTTAATCTGTGAAGAATATTTTTAAAAATTATCCTAATTTATTACATAAATATATTCTAACAATATATTAAAATTAAACTCAATTAGTTGTCAAGCAACTCAATTAATAAAAATAAATTAAAAAAATTGAAACATTTTAATGAATAGTGATAATTAAAATGTAAACATATATACAATTTGCACAGGCTCGAGGGAAAACTGCTCTGCATAGGACCTTCCCCCAAATTCGTTTTCATTTCCGTTTCTCTTCGAACTTCCAAGCTTCCCTGTCTTCTTCCTCAATTCTCTGAGAAAAAATTAGACTCTTCTTCATTCATATTTTTCAGTCAAACAATTTCTCTCTCTTAACGAATTGAATTTGTTTCCTTCAGCTCTCTCTCCCCCAACCGATTATGCTAGTGGACTGTTCAAAGTGCCGGACGGCGTTACGAGTGCCGCCGGAAGCCAGTTCCGTCCGATGCGCCATATGTGACGCCGTTACTTCCGTCGCCGAGCCTCCCAGCGCGCCAAATCCGGCAGCGGCGGCGGTGGCAGCTCCGTCGCCTTACGACCACGCCCCGCCCGGTCAACCGCCGTCGGCACACGGCCGCAAGAGAGCTGTGATCTGCGGGATTTCGTATCGTAACTCCCGGCACGAGCTCAAAGGTTGCATCAACGATGCCAAGTTCATGAAATACTTGCTGACTAACCGGTTCGACTTTCCTGATTCCTCCATTATCATGCTCACAGGTAATTAGCTTCGCTCTCTCACCGCATTAACTTATAATTATATGAATAATTTCTCTTGATCGTGTAGAGGTTAGATGCTGAGATTCAAGTGCCAATTGTTAAATTTGTTAGAATATGCTAAATGGTCGTTGTGAATGATTCTCTAAATCAATTGTGCATGATTCTCTAAATCAATTGTGCCATTTTTGTTAATTGAAACTGAATTTCTCGTATCGATCTTGTTTTGTTCATTACAGCTTTGTTATTGATAAATATAACTCCTAATATGTTTATTTATTTGTTGCACAAATTCAAATAGAATTTCATGTCTTATGTTATTTGAGAATCCTATAGGTTATCTTATAAATGCTATTTGTTAGAATTCCATTCTATTTTACTTGTTTCACTCTGTTTATAGCTTATTCATTTACCTCTTTTGCATTATTGGTTCGTTATCTAGTTTGTTGTGTATTGTATATTCTATAGGTTTTGACTTTTTTTTTTTTTTTTCAATTTAGGTTTTGAAGGAATTTTCATTTGTAGACTTGTAGTCTTTTGGGTATAGATTCCTGGTATCCAGCTTTTTGATGTCTTTACCTGCAAAAAACTTCAGTTTAATGAGTTCATGTGTCAAAGAGGATTGCTATGGACAATCATGCATAGTTATCTCAACCGTCCATGCGTGTGGGGCTCACTATGGGACCCACACACATGTACGGTTGAGATAGAACGGTCACGTCACCTGCTACTACCGGTAGCATATTCCATAAAAAAATATTGTTATTCCCCTTAGGATGTCCTCCCCCCCCCCCCCAAAAAAAACAAAAAAAAAAGAAAAAAAAATCTTTTTAAATGCTATTTGTGTGGCAAGTTGGCAACTAACAGGTGTTAGCATACAATTTTCCTTTCGTTCTTTATTGTTCCATTATTAAAGTTGATTACTTTCTCTTACAAGACTTTTTGCCATTGAACCTAACAATTGGCCCTCTTTGCAATAGTAATTTTTTTTTATGTAAGGTATCTCATTGGCTACTTGTTTGTCGGTGACCATGGAATCCTACTTGGGCTTTCTACCTCATGTCATTCCAAGATTATCAATGTCTCACTTTCTCTTCTTTAAAGCCTTTATTTGCTCAGCTATAAATTACCTTTAAAGTACTTGATTGCTTCATAAACGTTAAGAGGTCAAGGAAAGGTGCACACGGAAACAACAAAACTGGTGAGAAAGAATGATCGTCATCAAAGTAACATTGATAACACAAATTAAAAAAAGTAAAATAAAATAATGTAGTGACTGGTTCCTAACATTTTGGGGGAAAGTGAATTAGTTCATTATTTAGCTTAAAGAACAAGATCTTATAAAATATTTTGTAAGTCCACTGGCTCCCAACTGGACATAAGAAGGGAAGCATTTTGCTTCAAATCGGGAAAGATGAGAAGACAATTGAAAAAATGAACGGGCAAGCTGCAAGTCTATGTCCCGAACAACTTAAGTACTTGTGTATATTTTTGGAACCGATTCCATGTTGGAGACTAGGAGTTTCATCAGCCCTTGGTTGTGACAAAGTCTTTTGCCACAAGGAATGAATCTGCAAAACCCTATTGAAATTACTAAAATACAACTCACATTAAGTCCCTTTGCATAGTCCACCAAGAGAAACCTTATGCATCTTCTCACATATTTAAAAAATATATATATATAATAAAACAAAAATCTTACTGTAATTTGTCACTTAAAGTTCAGGGTACTCTCTTGTTCCAGTAATTTTGTTTGGAAGTCTGAGACATGGGATCCATTTGTGCTGAATATTGCGAACTCGGTATACATTCTTGAAAACCAGGTGTGGCTTAACCATAAAGCCATCAAAGTGACTGCTTTGGGCCCCAGATTTTAAAAGAAAATTTTGAAAGTCCAAAATAATGTATGTTTTTTCTTAAAAAAAAAAAGAATTATTTGTAGAGTAAAAAAAAGGCGGCCTTTTATGAAGGCCCCAACAAATATTAGGGAACATTCTTAAGAGAAGTGAGAAAAAAAAAAAAGGCTGTCTATGAATCAAAGAGGCCCAAATTGATTATGGTATAATAAATATGTGTGAATATATCTTATCAAAAAGACGCTATTTAGATAAAAACAAACTGAACTTCTAAAAAATCTAAGCTCATTCATTAGGGTTTTCTTACTCTGTTTATACTTTAAATACTGTCTAATCTCCATCTTCTTCTTACCACAACTTTTGTACAGTAGCGCTCACGTACTTTTGTCACCATCCCCTCTCTCTCTCTCTCTCTCTCTCTCTCTCTCTCTGTGTGTGTGTAGATTTTTTTACTTTACAGGTACAACAAGATCTGAAGGCTTTCAAATCAAGTTTTTCTGTTCTTAATTTAATACATTTATTTGAAATACGAGCAACGCATGAATATAAAGATTTGATTAATACTTTTGCACCTCAAAAAGCATGAAAACAAAAAAGCTAGGTAAAAAATTCATTTATATTTACCAAGGCCCCATTTGAAGATGTTGCTTCAGGCCCCAAACGAGGTTAAACCAACCCTGTCGAAAACAGTTATGGGTTGATGCCTTGGTAACACTATGAAACAGAACGTGATTTTACAGTGCATTATTGTCTCAACTCTTAGCTCAATTGTTACATCAGTCTGAGGTTTGTTCAATGAGGAAACTTTTTGGATTGCAAACCGCGAAGAACTTCAAGATAATTTGCTAATTTAATTAAATTGTTTCTTTAACTATTAAACATGACCTTGCCTACCTAGATTTATCGGAGAACATGGTCCTAAACAGATCTAATTGGCGTTGACAAATCCATATAGCCGACCCCACCTAGTGGGAAAAGCTTGGTTTGGTTTGGTTCATTATCCTTGATTATTTAGTAAGAACATGATTTGTCATATAAATGGCAGCAGGTTTCACTTACCATGAGCTTCTGTTGAGACTCCTTTTGATGTTTCTTATGTATTGTATTTCCCGAACTGCTTCATTTTTGCCAATTATAATCTGAGTCCTTATGTGAAAGCTACATTTCAGAAGATGAAACTGATCCTTATAGGAGTCCGACAAAACAGAACATCAGAATGGCTATGTATTGGCTCGTACAAGGTTGTCAGCCAGGAGATTCACTGGTGTTCCATTATTCTGGCCATGGTTCGCAGCAAAGAAACTACAACGGGGATGAGCTAGATGGATATGATGAAACATTGTGTCCCCTAGATTTCGAAACACAGGGAATGATTGTTGATGATGAAGTTAATTTAACAATTGTCAAGCCTCTTCCTCATGGGGTCAAGCTTCATGCAATCATAGACGCTTGTCATAGTGGCACTGTGTTAGATTTGCCTTTCCTTTGTAGGATGGACAGGTTAGTGATTTGGAGTCCATGACCTTCTAATATATTTCAAATTCTGACCCTTCTGAAGACTAATTGCCCTTCTTGCTTTGATATATATATATATATATATATATACTGGTACTGTATAACGCTTGTTTGTTTTGTTGGACAAAGGACGGGGAAGTATGTATGGGAAGACCATCGTCCCCCGTCAGGTGTCTGGAAAGGAACAAGTGGTGGGGAGGTCATTTCCTTCAGTGGCTGTGATGATGATCAAACCTCGGCTGATACAGCTGTAATGCTTTTACTTATTAAGCTCCTCCCTCTTTTATCCTAATAATCCATATACATTTGTTTCAGCTCACATTGTAAAATGCCCAAACAAATGTTTATGGTTACAGGCTCTATCCAAGGTGGCTTCAACTGGCGCAATGACCTTTTCCTTCATCCAAGCGATTGAACGAGGCCAGGCAACTACATATGGGAATATGCTAACTTCAATGCGATCCAACATCCGCAATAAAGACAACAATGTAGGAGGAGGAGTTGTGACATCACTCCTCACTATGCTTCTAACAGGGGGGAATTTGAGTACTGGGACGAGACAGGTATTTTTTTTTTATCTCTAGCAGAGTTGTATATTTATATTAAGTTGCTCACTAGTGTAAATGTTGATATGTCATCACAATCAACAATGTCATAACAAATTGTGGGAAGGGGATGATTTATTGTAGAACAAAAACTGGAGGAACAAATGTCCCAATATAATGTTACAAGTTGTATGTTTAGATTGCATTTATATTTATGGATTTGAAATCAAGGACTTGGTGCTAATTCTTTTAGGATAATTGCTCAAATATGACATTGTTAGTTTAGATGAGAATTTCATCATGGATTTAAGTGGTTTATCGTGATCGATTATTATAAGGGGAAATTGCCTTTACCCCCTCGTACATAGATCCACAATCACTTACACCACTTATACTTAAATAATGTGCACTAATTCCCCATATACTATTCACAAAAGTGACAAAGCCAACGCCATTACATTAGGTACTAAAAAGTCAAAAATGCCCTTTATATAATTAAAGGGCTAAATCTAGCCTCTATCTTTCAAGCTCGGGAGAGAGAGTGAGTCCCCCAAGGCTAGTTCTTCTTTGTCGCCCCCAAACCCCTCGGTCAAAACTAGCTGCAGGTTGACTTCGCGAGGCGAAAGTAGCAGCATTAGGAGAGATTTTGTCAATGGCAAACCCATTTTTTTTTTCTCAGTTTGTAATTTGGTAGAGATTTGTGGCAAATCTACCCAAACAGGTTTTAATATGTTTATATACAAAGAATTTGTTTGTGATTTTGTGAAAATTTGTAGGAAGTCCACAAATCAGATTTGAAAACAGATTTGATACTTTTGTGTATAAAAAATTGTTTGTGATTTTGTGAAGATTTGTATGAAATTCACAAATCAGATTTGATATATATATATATATAGAATTTGTTTGTGATTTCGTGGAGATTTGTGGTAAATCTAAAATTTGTTTGTGATTTGGTGAAGATTTGTAAGAAATCCACCAAATTAGATTTGATATCTATAGAATTTGTTTGTGATTTGGTGGAGATTTGTAGCAAATCCAGATTTGATATATATATATATATATATAACTCGTTTGTATGTATATGTAAGATTTCATATATATCCAATCCAAAAATCGAATCTACCTCCAGATCCAAATCCAAATCTTTTAGAAACAACGCTTTCAAATCAAAGAGATGGGTATGTTTCCATCCTCCAACCCCTTCTCTCTCTCCTCCTCCACCTCCTCTCTCTCTCTCTCTCCTTCCTTATTCACCATCGCCTTCTCAGACCCATTTGGGTTTACTCCCAAACTCTCAAAATCCTCTTGATGGGTAGACCAAATAAGAGCAGCAGAAAAAAAAGAGAGGTTTTTTAGTTGTGTTGTTCTTGAACCTGATTAGATTTAAGTTAGGTGTTTGGTGTCGCAGCAGCAGAGAAGCATTGAAGTTGAGCTTTTCCAGCTGTGTTATTCTTGAACCTGATTGGATTCAAGTTAGGCGTTTGGTGTCACGGCAGCGAAGAAGCATTGAAGGTTGGCAGCTGAACGACGGGAAAGAAGGGGAAGGGTATTTCCGTCCATTCATCACATATTTTTATGGATATATAGCATACCTGCACTTATCCTAAATGTGAAACACACGCACTGTTAACTTCAATGATTCCGTTGGTTTTGTCACTTTTGTGAATAGTACAGGGTATTAGTGCATGTTTTTGAAGTATAGGAAATGTAAGTGACTTTGGGCCTAAGTACAAGGGGGCAAAGGCAATTTCCCTTATTATAATGGATTTGAAATCACCACTAAAAACTAATTATTTGAAATACTCTTAATAGTTATTTGATATCCTTTAATTTGAAATCCTTAGCTATTTGATTTGAGTTTTATATTACTGAAAGGATTTAAAATATTAAGGTGATACTTTCTTAGGCTATGCTAATGATTCTGTGTCAAATGTTTGAAATTTTGTCACTTTTGATGCAGGAACCGCAGTTAACGGCTAATGAACCATTCGATGTCTACTCAAAGCCTTTCTCCCTGTAAACTAGCACAACACTCTTTCGTCTTATTGCTTATTTAATATTTTGGCTTAGTGAGGACGGCGCCGATAAAGAAAGCTAGCAATTTGAAATTCCGCTAATTTGCTGTTAGCTTTTATCGTATTGTTTGACTCGGAATATATTATACACGGCTTAGAACTCTTTCTAAATTATTATATTTTCTTGCAAAAAATTTCTATTAGCTAAGCCCTACCGTCCCACATGACAAACTCATTTATTCGCTGTATCTAATTTGTACTTTGTAAGGAAATTATTGAATGAATTGACCTTAAAATTTACTAGCTAGGCTATTTGGGTTTAAATTCAAGAAAACCATATGGGTTGTCTACTCCTGAATGGTTCTGTAATTTCATTTGGGTTTAAATTCAAGAAAACCATGTGGGTTGTCTATTCAATCAGTGTTTTCATTTGTCCGGCCCAATTTCTCATTTGATTTTGTTTTGATTTGAAGTTGATGGTGCTTCAATACAAGGTACCGTTTGGCAACTCAAAAAAAATACCAAAAGTTGCATTTTGTAACTTTTGGTGTGTTTGGCAAAACCATAAATTTTTTCACTTTTTTGATTTGTTACAGTAAAAAATTTACCAAACATCTAAAAGTTACTAAAAAATAGTAAAAATTTCACTTGGTTCAACCAAACAAACAAAAAAGTGCCAAAAAGAAAAAAACACCTAAAAATTTACCAAAACTTTAGTTTTTTTTTTTGAACTTTCAAACACCCCCAAATTGCAGAGTTGGGTGAAAAGTGGAGCTTCCAAAGAATTTTTGTCACTGTAGATTTTTTGTTTTCCCACATCATTGTCGCCTCCGCAAAGGTAAATTATGTGTTCTGAAATTCGTGTGAAGTCAAAACAGAAAGTAAAGAAAACAAAATTTCAATTACAAGTCCCCGCAAGCGCATTAAGGAAACTTGAAATTTATGAGGAAAAATAAATAATAATTAAAATTTATCATGAGTCTTTTTATTTTTCTATCCAAGATACAACCAATAACCAAAAAAAAAAAAATGTGTGAAGTAAATGAAAGAGACTAAAATGTGCCAGCACAAGGTGAGTTTGGAAGAGAGAAAATTATTGGATGGGAGCATTGAAACACATGGTGTAGTGCTCAGCTCCTTTTGGAGCCTTGGAATTTTTTAAAAAATTCTTAAAAATTTTAGAAGTTTTTAATATTTTCAATTATATTTTATCATGTGTCACTTTTACATTACTTTTAACACTACTTTTTTATTTTTTTTAATTTTTTTTGAAACTCAAAAAATCTTATGTGAATAAGACGCTTTGCATAACTCTACTTCTTCTACCACTACTCTCTCGTTAGATTTGTTGCATGTTAGAGTATAACGTTTTTAAGCCTTATCATAATTTTTACTTTTTTTTTTTTTAATTTTAAATAATCTACAGGATGGTTTTTCAAATGTAGAGACATTGTAGTATTCATTTTTATAGAGCATATACTATATAAAGATGCTAAAAAAGTAATATATATATATATATATATTTATAAAAAAAAAATACCTACATCAGCATTTCTACATTGTCTCTATATTTGAGAATTTCTACAATTGCTTTTTAAATATAAAGAAATGCTATTGTATTATCTTTTGTAGAGAGAATATACTATATAAAGATGTTGATACAGAATGTTATTAAATAAAAGATTTGTAAAATTATTTTTTACTTTTTTTTTAAGAATTTACAAAAAATTATTATTGTAATAGGGTCGAGATTAAAAGTGTTTTCCTCACTTAATACTATTTTTTTGTTGGACATAGTAGAGAACATGCCATTAGTTATCACTATTGATCCATCGATGTAGAACTGTTATGTAAAATAATTTTTCAAAATACCAAAAATTAAAGTAAAAATATTTTATACGTATTGATTTAAGGAAAATTTGTGATATATTAGTTTCATTTATTTAGCCTTTCTCACTTGCTGATCTTTAAAAACATTTGAAAATTTGCTCTGCCATTTAAAAGTGAAGGTCTTGACGCCATTTATATATTGTCAAATCAGTGTACTGATTTAGGGTGAGATTACTTTAATACCAAAAGTAGATCCAGAGCCTTCTCTTAACAAGGCGAGCATTATTTTAATAATTAAATTATTTCAATTTTGTCTGCCATCTTTTAATATAATAATTTAGTACATTATTTTGAGAAAAATTACACACTACGATATAATTTATTATATTTATTAATATATTGTAATATAAATTTATATTTTAATAAACGGCAAAAAAATTTTTTTTTTTTGAAATGATGGATAAAATGTGTCGTGGTATAGCCTCTAAAATAAAATAAAAATACTCTTTTTAGAAAAACTTTTAAAAGAAATTGATCATAATACCAAAACTCACTAATTTTTAGCAATTTCTTTTAATTTCTTTCAATTAAATTTTAATATATATCATTTTTACATCAACTTTTTGTACTTTTCCAATATTTTTTTTGTTTTGCCGTCCAAACAAAACTTCACCGTGACTGTTACCAAAGTAAAGAATTTGAAGTTACACAAAAAAAAAAAAAAAAAGGAGCTCTTAAAGAAAATGCTTAGATAATCCACATCAAACCGTGCCGTGGAATGTCAACAAAAGACGAAATGATAGGCAAAAATACAACTATCCTATCCAAAAGGAAAGGGATTGTATTATATTAGTAGCAAAGTACAAGAAACTAGTTCCTCTCTCAACAACAAGCTGAAATCGACCTGACCCGACCGAACAGCCTCCAATTAAAGGTCAACATACAAAGCCAAAAGAAAAACTGGGGGGAAGAGATTTAACGAGTCTTAGGTAAATTTAACAAGAAAACTTTTTTAAACAGCATATGCAAACTTACTTGATCTTCAGTTATATACCACATCTGATTAGAGAGAAATGTTAGAGTATTTAAACGAGTCTCATCTTCAAATAATAGTATAATTAAAGTCATAAGACATGAAATACGAATCCATTCAATGTATAAACTTAAAAGTCAAATGTATTTTTAATGATAGTGATTTATGTTTAAAATAGAGAATCCCAATTATTGTAAATAAATGATAGTAATTCTTTTGTAGATCGGAAGTATGTTTTTTAAACACATGTAATTTATCTTACTTACAAAAAAAAAAAAAACCTCCAATTAAAGATGGCCGGCAAGCACTAGATTCCGAAGTTCCGAAGGTTTTAATCCTTGCTCGATCGAGGATCCATGGTTGATTCTCACTCGACATCCTCCTTGATCCATCGTTTGATTCTATTGACAGCAAAGAAATACTGTGCAAAAAATGACCCCCAAGGATTTGATAAGAAATTATTTAAAAGTGGCACTTAAAAGTGACAAGAACATCGACATTTTAAGCCCGTCTTGTTAAGCCCGTAGGGTACTCTCCTAGAGAAATTTAACGAACCCCTTAAGTTGTTCAGGCTGGGCTTAGGGTTGAGTTCATCGGCCCAACCCAAAAAAATTAAAATATTTTTAAAATTTTTTATATATTTATATACTATTTTTTATTATTTACTTATAAAAATTAAGTTTCTATATCAAAATTTAAGAAAAAGTATATTTATTTTGGAACTAAACCACTTACTTTTACAAAATAAATAAATAAATAAAGGGTAAATTAAGTTTCAATATTTATTTTTGTTTATCGAGCCCGTTAAATACGTGGGATAGTATTTTTAAGTTACTTTTACTTATTTATTTAATGATTCGTAATTTAATTACTTTCATAATTTAATAGAATATATTTATTTAATTAATTAATAATTTACAAAATATAATAATTAATAACTTAATTAAGTTACTTATTGATAAAATTAATTAAAATAATTTAACTAAATTAATATAAAATATATTTTATTAAATTATTGATAATATATAATATAATTAAATTAATACGAAATATATTTTACTTAATTATTTGGGTAAAATAATATAATTAAATTAATACGAAATATATTTTACTTAATTATTTGGGTAAAATAATATAATTAGACTCATTACAGAAACCTTCCTAAATATTAGGCTAATTACTAGAATCTCCCTCAATCATTTGAACTTAGTAAGATTATTTATGTAATTGAGCTGTAACACATTAACGGCTTTAGGGAAAAAAACTAACGAAATGGGTCGAAATGTGACAAACATTAAAAAATATGGAAGGTAAGTGTAAGATTAAAATAGTTGAGGATAGTCTCTGTAACTAGTATAATATTCAGGAGGTTTAGGTATAATTTATTTTAAAATTTTTACAAAATTTAAAAATTCAAACACGAAAAGTCAAAAAGCGAATCCATTCAAATGACCAAAATTGGTTCATTTCAAGCAGATTTCATTATTTATCGTTACATAATTGTTTTTTTAGTTACACTCCAGATGTTAAAAAATTACCCAAATCACATTTTAAACATTTTAAACAAATTTAAAGTTCAATTTTTACTATTTATCTCTACATTTTTGTTTTTTTAGTTGCCCTCCAAACACAAAAAAATTACCCAAATCACATTTTAAACAAATTTAAAAAGCTCCAACTGGTGCCAATGTTAAACTTTAAAAAAAAATGACTAATAGTGAAATTGGGTGAAATTCATTGACCCAATATTAACGAAGCAAAAGTGAATAAAAAATAAATTAAAATATGATAAAAATTTAGATTATCAACAAAATTAAGATAAAATTTCTCATTTCACTTTGATTAGTTGAATTACAAAAATATCTTACTAATTATATTTAATATGTTGAAAAATTAAAATATTAGTGTTAATATATTTATTATTGTCATTTTGTCAATTTATATATTGGTGTTTTTATTACTTAGGGTGCGTTAGGCGCACTGAAAAACGTTAAAAAACTCTGAAAACCTCTGAAAGTTATTCACTTTTTATCTTATTATACAAATTACGAACTCACAATTTATCTCACTTTTTTTTGATTGGTAAAATTATTACATTACTATTAATAAAAACATGTACAATGTTCGAGGGACATGCCCTAAGACTTCCTTATGGATAGTCCCCTGGGAGAAAAAAAAATATAAGTTAGTATACAGACATAGTTAATAAAGCTATCTATAGATGCCAACCATCAAACTATATGCTCCTCCTATTAGTTCTCTTAGTTAGCACTTCCTTTTTAAGAGTCACTATCTCTAAAACCTACCTTATAACATGACGTACATTAGGTGATTTCCTTTCAAAAGTCACAGCATTTCTTTCTCTCCAAATGAAGTACACAACTGCACAAAAATTGATTCTTGAAATTCGACTTTGTGACGAGTTTGACTTGATATTTTTACTAGACCCAATTTATAGTGTCATCCCACTTCCTTGCATCGAATGAGATTTCCCTATTCTTCAACGTGGACATTCATACCCTATATGTGAATGGACATTGGAGCAAAAGATGATCCAAATTCTCTACATTCTAGGAGTGTTCAAATATCCATTCAACTCGTTTAACCCGACCGACCCTAACCCAAACTAATGGTAATGGTTAGTTTTGCTTATTAATTTGGGTGGGTAATGGGTGAAGTTTGAAATTTTTAATCTTTGTTGGTTCGGGTTTCGGGTCTTCAATTTTCTCAACCACCAAAATCGACCTAAACCAATATTATGGCATTGTGTACAATTTGCACTCTACAAATTTCATTTTATCTTCAAAGAGTTGAAAGTGCCACGTGGTAATCTCACTGGTGAATGAGATTCCATCCTTATCTCATCATGTGAGGAAGAGAAAATTTCATCTCCATCTAACAACCTTTTGGTCCTTTTTAATTTTTTTTCTTACTCCCTTCTCTTTCCATCTCTCTCAGCCACACCAATTTACAAACTAAAAAACCCTAGATCGGTAGATCTCAAAAGAGAAATAAGTTTCTAATTGCCAGCCTGGAGGGTGATCTAAAATTACCTTGGCTGAGGTGTAATCCAGCGATTGAAGTTTGAGTTATTTAAATGGGTATGCTTCAAATTTCTAGAAGGACTAACTATAATTTTACTTGGTATTTTAGAAAGTGTGTTCTATGAGATATGTGATCAAACTTCTTACACTCCTACCTTTTATGTCTTCTTGAACAAATTGTGACTTTCTAATCCCAATTGAGTTATTTTATTTAATTATTTATTACTTATTTATTTATTTATTTTTAGGAGGTGTTGGGGACTGTCTTATAATTGATAGGATTTGTAAATTTAGCAAACCTTTGTCTTTCACATTAAGATTTTAACAATACTTTTGAAACTTTAGTTGAGTATTGGTTCATCTATCTCGTTCTTTGTGAAATTTACTTCAAATTTTCTAAGATGAGAATTATGGTTCACCTCAAGTACATCTTTCATCTTTCTACTAGTGGCTTACTTGGGTTAACTAGAGTTGCGGCAATACTGTAAGATTTTGTATGTTTTTTTTTTTTATTAATTTATCATTCTTACCATTAAAGAAAATATTATTTTCAACCCGCCAACCCGACTAACCCAATCTGCCCAACCTGTGGTTCGAAATTGGTTCCATTTTTGCTCCACCCGATTTGAGTGGTTTGGGTGGTAGGTAAACTCCCAACCCAACTCAACCCAACCCATGAACCGCCCTATTACATTCCCTCCACACAGATAACATTCCATTGTTTCTCTCGTACTATAAGATAAAAGTTTGTCCTGAGTGGCAAGTTTTCCATTGATTGCTAACAATGTGATAAAACTATGGCTAAACACATTACCTTTGAACTTGACCAAAAAAATCTCGACCAACTTTATTTCATTTATCACTCCAAACGCCCTCTTAACGTGGTGGGAATGGGGTCGAGGGAAGGCGGCCGACCCACTATCCACCCCGCTGATAAAACACCTATGGAAATAATTCTATCTAGCCTTCAATGTCCGTAACCCATGGTGAATATTAAAAGGGTCCATTTCCTGTACCAGCCATTCATCCAATAACAGTTATTGCAATTATTATAATAACCCAATTGACAACAAATTAGATAAGACAATCATGAATTTGAAGATGGTAACCTTTTTATTTTTTATTTTTTTGTTTATATTTTTAAAATTTTTTAAATTGGCAACAAAATCATATTTATTAAATCTGTTTATATTTTTTTATTTTCAAAAAAATAAAAATATAAATAAAAAAATGTAAAAAAAAATATTTTTATTCTATTTTTTTCTGTTACAAATATTTTATCAACTTTAGTATTTTGTCTATTTTTGTTACATCATATCAAAATGAATTATTTTATTTAAATATTTTATTAAACTAAAATTATTTTTAATAAATAACATAATTTAATTAAATTAACTATATAAATTAATATGTAATATATTTTATTAATTTATTTTCAATAAATAATTAAATTAAATAATTAATTCAATAAATATGAAATATTTATTATTAAATTATTTTTAATAAATAATAAAATTAAATTAACTAATTTAATTTAATTAACATAAAAATATTTTATTAAATTATTTTGAATAAATAATATAATTATTTATTTATTTAATAATTAGTTTAATTTAATTAATATGAAATATATTTTATTAAATTATTTTTAATAAATATCAAAATTAAATTAGTTAATAAATTTAATAACTAATTTATTTATTTATATGATATGAAATATATTTTGTTAATTAATAAAAAATCTTAAATAAATTATTTAACTATGAAATATATTTTATTTAATTTGTTTTTAATAAAAAATATAATTAAATTGTAATTAGTATATTTTGTATTTACTAAATTAAATGATATAATAATTATATTTTATTCAAATGTTTTTAATAACTAATATATTTAAATTATAATTTAATATATGTTATATTTATTGAATCAAATGATTTTTAATAAATAATTTAACTGTTTAATTTAATTTAATTAAACATAAAATAATTTATTTAATTTTTATATTTATAAAATATATTTTATTAAATTCAATTAATTTTTTAAAATATAGTAAATTTAATTATTTTATGAAAATAAAAATTAATAGTTGTAAACAAAATTGTATTTCTAAACGCAATTTTAATTTTCATTTTAGAAAAAAAAAAAAGAAAAAACAACAATAAAAAACAAAAAACAGACAACATAAACAAATAAATATAAATAGAAAAACAACAGCGTTACCAAATAACCCGTAAAAGTTGAAGTTATATTTTCAACTTCTTCTGGTACGTACATGGAAGTCCGCAGCCGCTACCCCGTACTGGGGTGCGCACAGGACGAAGCACGCTCCAGGACCCTAGCCGGCAAAGGCCCCTGGAGAGTTAACTAGCCTAGGCAAGCCCTGGCTGACCGGCACGACCGAGATGAGACCATTAGGCACCCGCCATCACAACGGTAACCCACCCCCCGTGGGAGAGTCGAACCCGGAACCTCGAGAGGCCCAAGCTCTAAGGCGAGCCCGACTTCCACTCGGCCACCCCCGAAGGGGCATATTTTCAACTTCTTGATTCTTATGAAAATGCATCCAATGGATGAAAATGTTATAGTCTTGACCATTAGATGTACTTCTATAAAAATCAAAAGGTTGAAAATACAATTTCAACTCCCAAAATTGTATTTCAATTTCAGAAATCCCCAATCCAATTATAACTACATGATTGAGATATTTGAAACTCCAAAATACAACCGCAAATGTGCCCAAAGAATAATTACAAAGTTGACAATATAATCACATCATGCAGTTGTTTCATGCAACATATAAACATCAAGGTTAGCTGACACAAGAAAGTACCCAAAAAAATAAATAAATAAAAATAAAAAGTTGATAGTCTCCATCCTAGGGGTGTCGGTGAGCTTTAACCTAGACATTACAGAAGAGACTGAAGACACAGCTGCCACTCTGAAACATATTGAATCTGCAAAGACAAATTAAGACCCCTCGTCAACACGGGGTGCGGAAGGAGTTGAATCTCTCCCAGTCCTTTGTATTGTGTGTAAAATTATGGAGAGGAAATGAAAATAGAGGAGAATTTGCTTTGAGACACACTTCACCTTTAGAGAGAGACAGCGATTGGCATATGCTGCATTCTCACACTTCTAATTCTCTTTCAGCACTAACGGAACTTTGTCTCATTCGGTTTGCTGCCCCTAAATGCTGAAAGAAAGAAGAATGACCTTGTTGCTGAAACAGAAAACATGGTAGAGAGAATTGGAATCTATGGACAAGAAGAAAAAGAAAATGAACCGCTAAGAAAGGAAAGAATGTCAAATCACTGTAGCAAGAACAGAAAACAGGAAATGAAACTAAAACACTGGGAACAAGATGGCGAAGAGTAACCTTTAGTTGTGGTGGCTGCAGCAGAAATGTGGTGCTGCAATGTGTAGGAAGAACTCTGAGCGCTAGATTTGCCTGTACTTGACTGAGCTGTATGTGCATTTTCCATTATAATAATTATCAGCTCCAGAGTCCAAACCAGTAAAATGTATCTAAATTGGAGGCACTATATTGGCGCAGCAGTTTCCAATAAAAGAATGAAAAAAATAACAAGCCAACCAACGCTGTTAAAGAAGAAATTGAAAAGAAAAGGACAAGACGGGACAATGCAAGTCAAGTATTTTTGGGCTCTTAAGAGTTCAGACTAATGAAGGTGACAACAAAGTTTCGGGGTAACTACCAAAATGATTTGATAGCTCAAGGAACTCAAATGGTTCAATGCTCATGTGCAGCAAGGATGCAAAGCATGGGATGAAGTAAATGTACCAGAAACTAGTTCATGACTGGCTGAATTTTTCTCATCGCCTCCACCTAAGGTAGTCCTTTGATGCCCATTGTTCTTTGCATGACAGGCAGCCTTCCTGAATAGGTTGTCAGCATTTTTCTTGTTAACAGCTTTAGATTCTTCAACATCATCCTCTCCTTCAGAAAAGACAGACGGACTTGACCAACCAGCTAAATTTGGATCAGCCCTACTCTTTCGGGCAAATTTTAACAGCCTTTTAAATCCTTTGGGTTGATCTTTTTGGCATACCATTGAAGGTGGATTCTCAGCATTTCCCCACTCAATAAAATCTGGTTCAGCACTCTCCTCCAGCAGCATTTGCGACAATGAGTGGCGAACACGTGGACTCGATACTGCTACTGGTGCAACATTGGCCGCGGATGCAACTTGGCGAGGGCTCTCATCAAGTGGAATAGGCAGATCTTGATGCTCCTCTATTTCTACCCAAGCTGTTGGGGAGATAACTAATTCTTCTTCAATTTCAGTTTTTAATGCAGATTCTGTCACCCTTGTAGAGCTATCATCACCAGTGGCGGCAACTTCTTCAGAGCTCCCTGTGTCAAGGCATTTTGGGCTAGTTATTTGGGTTTCTAATTCCAACTCAGTATCAGCTTCTGGTGCTTCAAGAACTCCCATCACCTGCTGACTGACAGGATTGTGAACATCAGCAGCCACCCCATTTTCCTGATCTTGGATCATACCTCCAGAAGTTCTCAATGTTTCCTCAGGTGAAGAAGAAACTTTTGTCTTGACAACAGGAGAGCCAACACCAGGTCCAATACCAGATCCCTTACGGAGATAAGGTTTCGACTCCAATGGCACCACACTGCTCTTCTTGGTCACCTTGCTATATAAACTAGGCTTTGCTCTAACCATTGAATGATCTTTTTCTGTAGTCGTCTGAACTTTTGCTTTTGCAGTTTTCCCATTTTTTGTTAATGGTAGCTGCTGCTTCCCAGTCGCACCTTTCATGCTCTTGCTAGAGTCATTCTGGCTTCCCTTCACATTTTTTAGCTGCTGTTGGGATCTTTCCACCCTTGGGCTTGACCGAGGAGCTGATGAAGCTGGGTGGGGCTTTCGAAGAGTAGGTGTAGTACTGGCAGATGAGGGTCCACAAGAAGTTTTAGCCGGGGATGTCCTGATTGCCTTTGGTGAAGGTGTTGATGGCCCTGATTTCCGAATAGCAGGTGAGGCTGATGCTCTAGATGGAGCTTTCTTAGCAACAGCAGGTTTTGAGGATTCCTTCTTAGGATTTGTAGATGGAGTTAAATTCTTATGTGATATCCGCGGTTTAGCTAGAGAATTTTTTCTGCCAACATCATTTACATTTGCTGAGGCCATTTCAGCTTTTCTTACTTCAAGAATTTGCTGCATTGCTCTAAATTGTGCTTGTTTCGCTGCTCGCTTTCCTGCTGCTTCGGCCCTAAGTTTTTCATCCCTCTTTTCCTTGTAGTGGTCATAAAAACCACCTCTCTGCTCACATGGGACATCTTGGCTTCCATTTTTGTCAGGTGCTACTTTTTCATATCTAACAGGCTTACTTTCCATCATTTTTTTCAACATCTGATTCAACTCTGCCTCCTTCTGCCGGTTCCATTCATCTGAGGCTGTTAACTTTTCAGTATTTTCCTCTCTTTGGGTTACTAGTGTCTCTGTTTGACTGCCTATAGGACAAGACAATCGTTTTTCACATGTGTCTAAGTTTGCATCTACTTTAGCAGCCTCAACAGGGCTGTGATCTCCAGAAACAAAATCAGATCCTATTTTTGCTTCGACAGAACTCTTTGGAATTTCTCCACCATCTAAATTATTGGAAGTCATTGGAACAGAACTTTCAGAAAAAGTTTCAGGAAGACGATCAGTGGACTTTTCCCCCATACCTGCACTCCATCTTCTTAGTACAGATTTATTTGTACAGGAGACATCTAAAGTTGATCTCCTCTTCTGAATATCTGAGGTTTGATCTCTTTGTTTGCTTTCAAAAAGACTGATTGCATCTTGCACACTCATCCTCTGTACATTAGTTTCTGATTGTTTGGGGGGTAGTTCGGATCCTTCCTCTTCTGTACCATTCATAGCTTCATCTCTATAAGTTAGTGTTTTATCTCTAGCAGGAAAAAAATTGAGGCTCTTAATTGTCAGTGCAGTAGGCCTGTGTGACCCAGATCGCCCTATTTGGATCCTCCGCATTGGAGATGCTGACCTTCTAGGTGATGCAGACCTAATGAGAGTCCGACTTCTTTCCACAACTGGCTGGTCCTCCTCCTCACTAGAGTAAGAAGATTCCTCACTTTCTGTTGAACTGCGTCGCTCAATCTGGGCAACTTTTGCAGGGGAGACACCATACTTTACTGGTGTATCTGACTTTGATGGTTTTGATATTTGAGAATTCCCTTCAATCTTGTTGAACCTGTCATTTCTTGGATCACTTGCAGAAGGTGACTTCTTATCAATAGGTAGATCAACAGTCTGGCCCATTTGGTTAAGTTCTACAAACTTATGCAAAGTATTCCTAAAATAGACAACAATAAATGGTTAAATTTTAGTAGTTACTACCCTATCATGTACGTTAAAAACAAGTCCTGTTTTTAAGAAATAAGAAAGAAAAGGAAAGAAGATAATGAAGAACATAAGGATTTAATTTTCTTGCAAATAGTCAAAAAAAGTAGCAGACAAGTGCACCAAGATTTTATTTTTTATGCCCAAGTTACCTCAAATCTATGGCTCCAAAAAGTTGAGCAAACTTTTCTATATCAGTTATATCCTTTAACGTACACATGGCTCCAGTAACCTGGTTGAAAGCCACAGCTAATTCCTCTCTTAATGCTGTTAGTCTCAAGTCCATTGCTCGCAGCAATTCATTCCTGTCAGTTTTCAAGGTGAAATTGGTACACAGTGCAGGAAAAAATTGCCTTTCGAAAACAAAACAATCAATACACATACTTTGACGCATCTGATGACACAGTCTCAACTTGATCCTGATACCAAAATCCATATTACTTGCCACATACAAATACATGCAGACATATGACAAATATTAAACAATATACCCAAAAGGTGAAGAAACATATTAAAACAATAAACTGAAAAGGTTAAAAAAATAAAAAAAAAAATAGATATTACTTTTAGCTTTGCTGCCACACTATTCAAGTTGCAGCTACCTGCAACAAAAGGGAAACCAGTGACAGATGTTTAGTTACATAAGAAATGGATGGGGAAACATGATTCGAAATAGAGAACCTTGACAGTCACCTGAACAAAGCCTTGTCCCAACAGCTAACATAAAGAACTTTGAGCACAATGCAAATGAACAACACAAAAAAGGAAAGAACCAATATAACAAACCAAAGGACCAAACAGGCTGCACCCAGGATTGTGATATCTGGGATATGCAAAATTGCTTTCATATTTTTTGACTCAATTGACAAACTAATTTCCTTTATGGGATATGCCTATAAATGCTAGGCAAGTCACTCAGGTTTTGCACAAACCACACTAATAAATATCCCTTGTGGAAGCACAAAACTTTTGCGGACTGGATTTTAGTACTCCCAGGTTAATAAAAAGTAACTGTTTAATAAACTAACCTTTTCCCCCTACACCAGAAGGATCCCCATGATTCTGAGAAAGGCATACAAGATGCACGTGAGCTCAATACATAGTTCAAGAATGAACTTCCAAATAAACATATAGATATTACCTTGGTATACAAAGAAAGGTGAAACTTTCTGGCTTCCTGCAGTTGATTTATTTCATTTTCGATAGTGTTGACAG
Source organism: Vitellaria paradoxa (assembly GCA_019916065.1). Classification (NCBI taxonomy): domain Eukaryota; kingdom Viridiplantae; phylum Streptophyta; class Magnoliopsida; order Ericales; family Sapotaceae; genus Vitellaria; species Vitellaria paradoxa. The sequence goes on along the minus strand of CM034242.1, from coordinate 38,149,024 downwards.
TATTTAGTATGTCTGGTGAACCAACAATATGTAGAAATCTAAGAAACAGCAAGGTTGCAGTGAGAAAAATTAAATGTTCAGATTTTATCCCCGACAAAGTAAAGCAACACAAAAAGAAACAATTTATGACATCAACCTTGTTAATGTCAATTTTGTAAACCATTTGTAACCATCATGATTTTTGGGCAGGTAGAGTTTGAAGTCGGCATTGGATCCTCTTAAGAGCAAATCTTTCAATTCAGATTTGTGCAGCACCAGCTGCTCCAAAAGACCAGAAGCTATTGTTTCTACTTTGCTGCCATTGTGTACACAAGCTTCATACCTACAACAAGGTTAAAATGCCTCTGAAATAATTTCCAAGTACCCAAGCATGATGACTAGAAATAATCAGCAAAAAATAAAATGTGTATGTATAGCCAGAAATCAAGAGCCAAGGTCAAGAGCTTATCTCACTGAAACCCTTAAAATAAGCAGTGGACAAAAAAATAGTAATGACAATGGTAATGTTAATGCATAGATACTATTGTACTAATAAACATAGCAGTCATAACAATGTTAACAACAGCAATAATAATAGCCATCACCATCATCTTCATGCTGATGCTTTTAACAATTATGATCACTGCTCTTGCTGTTGTTTTGGAGTTGCTAACAAGCATATTTGTTCCTTAAAATTCTATCCATTAGTTTATAATGTTGAATGGGGATATGCAAATCTTAAAATTTAAAACTCCTCAAAACTTCAAAATTCAAAATTACTATGTCTATTGTGAAATTAGTTAGAAGAAAATGCCCACCTGAATGTTCTAAAATGCTTGATCTAAAGCTTGGTAAGATTTTGTTAAAACCAGAGAAGACCAGAATCACTTAATATTTTATACAATCAGGGTCTCCCTTTTTTTTTTTTTTGGTTTTATATATATACTGTGGGAACCTGCAGCCACTACCCTTCGGGGTGTGCATTAGGTAAACTCACCAGGCCCACGTAATAGCCCACAAGCCACACAAGTCAAGTAAATACACAGAAAATTCATGTGTGGCTCATCCCCAAGGGAAGGCTCATGGGGTTTGAACTCCTGACCCCACCAAAGGAGGGCAAGAAATATAAAATCCGGGCCTTAATCGTGTTTACATTTTAGTATTTCGTATATATTAATGCAAAGGTTAAATAATTAAAGGAGGAGTAGGAGAAGGATGAGGAAGCAAGATTATTAAGAACAGTTTCCGCAAGTACGCAAAAGTAATTGTCAGTGGCTAATAGTTACAGGAAGATCGCGAACCTATTTTGGGTTGGAAACAAATGAAATTCAGCATAATCAAGTGCTGCACCAGCATCAATTTCACCCTTCATCTTGACCTGCTTATCTCACAAGCACGATGACCTGAAAAGGAGGAAAAGAATAAATAAATTGCAGACCGTCGATCGGAGAACTTTGCTATACTACTACGTATGTTGCACCATATAAATTAATAATCCATGTTCCAAGTATCATATAACCTAACCTTCCTTAGATTATAAGCACTCCATCTGAAGTCAAATTCATATGCTGGGAATGAAACAGAAGAGGGGTTTACATAAAATTAAGCACTGTACCAAAGGGGTTATTATACAATCACTTGGTTAACACTCTCCAAGTACTTGCATCAACATTTTGCAGGAAGATCTTACACTGAATTCGGCTTAAAAGCTAAGAAAAGCACTTCAGAAATGCTAACCAAACAGTACCTATATCCAACTAAAATGCATCACTCCACAAATCGATCCACGTAACAAAGTAAAAATAAAACACCAGCTGAACAAACAAGTAGATGCAAACTAAACACCTACATTCCATCACTAAGAAAAAAGCTTTGAAAAAGAAATTAAAAGAAAATTGAAAACCTCTTTTCAACAAACAAATTGCAAGTAAACCGTCGGTGAGGGAAAAGCATTAATTTGACCCATTAAATAGAACACCTACCACTCAAGATCAGATCCAGCCTAAAACAAACCCGAATCTTTCGAATTACAGCGATAATGTGAACATTGTGAAGTGAGCGAGAGCAAATTCACGGCTCGTATCACTGCCCGAACCACCAAAAAATCATCCGAGTCTCAAGCATCCCGTTTTTTAACTAACTGCCAACAATGTTACAAACAAAATGCAAAGTGTATCAGAAGAGTGAAAGCGCTATAAGAAAACGGAAATCCATAGACTCGAACACCCGGGGGGGGGGGAGGGAGGGAGAGAGAGAGAGAGGTGTCTACCTCGGTAGAGATCTCAAATGCGAGCTGAAATAGAAGTGGCTCTTTCTTTTTCTTCCTTTATTTTTTTTCTTTCTTTGCTATATAGATAGAGAGAAAGTGGTGGTCCGGACTCCGGTGGACCGCTGATGGAGAGAGAAAGCAGTGGCGATGGGGTAGACAGCAGGGAGAGAGGGGGGAGGGGGGACGAGAAAGCGAAAGCACAGATATGCAAGAGCTGAAGCGCCTTGCCAATGCTACAAAAATAAAATATTTTGATCCGGGCGAAATTGACAACCCGACTGCCTCTAGGGTAATTTTATTTTTAGAGGCCGTTTGGATGTAAAAAAAAAAAGTAAAAAATCTTAATTTTTTTTTTTTTTTTTTGTAGTTTTTTGTGTTTTTTTAGTTAATTTTTTTTGTGTGTTTGGTGAAATAAAGTGTAATTTTTTACTTTTTTTTTACATCTTTTAAGTATTTGGTAAACTTTTTAATGTAACAAAGCAAAAATCTTTTAAGTGTTTGGTAAACTTTTTAATGTAACAAAGCAAAAAAGTGGTAACTTTTTATGTGTTTGATAAGTTTTTTACTATAGCAAAGCAAAAAATTGATAATTTTTGTATGTTTGATAAAACTTTTGCTTTTATTTTTTACTGTAACAAAGCAAAAAAGTGAGAAAAATTGTAGCTCTATCAAATGCACCAAAAGTTACAAAATGTAACTTTTGATATTTTTTTGATAGTTTTTGAGCCTCTAAATGGGCCCTTAATATTTTGGGTCCGACTAGCGCATTGATAATTTGATAAATATTTGAAAATATTTAAAAATTATTTACTTATTATCTTAGTATAAGAATTACAAAATTATAAATTATTTCAATTTATTTCATTTTATCTCACTTTTTGTCATTTCAAACACTCTCATTGTGCATTTTATATATTATTTTATTCATATTTTTATAATTTTTATAGTTATTTTTCATCTAAAAATATAATTTAATAAATAGTTAAAAAAATTAACGAGTTTAAGTAAGCGGACATGAAAATTCAAAACTAAGATCTGATCACTTTTAGGCCCGAGTCAGCTCAAGCTCTTGTATGCCTCTAATGTGTACACATTTAAAAAAGTGACAAATTAATTATTTATCATTTTATACAAATTTGATATCAGAGGGCAGACTCTCCGTTTTTTAAAAAATTTAAAAAAAAAATATCAAAAATTTTAACTTTTTTCTAATTAAATTTCGTCACGTGTCATTTTATACATCGACTTTTGATTTGTTTCAAACTTTTTTTAGAATTTTAAATGCCACATACTCTTTCTACCCAATAAAAAAATAATTTAAATCAAATTACAATTTATTTTATTGAATTAAAATTAAATTCTAAAAATTATAATTTCTGATAAAAAAATATTTATTTGACTAAAATGAAAATTAATTACGATTAAAACAATTTACACTTAAAAAATACTATTTATTATAAGAAGGGTAGAGGGTGAGAAATTAAAAGAAGGGCCCATTTAACATTATCCTTCACAAAATAAACTGATGTAATTTATATCATAAAAATTTTCTTTAATTTACCGATGTGGTGTTTAGCTTAAAATTTTATTAAAAATAAAATTAAAAAGAAGAAGAAAATAAAATATATATGCATTTTTAAAATTTTGTAAAATAAAAATTAAATTATTTAACAAATATCAATTACTATTTTACAATTACTATTTTATAACGAATACCTACCCATTTTGTTGTCATTTTTTTAATCCAATTAAAAAATAGAATAAATTTTGCAAATCTTGTCTTTGTGGGACTTCTTGCTCCGGGGCATTTAACATATTTTTGCTTTAAATTTTTTTTTTTTTTTTACATTTTTTCGTGTTTTCTTTTAATTTATTAAATTGATCTTCAAATATACAATTAAGAAAAATGTACAAATGTCGTGTATGATTATTGTCTAATTAAAAAACCCAAGGTTGACGATATCATTGGAGTTTTGGCTCAAAAACATGTGGCCTTTCTAATTTAAAAATTAACATATAATTCTCTTATAATTTGAAGGTTAAAGTACGTTAACTACCTCTAAGATTTAATAAAAATGTACAAAGTATTCTTGTGGTTTCAAAAATTACATTTACTAACTTTAATTTTTAAATTATATTACAAATTTTTTCTTAAATTGGCATGATTCTCCCAATTGTGCTTACTCATGTCTCATTGATGATAGAGACTTAAATATGTGTTTTTTTTTTTTTTTGAAAATTTTAATTATTGTTTGAAATTCGTAGATCACGATATTTGAGATGTATGTTAAAATTTGATTTGATTATATAATTGAACATGTAAATTTTCAATTAAGACTTACCTGAAAATTTTGAAATGATTGAATTTGTCTAGATCATCTTTAGAGTGTCTTAATATTAACCCAGTGGTAACAGGATCGCTGGATATAACTTTAACAATGAAATATCTAATTTTTATGATCAAACGGTCAATGGTTCTTATTTAAAATTTTATGAGTTCATTTGTATGCTAGTTCGCTTAATGGCATAGGAAAATCTGTAACAAAGTTTACAAAGAAGGGGTATAGGGTCGGAGCTAATGTTGGCCCGGGGAGAGGCACATGCCCACCCTCCAAAAAAAAAAAAATTTACACTATTTTTATATACATTATGTTATGTACTTGATTGTGCCCACTCAAAAAATGAAAAAAAAAAATTTAACTCAATATTAATTGGGACGTGGCTCTCCTAATCTTTTGGTTTCTATAATTTATTTATTTATTTTTTTTTGCTCTTGTAAATGTTAATCTTTTATTTTCATCTAAGGACTGATGAAATAAGTTTAATTTGTAATAAATATAAAGATAATTACAATGTAAAAATTAAAAAGAAAAAGTAAATATAATGGGACCCACAACAAAGTATACTGTCGGCTTTTAGATAAAAATGAAGGGCTGAAATTTACAAGAGTAAAAAAATATCAAAAGCAAAAAGAGCAGGGAGGCGGGTCCTATTAATTGTGTCCACTTAAGAAAAGAAAAAAAAAAAGAAAAATTAATCCAATATCTAACCCTACTTTGACTATTTTTTCTCTCTCCTTTTCTTTTCCGACAATCAAACTCTTTTTTTATTTCTCTCATAGTATCCTACTAATTATTTATTTATCTTTTAATTAATATCCACCTACACATAATTTTATGACTCCGCCCTATAAGAGTAATAGGTTTAATTTTATAACCACGAGGACACTTGTGTATTTATTAAATCTTGATGGTAATTATATAGTTTACATTAATTTGAATTAAAGTGTAAAATTTATTCAAATATACTATTAAAAAAATGTACACGTGCTATATTTGATTATCGTTTGAACTTAATGGGTTTTAGCTCAAGCAATATGTAACCCCATTTAATTTTAAAATTAGTGCATAATTCTCTTATAATTTGAATTAAAGTGTAAAATTGGCATAATTTATTAAATTTAAATGTAAAAAATATCTGTACCTTAATATCAAAATGAATTCTCCGAAAAAAAAAAGATTTTTTTTACAAAACACGGATGGATAAATAATATTTTTTACCTATTTTATATAAAACTAAAATATTATTTTATTTTTTAAGCAGATCCAACACAAAATTATAAAAATTTATATATTTTTTAAATAATTAAATATCAACCTTCATGACATGTAACTATATAAGGCATAAATTTAATTAAATGAAGAGAATTTCGTCAACTGTATACGTAATCTAAATCACAAATGGAGGATGTAACAATTTTTAAATGAGAGAGATCATGTACTTTTTGGTTAAATTTTTATGGAGTGTAGCGTAATTATTCTTAAAATATATTCTACAATAAAAATAAAAGTACTAGAAATGGGTCTGCATGAGTTCATCAAATGCTGCCCAAAATCAGATAAGAGTACATGGTATCTTCTACTAACTTTTTATCTTATTTAATTAAGATGTGGGAGAAAAAAAAAAACGTGAATATATATAAACGGTTGAATTTTAATTCAACAGCTCTTTATCTTAATATACTGAATTAATATTAAATACTATACCAGCTACCTCTTTTTTATTTTGAGTTTGTTTGGAGTAAGAAAAAGTGAGATAAATTGAGATAAATTGAGAGTTCGTAATGCGTGCAGTGAAAAAAAAATTTGATATAATATAAAGTTAACAGAGATTTATAGAATTTTTTATTATTTTTTAACAAACCAAACGAGACCTTTATGACTTAACCTTTTGATTATAAACATCCACAATAGCAAGAAACATTTTCAAATCTCAATTCACAAAAGCGACAACCCCAATAACACAAAGGCCCCAAGAGGATTGGACTCAAATTTATTTACATAAATTTACAGCAAGCTCCAAACATAATCAAATCTATTCTTTTTGTCAATACCTATTTATAAGTAATATATTTGTGTGAAATAAAGAATCGAGGTGATCGGATTGATGGGACCTCTTAGCTTTGGGGACGAACTCATGTATGGATGGTCTTAGGTATATAGTTCAGGTAACTTGTTCTAAGAAAAATTTTTAATTGAAAAAATATATTTTTTATAAATTTAGACCGTTCCAAATTTTTGTATTCTAATTTATTTTGTCTTTAAATTCTTTGATCAACTTGTAAATTTTGTCTAAATTTTTATAGTATAATCTACTTTATCTCTAAATTCTTTCTTCAATTCAACTAATTTCAAATTGTGAATCCGTCACTATCTTATTAATGTTGCATCGAGTTAAAGTTTTAGTTGCATGTGGTCCTCCCCGTTCAAATCATCCTGGGCATTTGTTACAAAAATTATGCTTCGTCAGTGCATACCTTTTCTATGGGTTGCACAGAGCTCAATAGTCTACACCCTCGAGCTCACTTTTTTAATGGTTGAAGACTTTTGGAAAGCAACTGTCTTACGTTGTGTTTGATTGGATAAAAATTGAAAGGAAAGAGGAGGGAGGCTGGGAGGATAATTATCTTTTTCCTTTGTTTGGTTAGAAAAAAAATTGGGGGAAAAAAAAAAAGAAGAAGGGGAATCAAAAAGTGAGTGTGAGGTCTATTATTTTTTGTTCTTGAAAATTAAGGGAAAAGAAGAGAGAGCCGAGAGAAAGTGGAAGAGGAGATAGATGGGAGCGAAGGATAAAAAATTAACAAAAAAAAAAAAAGAAATTCACCGATGATACCACAATTGTCCCATATTGAAAGAGAGTCGAGAACTGAGATAGCTTATAAGCGCCTCTACTTCTCTCCTTGTCACGACCCGCAAAGCAGATAATATCTATTAGGAGAGCCTACAGTGTGCGGACGAAAATGAAACATCAACAGTTGGCACAATTTGTGGAAATTGAAAGGGTCACGAGTCTACTATTCCCAGTCTCTCAGTTCTTGATTGGGGGTTTTCATGATACCACAACTGTCCCACATCAGAAAAGAGGGGCTTTCATGATACCACAACTGTCCCACATCAGAAAAGAGTCGAGAACTGAGATAATTTATAAGCACCTCTACCTCTCTTTCTAGCATGATGAATTTTAAAACCGTGCATGAGAGTGTCCACAGAAGAATGCACAAGGTTTAAGGTGTGCGTAAGAAAATGAAATATCATCACCCACTATTTCCTTAAATAATTTTTATCCTACCTTACAAATATCCGTGTATAAATATATTTTTTTTCTTTTTTACTTTTCATTCAATCAATGGATAGAAAAGGTAGTAGGAAGGGATAGGATCGAACTTAAAAATTTTGAAATAAAATATTTAATAAGTCCTATCTAAAAAATGAATAAACTTATCTAAAAAGAATTGAAAATGAATAAATGATAAATGATAAAAAAAGGCCTATCTAAAAAATGTTAAGGACTATAAAAAATTTAAAGTTGGATAAATAATAAATGATTAAAAAAATTGAAGTTGGAACAAAAATAAATAATAAAAGGATAAAAAAAAAAGTTGTTAAAGACTGGATTGATGGATAAAAATCAATGATGTAAGAGTTTTTTAAAATTTTAATGATAAATGTCCATTAAAAATTTTAATGATAAATGTCTGGTGAAATTCAAAGTGAAATTCTTGTTGAAATCTTAAAAGTCAAAGGCAGATGGATATGAATGTAGATAAGTAAAGATAAATTAGGGTAACAAAGTAAAACAAAAAATGTATAACTAATTTAAAAAAAATAAATGAGAATAATTGTCCTTACTCTACCGCAGCAATCTCCATCTCAGCATTCAACCAAACGCATTATTTTCCTTCCCTCGCCCTTTCTTTCTCCCGTTTTTTCCATACCAAAGATACAAATACAGGGGCAAGAAAAGCGTGAAGATGCCAAGCTTCTCTCACACCCAAAGCCGATCAAATAATGGCATCGAACCACCAAAGCAAAAAGTCTATTTCGTGGCACTCTAAGCAAAACTAACGAGATATCAGAATCAAATGCTACTCAACTAGAATGTCTAAGAAAAAGACATTTTTGTTTTATTCTGTTTTTTTTTGAATTATTTTATTTTTTATTGGCTTAATTATTTTCAAAAAAAATTACATTTTTATTGAAATTACAATTTAAAAATATAAAGGCAAAATAGCAATTTATAAATTCCATAATTTTGGTTATCAAACATAAACAAGATCGCTATAATTACCAGAATGAAAATAAAAATTTACGAGTCAAAAAAATTATTTTAACTGAATAAAATTTTAATTAAAAAATTATTTTAATTACTATACATAAAATCACATTCAGTAAATTTAGTTACGAAAATTGACAGTTATAACTCAATCGTAACTGTGAGGGATTTGTATTTATCTTAGAGGGAACTAAGGTAGTGGGGTGTAATCCATATAAAAAATTAATTTATAATAATTACTATAAAGTAATATTTTTAGTTAAATTAAAATAATTTATATATTTAAATAAAATTAGTCACTATTAAAATAATAATTTATTTTTCATGTAAATAATAATAATTATTAAATTAATTTATAGTTAAAATAAAAAATAAACACTTTTTAAAATTAAGATATTTACTTTTAAAATAAATAATTTATTAGTAAAAAAAAATTAATGTGTGAGTACTCTATACATATAAATTATAATTTTTAAATCAAACTTAATGAAACCGTACGAATGAATTATTACAATAATTCCAAAATTAACGTGGCTCGTTTGGAGCCATAAAAAAAAAATTAAAAAACTTCAAAAATTTTCAAATTCCTCCAATCATATTTTGCCACCTATCATTTTACATCACATCAATCTCATCGATTAATTTTTTTTTTTTGTTTTTTTTAGACTCTAAACACCCCGTAATCGTTACAAATTAAATGTTATTCAAACATAATAAAAAATAATGCATTACCCTTGCTACTAATATAAAATTTACCTCTGTAATTTTATTAGACTGTATTTGCATCTATGGATTTGAGATCAAAGGTATTAGAACTAATTAGTTAAAAATTAGTCCAGATATAAATTTGAACAGTTTAATATAATAATTTCGTGACGAGTTTGAAATCATTAAAATAGAAACAGAAAAATAAACCAAAAAGGGTTACTTGAAATCTTTTCTAATAATGGCTTTATCATTCTACCGAATGGTAGCATCACTATTTTGATAAGCAATTATTAGAAAAAGTTTCATATATTATTATATAAATTAACTTTAAGTTTCATATATTATTACATAAATTAACTCAATAACTTATTTTTTAATCTCATTTAATTTTAAATTTATTGATTTAAAATTATAATTTTTAAATGTAAAGGAGACCAATCCAGCATTTATTAAAAAAAAGGTAAAAAAATCCTTAATCCAGGTACAAGTAACAAGCCAGTTTTCAAAAATACCATTTAGATATGCAGTTTAAAAATAATAATAATAATAATAACATATTGGGCAAACAAGTTTAATACCCATAGGGTTGTATTTGGGTCAAAGCCCAAAGTTTCGTACCCAAGCCCACACCACAACTACTTCAGTAACATTGTCTGGATTATATTTTTAAATTAATTATTTTCCACGTCAACACTGAGCAATTTTTTTTTTCTTTGAAACACAGGGAACTTCAATACTCAGCAATTAAAAGATTCTGTTTGGTTTGTTATAAACTTCTAAAAATCTCTGAAAATTTTTAAAAATTATTTATTTTTTATTTTATTATATAAATTACGAATCTATAATTTATCTCATTTTTTATTATTCTTAACACATCAAAAATCATGTCACATTGATAATAGAAGTATGGGTGTTAATACATGCCCACGCCCAAAGCTTAGTTTGACAATACTAGTTAAAAGTTAACTTTCGTTTATTTTTTGTTTTTTAATTTTTTTTTTTGAGATGATCAATATTATTTTCTAATATTTTAATTTTATCAAATTAATAAAAAGTTAGAAATTAACTTTTTCTATTCCTAAATATAAAAAAATAATTTTTATCAACTAGTTACCAAAAAAAAAAAAATTTAACTTTTTTCTTCCTAAATTAAGTCTAAATTTTTTCTTCTATTTTTATTTGGAAAATACTACCTTACTAAAAAGGAAGTAAAAGTCTACTTGAAAAAAGTATCAAGAGAATTATGGGAATGATAATGGTATAATAAAAAAAATATTTTAATTAATTATTATTTTTAAAATGATTAACCCACAACCTTGTCTCTTATTATTATTTTTTTTTTTGGGTGCAAAAAATATTTGCAATATTTATAATTCTCCCAATGTACTTTATATACTTAACGGAAAGCGTAATTAATATTATTCTACCAAAAAATTTTATTAAAATGATATGGTATATTTATGAGCTCATTAGTTTAAAAATGTAAACTCATAAAAAAATATTTTTATTGCATTTATGATATTGTAACATTATTTTATCATGGATTTTTATAAATATTCCTGCGAAGAATTTTCTATTAAAAACTATCATGGACCCTTTGTGGCCGGCTAAGCAGCAAGTATGTGGTTGTGTGTAACATCGTCAACCAATTCTACGTGGAATTTAATTCTATTCTATAATTATGTTGTCCTGATCACTTACACAACAGCCTGAAAATCACGTTTGAATTGCTTTGTAAGATGCTAACAAAACGTTCCAAATTAAACGATACCATGTTGTATGATAAGAGATTCGATTTCTGTGTTCCCCCTTTTTTTTTTTTAAGATAATTTTTTTTTTGTAAGGAGGAGGAGAAAGGTTCGAATTCGAGTTATGAGCAAACAGGAGAGACTCTTAACCACTGAGTTATAGACCACACTCAAATTGATTGTTGTGTTCCCACTTACTGCAAAGTGAATTTTGTTTTTTTTCCATCGATTGCTAAAGACTTTTAGCGACCGTGCACAATTATACTAAAAGAATCATTAATTTTATGACTGTTATTATATTTACTGACTGCTTTATAACCATCGTCTTATTTATTGTTTTGAAGCAACCGTTTAAAATTTAGTAGCTGGACTTTCTCGATTGCCTTCGAGCGGTCATCTTTTAATTTTTGCTGGCTGCTTAAAATAGTGTTTAAATATTTTTTAAAAAAAAATATTCAAAAATTATTTAACTCCCCTAATAATTTCTTGTGCACATATAATATAATAAATCCACGTATAATTACATGCATGTCCATAAAATTAAGCACACTAATAAAAATAATATTAAATTAGAAAGTTATTAGTTAATAAAATTATTCCATAAGTATGAAGTTATATTATTACAAATAATGGATTGTGGTGCTAACATCAATGGTAATATTAGTTCCATAACATTAAACTCGTGAAACTTTGGATTAAAATCGAAATGCTTATAATAAAAGTAAAATTACATATTGTAAGCAAAAAATTTTAAATTTATTTTTAATATAAGTCATTTAATTTTGATCTAACGGCTCATAAACCTGATGCTAGGAACTAACATCACATATGATGTTAACAGCCCCTCTTTCACAAATAATAATAAAAAAGTTAACAGCCATTCTAGAAGAGATCGAAACCGCATCGATCGAACTTGAAATAAATGACTAAATTAGTCAAAGAAACAAAATCTATTGAAACATAAAACAAATAAACGAATTATGGTAAAATTAAAAGAATAAGTTTCTAAAGACGCTGGTGCTTCGAATCTTGTGCAATCTATTCCTATAGGTCCATTTTGTTTAGATCACATCACATGTCAAATTTTGCGGTCATTCGAGATCGTATGCTCAATTTGAGTGCTCATACTTAAAACTCTTAAGTTATAAAATTATATTTGATACGTGAGAATGGAATGGAATCCATTTCTACTTTAATCTATTCTCATATTTGATATCAAAAAATTAAATTGAAATGCTATTTTTTGGGAATAGTTATTCTTATATTAGGTGGAAAAATGCATTCCACAATTTAAGTGATAGAGTGGTCATTCAATTACAATCAAAATCTGATCCAAAAGCTAAAAAAAATAAAAATAAAAAACAAGCAATTACTTTATAATAAAAAAATTCTTAACTATTCCCTTGAATTGTAAAATGACCATTTAACCACTTGACCTTATTTTCGAACTTGATCAGAACTCGAGCTATAAAATGACTATTTTACCCTTGTATCTTTTTTTTTTTTTGCAAGTTCATATTTTGGGCTTCTTAAAAACTAATAAAAATATTCTTTCATATTACTTAATAACTAGGCAAATTTTGATTCGATTTAAATTCGAGTTGTAAAATGATTATTTTACCTCTGAGTTCATATTTTACCCAAATTTGGATTTTCAAAAGATTAAAAAATATTTATCAATGTGTTTCTTGATAACTAATAAAATTTCATCCAAATTTGAACTCAAATTGTAAAATGATAATTTTACCCCTGAATTATTTTTGTATCCAAATTTACATTCTAAGCTACCCAAAAGGCTAAAAAATACCCTTGACATATGTCTTAATAATTAAACGAATTTCATTTCGATCTAAATTTAGATTATAAAATTACTATTTTGTCCCTGGGCCCATTTTTTTTGTCAAATTTATATTTTAGGCATTCCAAAAGAATAAAAAAATTATTGACTTATTTTTTATTAGTTAAAAAATATTTGGCCCAATTCGAACTTAAATTGTAAAGTGACAATTTTATCCCAACGCCATTTTTTTATTTAAATTAGCATTCTGAAAATAAATTTTATTTTTATAATTTTTAAAAAATTAATGTTACTAGTTTTTATTATATTTCATTATATTTATATATATGTTGTCAAATTATGAAAATTTGAATGTCTATTCTATTCTCATTATTTTCATATTAGTAATTAAACAAATGAATGGAATTTAAACAATTACGTGTGCTATTTTGAACAATTTAGTGTTCTAAATAACGCACGATTCATTTATGCATGTCACTTGTACCTAAATCATGCTTTCACATCAACCCTTGTTGCCTTTGAATGTTGTACGCTCAATTAGAACATTTGACTCTAACTTGAAAAGTCTAAAGTTTCCAGTTTCAACTAAAAATTATGAGTAAACTTTTCAAGTAACTCAATACTCCATACGATCTATTTCTACATGTCACTTAAGCTTAAATCACATACGCTACCTGTTAACTTTCACGGCCTCTAGAGGCAATATGCTCAATTTGAGCATTCAAGTCTTACTTGAAAATTTTTAAGTTTCTAGTTTTCATTTTCAATGCGAGTGAACTTTTCGGGCAACCTAATGCTCCAAATCCTGAGTAGTTTATTTCTATAGGTCATTTGTGTCTATATCATGTTACGCGTCAAGTCTCGTGGCCTCTACGGGCCATTTGCTCGATTTGAGTATTCAAGTTTAATTTGGAGAGTCTTAAGATTTGAGTTTCAATTCAAAACTACTAGTGGACGTTTCGAGCAACCTGATGCTTCAAATCTTGCGCAATTCATTACTATACGTCGCTTAACCTGTGTAATTAACTTCTTTTCATGATTTAACCACCACGATTGATTGATTTTATTATAAAGAGAATATGCAAATATCTCTTTTGTACTCCACCCAAACAAGTTACTATAGAGGTAAATCATTAATCGTCTATTACAAAGTTACATGGAGGTTAAACATTTTATTCTCTATAGTCTAAACTGTCATTACCCCTTTATTTTACAATTCTTGCAACTCATCAATCAATTGTTGCATGTACGCATCAATCTTATCATTGGATCTTTTTGGCTCATCATTAAGGACCCAAAAAAAAAAAAGTTATTTCATGCATGGCCAACGAGAAAGTTATAAGGAGCAAGCACTATCGGCCATGTACAACATTCATCGTCCTAAATGGATTTAACCTATTTGCAATCAAACCAAGCCGTGCATTCCGACTGTCACTAGCAAAGTTATGATTCTTACAATCAAATTCTTTTTTCAAGCGGGTGTATTAGCAGGATGCATTAATTTCATATTATAGGGAACTCAATTTTGTTCCCTTATCTGAGTAATTGTAAGAATTCATTATTATTATCCGAGTAATTAGTAGAATTCATTATTATTATTATTATTATTATTGAGACTTAGAGTTACTTAGAGTAATTCGTAAATGTTGCTCATCAAATTTCATAAGCATTAGATATGTCAAATTTTTCAGATTCAGTCAAAATAGTTATTTGACCGAAAAAAAAAAAAAGAAAAACAAATTGACAATCCATATCAAGTTAGATTCTCATAAAATTATACAAAAACAATACATTACACAAAAGATTTTCACATTGAGAAATTAGGCTAATTTAAGAATTAGGGGTCAATTTAGTCCATAACTCGAAAAAGGTTTTTACTGACACACGGGGAGAGCTATATTTTTTGGACCAACTAGTTTAACTTACAAAAATATGAAGAACTCTAGAATATTTAGAAACATGTCAGTGAACATAGAAGAAGGCTTGGGATAGCTAATTAGCATTTCTAAAAGTCATCCAGGGAGCCGGACTCAAAATAATTCGTATTAACGAAAATGGAACGATTAGTGTTTCAAACACAAATTGAATCCTCAAATCGTATTAAAATGCACCCAAATTTTACAGAGACATTAAGGACACATTTTCGAAAATAGCCCCCTAGTAAACTAGATCAAATTAATTTTTTAAAAAAATTTCTTAAAATGCGTGCGAAAAATTGTGCCGACACATGAAAATTTTATCTTGAATTTTTAAAAATCGATGGTGGTGGTGGGGGTGTTGAGCGGTAGAGCAAAGATTAATCCTAAAATGAGTAAACTCTTTTTTTTCCATGGTTAATCAAGTTGTTTTTGTTACAGAAGAAGTTAAACGTAGGGATCACAAGAACAAGATACTAGAGGCCTTTTGGGATATTTGAAATTGCAATATTGGAAATTTATGTTTTTTTTTTACAATTTTGAAAAATTGTGTTAATAAAAATGGAATAATTTTACAAAATCTCGATTTTCTTGTAATTTTTCTTAATTAAAATAATTATGAAAGATCACTTCTATATATATAGAGTGAAAATGTGGCAATCCTCTATTATGAAATTACTTCACAATAAATGGCTTTGGCTCACTGTATAACCACCTTATTATTGTGTCTCAATTGTTAAGGTATTTCTATTTTCCGTTAAGAGGAAAAAGAAAGAAATCTATCATAATGGAATGGTGTGCAGATATTTTTAGAAAAAATCTTTATCTATGCGTGAGTTTAAATCAAAAAAATTATGATAATTTATGAGTTTTAATTTTTTTTTTAAATTTTAGGTTATAACAGTTATTACATGTATTTTAGTCTTCCTCTCTCCAATTAGTTTTTAATAAGTAACCGTAAAAGAAAACATAAATTATGATACTTCTAAATTAACTTTCTAAAAACCATAAATTGGTAGAATTTAAGCTCGCAATTTTGATTTGTATATAATCTCCATCTTTAAAATATGGTAAAAATTAAAAATATCCAAACTATTTTATGAAATAGATAGTAACGGAATCCACTAAAATAAGAATTGAGAGAAAGTAAAAAAATATAAAAAGGGTAAATTTCAGTAACCTCCCCTGAGGTTTCTGACACCAACAGAAACCTCCCCTGAAGTTTCTGAAATAACACTGACCTCCCTTCTTTTACCAGATAAATTTCACTAACCTCCCCTGATCTATTTTTTCCCGTAAAAGTCCCGTTTGGAGTAAGAAAAAATAAGATAAATTGAGATAAAATATAGTTTAGGGTTGATTTTGGCGTCTTTTTTTCTGAAAAGTAGCAAATTGTGGGCTAAATTGAGATAAAATGTAATTTTGGGTTGATTTTGGCATCTTTTTTTTTAGAAAGTAGTAAACTGTGGGAATGATTTTTCAAATCCGTTCCCACGAATTCAAAAAAATAGCGACAATGATACTCATTTGAAAGTTTTCGATGCAAAGAATATGATTGTATAAAAAATTTACACATTCAAACATCTCAGGGGAGGTTAGTGAAATTTATCTGGTAAAGGAAGGGAGGTCAATGTTATTTCAGAAATTTCAGGGGAGGTTTCTGTTGGTGTTAGAAACCTCAGGGGAGGTTAGTGAAATTTACCCATATAAAAATGACTTCAATCATTAAATAAAAAATAATAATTGTTGGATCTTGAAAGGATGTTTGATTAGTTAAAATTAACCAAAATTTACTAACTTTTATATTTTTTTCAATTAAATTTAATTGCGTATTACTTTTTATATTAAATTTTTATATTTTTATTATATTTTTTAGCTAATCAAATACCCTTTAATTATGGGGAGGGAGATTTTCAAAATTCTGCATATTTTATTATGTAGATAGGTATATATACGTATGTTTGTATTGAAAGCTGCCTATTTCTCTTTCAGTCACTTCATGAATGGAGGGCTCTAATGGTCACGTGGGCGTGTCCCTGAATTGGATCACATTTTTTTATTTTAATTAATTAATTTATTATTATTATTTTTTGGGCGTTGAAATAACGTTAATAAAGCCGGTATCGAAGGAGAAGGGGCAATGGAGGGGACCCCATTCATTCATTCTTATCAACGTGGAGATGAGAGAGGACTGTCACTCACGTCCTGACAACTATTGATAGAGATAACCCAACACCATCTCCACGGGGTGAGACTAGATTCCTTCTGGCTTTTTTTATTAATTTTTTTACCTCAATTTTTCTTAAAAATCTCCGTAAATCTTTACAAATTTTTTTTTTTAATTTTCTCCTTTTGTTTTATATGAATTTTTTATTAATTTTTTGAAGCTCAATTTTACTCTACAAATTTCTACAAAATTTTTCATAGATATCTATAAATTTTTACAAATTACTGTAAATTAATATAAATCTTTAAAGACATCTAAATTTCTTCAAATTCCAATACATCTCTATAAATTTTAATGAAATTCTTACAAATTTTATAAAATTAATTGCCAGAACCTAGATGAGAGAATTTCATTCTTTATTTTTATCTTTGTGTGATTTGTTGATTGCACTTCAAATGTTAAAAAATTATTTAAATTTATAACTCCAAACAGCATCTTACTCTTAAATATGTTATTTATATTTATCAAAAAATTACAAAAAAGTTAAAAATAAGAATATGCGTGTACAAATTCAAAAAAAAAAGTGACTTTTTGTACATCAGGTTTTCTATTTTAAAATATTTTTAATAAAATCAAATAATATCTTAAGAACTATCATAGAAAATGAAATTTTAATAGAAAATTATATCAAATAAAAAGAAAAGCTAAAACAGAAAAAAAAAATGGAATTAATCCTTAGACCAGTCTAATTGCACTAGATCCGTCATCTCAGCCTAACCCCCCCCCCCCCCCCAAAAAAAACAAAAAACCCCCCAAGGCCTTCTCCACCCTCACTCGACCGCTGTACCCTTGCCTCCTCTACAGCTACGTACTATTTACAAAATATTTTATAGTTAATTAAATGTAAAATTATTTTTTTACAAGTATATAGTAATAACATAAAATAAATTTAAAATTTTTGATTTTTTTCCTTCTTAGATTTATGTTCTAAATACACCTTAAAAAATTATATGTAATCGGGTAAAATGATGGTAAAATGAGCGGAAGCGTTTTATCTTTTGTTTGATTGTATTTTAAGTGGTACAGTGACATACTAAATGCATCCTTTATTCTTCCATTAAAAAAAAAGTCATTCTCCACAAAATTATGAGAATGATTTATTATTTTTCCATGGAGAAAATAAATCTTCGTGGATGTTGGGCGAAATAAGATTAGGACACGTGATTTTTGCCGAACAATTGACCAGTGACACGTGACACTTAGTCGAACATTTTAGGTAGTAACACGTGGCACTCACCCGAACATTTTAGGTAGTGACACGTGGCCCAACACTAAACACTTTAGTTTTTGACACGTAGCTTATCATCGAACATTTGTTTCCGAACACTCTAAATGGTGACACGTGGCTCACACCGAGTGCAGTTGAGACTTGGGAGAACGTTATGGTCCTAGGAATCACATGTTGTCACGTAGCAAGCGCTGAGAATACCTAAAGTTTATTTGTTTGGCACTCAATCTGAAGACTAATAAATATTAGGGATGGGTCCCACAACATTAATATGAGCTTGTAGCCATAAACGCTCCATGGTAATAAATGAACCATACTTACAGCTACGAAGGAAACTAAGTTAGTTCATCTCATTACAAACGGCTGACAAATGTAACAGGTGGACAGTTTGACAACTGAATTCCAGTTATACAGCTGCACTTAACCGCCATATGCATTTAATAAAAGGTATGGGCATTAAATGGAAGTAAAAGGCATTTAAAGAAGGGAGAGAATGAGACGCTGAGAAGCATGATTATTGCAGAGTTTTAGGTACTATTTTTATTTATTTTCACTAGGCTATAAATACAACTCTGGACTCTACAATCTAGGTAAGCTGATTATTGCCAACTTATTACTCACTTATTATCTTTTCTAAACTTTGACAAAAGCCACACACTGACTTAAGTATCGGAGAGTTTTCCAGTCGGGGATCTTCACTCCGGCCATAACCTTTCTTTCCTTTGTGTTCGGCAAGTTAACGGGCATATTTTTGGTTGGCGTGGTCAACAATTTCGACGGTAAATTTTACTGCCGAATAATGAAATATGAACAAAATTACCCTTATACAATGTTTAATTTTTTACATAAAGGTAACATTAGTATTTACTCATAGTGTAATTCAATTCCATCATTTATTCAAGTATACCAAACATACGCAGTTTTCACTTTCAAGCTATGTCTTAATGTATATCAATTATTATTATTATTATTATTTAGTAAATTTGCATTCTAACACTATTATTTTCACCCTTGTGCGTATTTCATTCACACCCTCGCGCTGCAGGTAGGCTAGGGTCACACTGGAGTCGCACTATTTTTTTCTCCTTTGGCTTAGTCATGACTGCCGATCAACTCCCGGTATTGTATTTTAGTCTGGTTATGAATTTTTTGCAATTTGATATACTCAATCTTCATTTTTTTCATCAATTAGGAAATCTTAAAATCACAATATTTATCAAATTTAGGAGTTATTTAAAGTGACAAAAAGTGAGATAATATGAAATAATTTATAGATTTGTAATTCGTATAATGAAATAAAAAATGAATAACGTTTAGAGGTGTTAGAATATTCTATTTTTTTCTCTCCAATTCTATTATTTCTTGTCTTTTTTATTTTTTATTTTAATATGGTATCAGAGTCATATTCCGTTTTTTTTTTTTTTTTTTTTTTTTTCTGAGTGTAGTATCATTTTGCTGCACTACTTTTCACACCACAAATCTTTTTCTTCCGCAATCTAAACCGGTCTTAAGGTTTTTTTTTACTCTTTTTATTTCGATTCCAACTTCTGTTTCTTTGTATTTCACTGTCTCAGTGCACTTTTTTTTAGGATGACATCTCAGCATTATATTGTTTATTCTATTTATAATATTATTCTTGATGGAATCAATTATAATATACCAATAGATGTCAGTTTTTCTTATTAGTCATAAACTCTGGAGTGTAAGGTGCTACTATTTTCTTTTGACGACTTTTTCAGTTTTGTCTTTCTTATTCCATCTCCATACACTGTATATTCTGTTTGGTTATTTTTCGATCTCCAATTCGAAAAATAATCATATCAGGGGCAGCGAAATTTCTTCAGGAATTCAGCGTTAAAATTTCGTCATCGTCAGCAACCACACGACTCTAGATTCTACACTTACAGCTTTTTCTACTATCTGATTCATCCGTTTTTGGAATTCTTTTATTTCCAAACTCAAGTTGGTTTACTATTTTGAGTTTGAGGGAGGGTGTTAGAATATTTTATATTAGATATAATATATTCTTTATATATATTAACTATATTAGAATATTCTATATATTACTTTTTAGTAAGTATATTACCGATATTAAAATATTTTATATCTTATTTTTAGTAAGTAGTTAAGTTTATTTTCATATATAAATTATTACTATACATATCACTCGTTGTAAACTTATTTAAAAGTCTTTTATTTATCTTTATGAAATATATGACAAGACGTAGATCTTACAATTTCTCTCTCAAATTCTATTATTTCTTGTCTCTTTTATTTTTTTTTCAATTTCAACCAAAGAGTTTCAAAAAATTTCAAAATTTTATAGCGTTTTACGTTACGTCAAACGGATCCTTAGTATTCTACTCATGTTTGAATTAATTAAGAAACATAATGTTTTGATAATCTTTTAAATTTTTTTGTACATTTAATTTAGATTTTGTTCAAATTTATCATATTAAATCTTCAACACATTATTAGAATAAGATGGTTGATCATAATTACTTTAAAAAATTTAATGTATTAATAAATTTATGATATAAATATCGAATATGTTTGAAATTATAAAAATTAATATTAATTTATAAAAGTTATAATTTTGTAATTTGTATAATAATTAAAAAATTTTAATTTTATAAAAATTTATAAAATTCTGTATCATGGAGAATTCCAAACGAAACATCATCGTCATCTTACTTACAAACTCCGATAAATTATAGTTTTTAATTAAAAAATCATTTAAAATGTCAAAGGATGCCATTGCCGTCAATCACAGTTCAGACTGTCCATCACATAGCATGGGGTCACGTGACAGACTGACAGCTCACGAATGGGTTTAAAACCTGATCTGCCAAGCTCTAGTCAGTCTACCCATGAGTCCTGAAGATCAATGGACCAAGACCAAGACCAAGGCCTGGAGAGAAAGACAGACAGTGACATATATATCTACGTATATATATATATATATACACAGAGGCCCAGTTTGCAATCAGTGGATCCCAACACTGACACCAAGGAGCATCCTTTGACCTAGGAGCAGATCCAGGGATTTTTATTGGATGGGAATAAAATTAAAAAAAAATAAATATTACAAAATTTTAAATAATAAACTTTAACTACAACCTAAAAATTTAAATTTTAGTAATTTTTGATATTTTTTATTAAAAATTATTAATTATAATTTTTGGTACATTTAATGAAACAAATAGTAATTTTTAATAATTTTTAGTAACATTTTATAATTTTTAAGTGTTTGGTAAAACTTTTAACAACTTTAAACTGGAACAATTCACTATAATTGTGTAAAAAGTGATAAATTTTAATTGATTTGATAATAAAAATTATCAAACGTATTTAAAAAATAAATTTCAAATTTAGTGAAAATAATTTATATTTTATGTATTAGAAATAAAAATTTTATACAAAAAAATATATGGAATCTATACAAATTTTTTAGTCAGTAGACAGCTCCCCAAATGCCAACTCCGCCCCTGCTTTGACTCAAATGCTTCAAAGCTGTCTCCATTCAATTGTCCCATGCGGCCACCCTTTATTGATCATTGAGGTTTGGTTTGGGAAGTAAAGAAACAAACTTTTTTATTTTTTATTTAACTAACGGTTATTCACTACTATAGTAATTGATAAAGATTACACTAAAAAATTCATAAAAATCACGATTTTAGAAAAAACGTAATAAAGATTTGTGAGTTAAATTTTTTATCTCAGTCTAACTAAAAAACTGAGATAAAAAGTTGCTTTTAATACTTTTTATCTCATTTTTGTTAAAACCGTGATTGTATTTAAAACAAAATAAAAGATCAGTGGAAACCATCTCAACAAAAAAACTGAGATAAAAAATTAGTAAAAAATATCTCTAGAAAAAACTGAGATAAAAAATCAGTGAAAACATCTCTAGAAAAAACTGAGATCAAAAAGTGAGTAAAATTATATCTTAAAAAAAGCGAGATAATTAAAAGAATGAGAGATAATATTATTATTTTTTTCTTTATATTTCTCTGAAATAATTTTGTTTATCATCTTATATGATTTAAATTAGATTTTGTAAACTTTATTGTAACATTTATTTGTTAATTTTAATTAATTGAATATGATATAAAAACTATAATCATATATCAATAAACAAAAAATTTTAAATTAATGTTAAAACTAAATTTACGAAATCAAATTTAAATAATGCTAAATATATAATTATTATTTTTTTCAGTAAATATATGGAAGTAGTCTTCATAATTTGTATAACTTATAACGAGGTTAATATTAAATATTTAATATCTAATAAATATTTAATATTAAATAAATATTTAGTGTATCTTTAATATTATTTATATTTATTTATTTTAATTAATTGAATATGATATAAAAACTATAATCATGGATCAATAAACAAAAAAATTTTAAATTAATGTTAAAACTAAATTTACCAAATCAAATTTAAATAACGCTAAATATATAATTATTATTTTTTCAGTAAATATATGGAAGTAGTTTTCATAATTTGTATAACTTATAACGAGTTGAATATTAAATATTTAGTATCTAATAAATATTTAGTGTATCTTTAATATTATTTATATTAAAAGTGACATTATTTTATATTTTGTTGGAAGTGATAAAAATTTACAAATAAAAAATAATAAAATTTTTCCTTTTTTTTTAGAACTAATTTTTGAATATAATCATTGAAAATATTTTTTGTATTACAAATCAATTTTTAAAGTAGTTTTCAAAAATTTTGTTTCGAACAATAATTTTCTAGAATAAAACTAAACGCAACCTAATTACTTTTAAAAATATAATACAGAATGAAGAAAAATATATTATAAATAGTGAGTTATGATTAAATATATGCTATACACAAAGAGTAAAGGAAAATAAGAAAAAGATTTAAGATTATTTTTAATTAAATATAATAGATATTTATAAATTATTTATTAAGTATTCACATTATTCTATATATTACTTACGATTTCAAGTTGTTGCAAAAAGTTAAAATAATTAAATAAAAGTAAATTTTTTATCATTTTTTCGATCAATTGATCAGGAAAAATGTAACTTTTAACTACTAATTGGTTGACAAAAGTCATAATAAATTATTGTAAAAAACTTAAAATAATATAATTTTATTACTTTTAATAACCCCTAAAGTGAAAAAAAAAGTGTTTATATATATATTAATATGCAAAATGTATATATAAATGATACGTTGGACTAGCAGTCAACTATACTAACTTCCAAATGAATGGCAGGGGTTCGATTATCAGCAGCAACAAAAAAATATGAAATATATAAGGTTACTATAATGATAAGGTGGCAAACGGTGCTATGATGGCGTGATAGTAGGTTGCCGTGTGGATTTTTATTATTTTTAAAATTAATCCATTTTTTCAGCGTGATTATTTGTTTATATTTGATCACGATTTTTCAAAAAAAGTGAGATCAAAATACATAAAAGATCACACGAGATTTCTTTTCATCTCAATTTTTACCATAAAGATCACGCTTTTAGTGTGTGATTGTTATAAGTTTTCGATCACGGTTGTAAACTGTGATAAAAAAGAGGTGACTTACAATCTCACTTGAATCAATCACGCTTTTGTGACTGAGATAAAAAGTGAAACATCACACTTAAAAGTTGTGATATTTATATATTTTTGTAATAGTGATTAATTATTAAAAAATTAGTTTTATTTGTATTTAAAAAAAGTAATTTTTTAGTAACTAACTTTTTAATATTCTATTAATTTGACATTTTTACTTTTCAAAGTTTAAAAAAAATTTAAAATATGAAAAGATAAATTTGATCATTTTAGAAAAAATTAAAAAGTTAGTAGTCAGTAGCTTCAACTAAGGCTATTTTTTCCAAACAGAGCTTGAACATTGCCATGCATCGCAACTTAAGAGTATTCAAATAAAAAAAAATGAAAAAGTTAGTAAAAAAATGACACATCTTGAATTTTAATTGGAAAAAATTGATAACTTTTTATAGAGTTTGATAAACTTTTGTATAATTTTTTATTTTCAATAAAATTTTATGTTTTTAAAATTTAATAACTTTTAAGAATGTTATTTAAATGTGTTTAGATTGACAAAAATGATAAAATTTGATAAAAAAATGTGAATTCGTAATTCGTGCAATGAGGTAAAAAGTGAATAATTTTAAAAAAATTTTAATGTTTTTCAATAATTTTTAACGATTTTCAATAAATTAAACACAGCTTCAATTATATTCACAACAAAAAAATTATAAAAAAAAAAAGTAAATAGATCCCACAACGGGGCAACAAACTTTCATTTTGGAAGGTACAAACTTTTTTTTTTTTTTTTTCACTTGCACGTTAGTTGTTATATTTTTAACTATTTTTTTTTTTAAATTTTTTTATGAATACATAAATAGCGTTTCTAAACATGATAAAAAGTAAAAAATTTAAATTTTACATGAAATTTGAATATTTTTTTGAAAAGGCAAATTATACATATTGAGTAATGCTGATGTAATTTATTATTTTAAAATTATTACACTATTAACATGTTATTTAATTATAAAAAAATACTTTTACAATGGATTCGTTTGGAGTTTTATAAAACTCATAAAACTTTACAAATCTTCATAAAATTAAATTTTTTTACTCATTGCATGAATTATGAAACTCTAATTTTGACAAATTTACGCTAATTCCTACAACGCTAAATACCCCAATATACCCCATTTTTAGGTAATTTTCTTCTTTCTAATAGTAATATTTTTCCAATGCAGTAGCTTGAAAATTCCTCTAATAATGTATAGTGTTTTTGTTTATGTTTGTTTCAGGACAGGCATGCATGATTGGTAAAACGCTTTGAGGTTGTTTGGTAAAATAAAAATTAATTTTTTTTAATAATTTGTCTTAGTACTGATACGTATTATTTTTGACAAAAATTATGTGTTGTATAAAAACATGTAAAAATTAAAAAAAAATTAAAAATTAGAAAAAATTGTCTATGATTTGGACTATGATTTGGACCCACCTCATATTTAAGTGTAATTTGAGGATATGACCAACAAATTATATCTCATAAATATGAGACAAAATTAGTTTAGATTGGAAGGCTATTTGGTTTATCGAAAAAAAATTATAAAAGTAATTTTTACTAATTTTTTCTAATTTTTTTACCAAATATTGTACAAATTTTAGCTAACTTTCTCTAACATTTTATAACTTTTACAAACTTTTACCAAATATTTAATTAATCACTAAAATGACACGTTTCAAAAGCTGATGCAAAGTTTTTTTTTTCCTGCCAAACAGCCCCCGAAATAAATTATCTCATTTGGTACTATTAAGGGGGTGTTTGGAAGTTAAAAAAACTCAAGTTTTGGTATTTTTTGGGTGTTTTTTTTTTGCACTTTTTCTATGTTTGGTTGAACCAAATGGAATTTTTAGTATTTTTTAGTAACTTTTGGGTGTTTGGTAAATTTTTTACTGTAGCAAAGCAAACAAATGGTAACTTTTGGGTGTTTGGTATGTTTTTTTACTATAACAAATAAAAAAAGTTGTAATTATGGAATGTACTTTTTACTGTAACAAATCAAAAAAGTGAAAAAAATTTATGATTTTGCCAAACACACTAAAAGTTACAAAATGTAACTTTTGGTATTTTTTTGAGTTGCCAAACGGTACCTAAGTCACTTGGGGGTATTTTGTATTTTCCCACGTTAAAAGTCCTTCGGGAAAAAAAAAAAAAAAAAAAAGTCTTCCTGTCCTTTCCATTATGGGAAACACACTTGTATAAATCACATGCACGCGCCTAATATGGCGAAAGAGTGATGGCACCCAACGCTTGTACTTGAGAACAGTCTTATTGCATTATATCATAGGCACGCGTGACATGATATGTTGGTTGTAATCAAATTTAGAAAACACTACGCTTATTCTTTATTAAATTTTATTATTTATTAGAAAATAAGATTTTAAGATATTTTACAGATTTATTGTCTCTTTTAGATTTACGAAGTTAAAAACCACACGTTACGATTGTGATAATTTTTTCTCAAATTTTTTTCTCCTCATTTTTTATTCATTGTTTTCTTATTCCTATAAATTAATTATAATATAATAAATTAGAAGGATAAGTTGAGTATAGTTGAGAGAAGTTAAGGAGAGTTGGGTATTTGTAGAATTAAAAAATTAAACAGAGTTTCAAAAACAAAAAAAATCAAAATTAATTTTTTTCTTATATTAGTATTAATATATATGATAAGATATATATATATATATATATATATATATGTATGTTTGTATTAAGTGCATATGTGTATATATATATATATTATTGAATTTATAATTATCAAGTGAATTTGATTTAATTTGATAATTAATAGTGACACCTACTTTGAACCTAAATTGTAAAGCTTAATGAATAATAAAAAAAAGTTATAAAGATTAGTTTGATAATTAACATTAATTAAATTTTCAAATACTAAAAAAAGGCAAGTTAGCCTATTACAATGTAAGTCGTATTAATTAGCAATATTATCATATATATTAAATCCTAAAATTTTTAGGTACTTATGATTTTTTTTAGATATTTTTGGTTAAAAATAATGTATTAAATTATAGAGTTTGTAAATTTTTATAATTTTTATGAGGATATTCTTGACCAAAAAATATGTATTAAATTGTGAAAATTTTTTAAATATTTATGATTTTTATGAAAATATTTTTATATTAAAAATTAATTTTTTTTAAATATTCAACCTTTTATATAGTAGAACAGAAAAAATCATGTGCTTTATTCAATGTAAAAAAAATAAAATTACCTAAAATTTTTATAAAGAAAAAAGGAGAAATTATTTCAAGACGTGAAATTTAAGATTTCGTTCACAATCTTTAGACTTCATGATATATATGAGTTGGGTAAATAAAGGCGAAGATAGGAGTAGTTGAGTAGAGTTACTTGCCTGTATTTATTTGTACAAAAAAATTAATAATATATATTTTTTGGCATTGCCCTCGCTAATTTTTTTTTGATTCCACTATCCAATTTATCCCTAAAAAATTAAAAATCAAATTATTTTTTTGACAAAATTTTTCATCTTCTCCCATCATCTCTCTCCTCCTTCTCAGCAAAAAAACTTTTTTGTTTGTTCTTCTCAATGACTTTCTTTATTATTTTTGTATGGACCATACCTTTTGGTACCATCACATTTTGAGTTGTATTACTGCCTAATACATATATACATACACATATATATATATATATATATATGGATTATTGAGTTTTAATAAAATATTGTTATATTTTGATAACATTATTGCTATATATACATATGTATGGGGGATTCAAATGTAAATTTTTAACATTTTGTTTACTTTTTAAAATTTAGGTCTTTTGCATTTCGTTAATTTGGCTCCGCTCATAATATTTTCTATTTCCACCACTAGGGTAAATATTATCTTAAGGTGTTTTTAATACATCTCACAATTATACCATTAATTTTGATTATTATTCGATTTTTTAATATAATAAATATATAATTTCATGTAAATATTTTAGAAAAATAATACATTTAAATTAAATCATCAAAATTAGCATGTCAAAGCAAACAAAGCAGGGATTGCACGTCAATGTCCCCTTTATCCCGTCTTTTGAAACAAACGTCGCGATCTTACGCATTTCGTTTTGTTTTCTACCCAAACCTCTTGCGTAAAAAAAGGGAGGGATTTCATGTGTGTCCTCACCGGCTAACATCGGCGTTGATGTATGTATTTTTTTAAAATGATTAAATTTATTAGAGGCCCTCTTCAGCTTGTGACCACCCGATTTTTCTTAAACAATTAAATTTATTTTTATATTTTAATTTTTAAATTATAAAAGATAAAATGTTAAATTAACAAAAATTAAAAAATTAACTATTAAAAATTATTTTTTTTCTTTCTCAAATATCAAAAAATTAATTTTTTAATAATTAGCTAGTAACCAGTTACAAAATTATTTTGGTTTTTTTTTCCCCAAAGTAAGCCTTAGTATATACTAGGCATTTGTTATTTTAGCTATTAAACTTAATCTAATGATTTAACAAGGTTCAAAGTTATTTTATTAAAATATAAATTAGTTTTTCAAAAAATTAAATTAATCTCAACCATCAAAACGACAGATATTATAAAATGGAGGAGATTGATATCACTTAAACTATTAATTTGGCGACAATCGAACTTTGATTTCAAATCAAATAAATTATTTTATTTATGGTTCATTAAAGCAAAAGAAAAGAGAGAGAGAGAAAAAAAGAGTCGAAAAAACATCAAGAAAGCAGCAAATACGAAGGAGAAGTCCTTTTGAAAGAAATTATTCTGAAATAGATGAAACATTTCATACTTCAAGAGTAAGTATAAGAAAAATTAATAACTTTATCTTAAAAAAAAAAAAAAAGAAAATAATCATTGAATTTTAATACAACAAGTTAAAAAATTCGTGTGATGGATGTCCTATTATAATTGATTTCCCTTCTATTTTCATGTGCTTACCCTGGCAACTCATCCTAGAAAATCATATTTATAATATTTATTTTGATTACACTTTCGGTGCTGTATTATTGCATCGAAAGTCATTATCATGATAAGCCTTTCAGTGCCATATTTAAGCACTTATTTCTTTTTCTCCATTATTAAATATTACTGTAAAATTATCTCCATTATTGAGATCCACCAATAACCACAGGCTTAGGTTCTAGCTCTATTCATGTATAGACAAGTGACTCCACTCTGTCCAATCATCCCCCAATGATATAAGATTTACAAGGATATGCCACTTTCATATATATATATATATATATATATATATGTAAGCTAGCTAGCTTCTATTCCTTGATTGATGATTATTCTATCAACTAGCTTAATGCCAATCCACTACAAAGTGCTATATGTATACATATGTATGTAAATGTAACATATATATAAAAACAAGAATGATAATTTGTGGGTCCACAATAACATCATAACATTCTGATGGGGTTTTCTCCCTTCATTAATCAATTAATTTTCTTATAGCATAATTATATTAATGTAAAATATAAAATACTTTTATTTTATGTTTTTATAATCTAATATAAAATATTTTAACATAGATAATAAACATAAATAATATATCATAATTTAATATAAAATATTCTAACAATTTTAATCAAATACCATTGTCTTTCACTCTCTCAATTTCGTATACAAGACTTCGTGGACGAACGAAAATCAATTATCTATCCCCGAGGTACCTCAAGTTGCACGAATGCTCAAATTCAAGAGAAAGGTCCTCCATTTGAGAAATTATTTGGTGCTCAATATTTAGTATGTGAGAATAAAATAGAATTCATTCTCATTTTAATTTATTTTCATATTTGGCATCAGAATGTCAAGTTGGGATCTTAATCTTTAGAAATAGTTATTCTTACAACAAGTGAGAGAAGACATTTTACAATTCTAGTGATGGAATAACTATTTTATACCAATCAAGATTTGATCCAAAAAATAAAAAATATAAATAAAAAATAAATAACTATTCTACAATCACAAATTTCTCTCAATTGCTATCTTAGGTTGTAATATGATCATTTTATCTACCCCTGGACTTTATTTGTGGCCCAGATATAAGATCGGGCTGTAAAATAATTATTTTATTCTTGGGTTTATTTTTTTGCCTAAATTTCGCATTTCGAACTTCTCAAATGGCTAATAAAATTTATCAACATATTTCTTAATAACAAGACAAATTTTGGTATGATTGATCCAAACTCGGATCAAGAAAGGCCACTTAATCCCTAGGTCTATTATTAGCCAAATTTATATTGAGGACTTTACAAACGGTTGAAAATTATTTATCGATGTGCTTTTTAATAATTAAGAAATTTTTAGCCCGATCCAAACCTAAATATAAAATGATGATTTTATCCTTGGACCTTTTTTTTTTCTCCAAATTCACATTCTAGGATGTCCAAAAGGCTAAAAAAATACACAATACAAATTTTCTTAATAATTAAACAAATTTCAGCTTAGACTATAAAATTATCATCCATGGCCTCATTTTTTTGCCCAAATTTATATTTTTAGACTTCCAAAAAGTCTAAAATTTTTATTGACACATTTCTTAATAATTAAGAAAATTTTGGCCCAATTCAAAATTGAGTTATAAAATGACTGTTTTATCATTAGATCCTTTTTTTACTCGTCTTTGAGTTTTGAAAGTAAAACTTACTTTTATAGTTTTTAAAAAATTAATATTAGTTTATTTTATAGGTTTTTAAAAAATTAATATTAGTAATTTTTATTACATTTCATTTTATATATTTCATCATATTTAAAAATATAATCAAATTATAAAAATTTAAATGTGTATTTTATTTTCATAATTTTCATATAAACAATCAAATAAAAAAATAGAATACAAAATGAGTATTCTATTCTATTCTTTTATACTTTTTATTTTATTTAATTTTATTTCATTCTCACGTATTAAATATAAAAAAAGTAATGTTGCATGTCCGCTGAAATCGTGTTACGCTGGCACTTAAATTGTGTCTAACCTCTCACAAATTTAAAGCATGTGTTTCAATAGCAAGATAGAACTTTCCCGTGATTCAAACGCAGGGCACGAGGATCACGGATGGCATTGGGCGGCATTCAGTTGATCATCAAAGGCCTGGTTTTATGACGTGTAACTGCCGCCACCACTATCTTCCTGCAGCCACCCACCGAATATTTGGAAGAGCTGGCTTTGAATATGTTTCTTTATGCTTTCTTCGAACGTGTTTCACAATAGTATTGCCTATCCGCAAATATTTCATGGATTCCATCATAACTATGATGAAGCATAAAAGTAATCGTAGTTCAGTTCATGAACTCTGGTGTTAAAATAAAAAAAGGAAATCAATGCTTCCCGGTGTTGGGACTCACTATCTCCTATGTGCTGCTCTTCAGTCCGAGTTTAGCCCAGGAAATGTTTGGTGGGCTTTTTAGGGATTTGCTCCCACATCGGGAGTTGGGTATATGTGTGTGTTGAATATAAATCTTAGTCTGCATACTAACTTTGAGTTAGTTTGTAGACTCTAGTGTTAAAAAAAAAAATTCATAAAATTTTAAGTTTATTGTCCAACAGTTATTAGTTTGGATTTTCTCAGAATTATTAAAGAGTTTACTCAATTAATAAGTTCAGAACTCAAGAATCAGTTGAAATAGAGAGTTTACTTGATCAATAAGTTTAGAACTCAAAAATTAGTTGAAATTAGTTGAAATACGTATAAGTTGACCGATATACTTTAAGTATTAAAAAAAAATTATGTTTATTCATTAAAGCTCACATGAGCAAATTTTAAACAAAAAAATGAACGAATGGATGACATTAAAACTGAATGAAATGTATTAGAACAAAATTGTAAAACTGAAAGTGTAAATTCTTTTCAATTGAGATTTATAGTAAGACATAAAAATATTAAGTAAGATATAAAAAAATTAAGTGTACTTTACCTAACGTTATATTGCTTATAAAAAGTACTATCAAATGAAAAATTTCCCATTAAACTGTACAACAATGACATTTTTTAACTATAGGAAATTTGATAATATTTTATGTTGAAATGATATATATGTACACACGGAGGGATAGAGAGAGAGAGAGAGAGAGATTAAAATAGTACAAATTAAGGGGATGCTCTCAGGTTTAATTAATAAACAACTTCCCACTATATATATATAGAGTAGTGTATGAGCCATTTAGCAAGGGGGTAGGGAGAGCCAAAAGGGATATGAAGGCCCATACGTTTCTTCTTCTTCTTCTTCCTCCTTCTCTCTTTCTTCTTGTTCTTATGGAAAGCTTTTCTTTCCTAGTTCTTGCAGTCCTCCTCGGTAGCCTTTTCTTGCACCTCTTCAACATTCTGTGGTTGAACCCTCAAAGGATCCGATGGATGCTCCGAAAGCAAGGGTTCAGGGGGCCTCAACCTTCTCTCCTGTATGGGAATGTCCCCGAGATGAAGAGAATTCAATCATCATCAACCCTCAAAGCTTCGAAGCCTGGAGATAAATTCATAGCCCATGACTACACTTCCACCCTCTTCCCATACTTTGAGCAATGGAGAAAAGAATACGGTACACATATATACCTTTATCCATATTCATACATGAAAAATGTTAATCTATCACACACACACACACACACACACACACACACACACACACACATATTCTTTTATTTTATTCATTTTTTAAAATTTTTTTATTTGTTTGGTATTTGCTTTTCCCTTTCTACTTTATTTTAATGAGAAATGATGAGCAGAAAATTTATAGATCATATGGTTTGATATATATATATATATCTATATATATAATAGTTGCACAAGAGACTGAAAGGAATCAAATCTGATCTCCAAAAAAGTTAATGCATATCTTGAAATGGGGAGAGTTCAATTTTTAGAGTATGATTGCCTCATGGGGTTGGTTGCCTTGTATGGGTTGGTTTTCAAAAGGTGGTGTGCAACTAAAATGCACCTAAGCTCAGCTTGGATTAGTTGACTTCTTTCAGTTTTATTTTTTTTTTCAATCAAAATTTATTTATTTATTTGATTTAAAATTTTTAGTACTCACATTTAAAAAAAAATAGAAAAATCTACGCATAGGTACATGAATTTTCTTTTATTTAAGTATTTTTAATAATTTTTTAAATGTGAATAAGATTTCTTAAAAAAAAAAAAGATAAATTTTTAGTGAAAAGGAAAAAATTATATAAGACAAAAATAAACTAGAGCAACTTTTCTGTTGCTAAGCAAAAATACATGGCGAGCATATAATGGAGAGCCTTAAGCTAGCCTAGCTAACAAGCAAACAAACAAACAAAAGGGCCCTAATTTGTACTTCTTTTTCTTTTATGTAAATTTCTACGAGAATGATTGATGTGAGTCGTTTTTCTAATTAAAAAAAAAAAAACTTAGCATAATTTGGTGGGAATTTGTTATTTTAATATGATAGCTAGCTCGGTTAAGGTAATATTTGGTATATCTGTTTTAATTTTATTTTTTATTCTGTAATTTTAAAAATAAAAAAATAACTCAAAATATATTTAATCACTTAAGATTTTAAAAGGTATTTTAGAAAATAAAAAATAAATTTATATATAAAACACAAAATTAGAAAAGTGATTGTAAACATTTTTAACTTAAAATAAAAAGATCTCGAAATATGAAAAATTAAAAATGTTAAACTAAATATATTTTAATTCATTTTAATTACAAGCAATCGAAATAATTGCACGAAGAACTTGAAAATATTCGATCCCACTCGACTAAAGTTTTTGATTCAAAGAAAGGGAAAAGATTCAAGCTGTAATAATTAGTACATGAATATATACATATATATATATATATATATATATATTGAAACTACACCTTTCAACACGACAATCTTTAAGTCAAAGAGTAATGAATCCAAATAATGATAAATATGGTTAGCAGAAAAGATTTGGAATCCAATAATGTACAGTTATTCGTTTAGAGTAAAAAAAAAAAAGTGAAAAATTAAGATAAATTGAGAGTTCGTAATGTGTACAGTGAAAAAAAAATTAATGTGATATAAAGTTAACAGAGATTTATAGTGTTTTTCAGAAAAAAATTACAAATCAAACGAAACGTATATATGTAATTTATTAATGCAATGTCACTATATATATATATATATATATATATATATGGATGGATTGTTTGGTTGAAAAAAAAGTTATGAAAAAAGTATATTAAAAGTACAAAAATGTGACATAAATGTGATATGTATTAAAATTTTATTGAAAAAAAATACAAAAAGTAATTAAATTTGGTGACTTTTAGTATTTTTTGGTCGATGAAACAGAGCATAGTAATGCAATATTTGTTATATAGGAATATATTAATCAATTAGAGTAACTAACATCAATATAGAGCAATGCTACATTTATAAAACTTTTTTCTAACATTGTTTTACAATATCTAAACTATACTGGTCATGACCCGTCATGACTGGTATAAAAAAGGTGTCAAAGAAAGAGTGTAAGTATCTCGGGTGACGTGATAGAGTGTTTCAAAACGGTGTCGTTTTGGATGTTTAAAATAATGTTGAAAAAAAAGTGTTGTAAACATAGTATTTTTTCATCAATATATGATTTAAGATTTAAGTTTGTATTTTAATACATATGGTGCGTTTGGCTTCAAAATTTTTTAAAATCTCACTGTATGACTTACAAACTGATCACTACTTATTTCATTTTATCTTACTTCTTAAAATAAATTTAAAATTATTTGCTCATGAGTTCCAAAATATTCATACATGCGTTTGTATGTATATATATATATATATAGATTGTTGCACTAGGGGGCCAAGTCTACTGGGCATGGGTCCAAATTTCCGAACATTAATTAAGCTTAGCTGGCGCAGTTGTGGCCGGGGTTGAATGAACCTGAACATTTCCGACCCTACAAAATAGTCCATAATAGTTTGGAAAAACTATAGTTATGCTATCATATCAATCCAGCGTCTCTATCAAACTGTAACATACAGCTAGTGAAATAAACAAATAAAATTCCTACAGCTAATTAATTGTACAGGAGTGTTTAGAATTTTGAAAAAGTTTAAAAAAGTTTAAAAGTTGATATTAGAGTGATGTAAAAATATTACGTGAAAAAATTTGATTGAAGAAAATTAAAATTATTTAATTATTTTTGAATTTTTGAAAAAAATTTAGAGCTCTAAACAGAATGGAGCCTTAGATTCTATTAGTGGGTACCTCAAAATAATGGAGTTATACATAAAAAAATATAAAATATTATTACATAGTATATTTTTATTAATTCTTAATGAGTGTCAAGGATACTTGTTAACAAATATCTTTATATATATATATATATATAGGCACGTTTAGAGTGCAACAAGATAACAAAAAAATTTACAATTTTTTTAAATCTTTACAAAAATTTTTTCACCTCAAATTACGTAAATTTTTATAAATTTATTTAAAT
This sequence comes from Vitellaria paradoxa, assembly GCA_019916065.1. Classification (NCBI taxonomy): domain Eukaryota; kingdom Viridiplantae; phylum Streptophyta; class Magnoliopsida; order Ericales; family Sapotaceae; genus Vitellaria; species Vitellaria paradoxa. The sequence goes on along the minus strand of CM034242.1, from coordinate 38,113,522 downwards.
TTTTACAAATATACATATTTACAAATCTTAATAAAATTTTTACAAATTTTAAAAAGTTTTAATACAAAAAATAAAAAATTATTTGCCAGAATCTATTTAAACGTATTTTTACTATTTATTTTTATTTTTTTATTAGTTGCACTTTAAACAATAAAAAAAAAATTCCAAATCACATTATAAATAAAAATAAAAAGCTCCAAACGGCCGATAAGATGGTAACATGGGTTATGAGATAGAGATTAATCCACAAGCCAAGAAGCAACCATCAAATCAAAATGCCTTGCTAATTTTCACGTTAAGGCTTGGTTTGGGAGAGAAAATAGTTGATTTATGTTTAATTAGTTATTTTTACGTTTGAAAAAGAGAAAAATGTGATTTTTTTTAGATGAATTTTTAATTTTAATTAATTAAATAATTTTATCTTTAAAAATTTAAATATAAAAAGATAAATTTAATCAGATGCTATAACTACTGATAACGGTTATTGTAGTAGTTACTAGCCCAAGTGGCCGGACCAAGCCTAAGTAAACTGGCACTAGGTGGAATCCACCAAAATATTCGTTGGCAAGGTTTAAATGCTCACCAGATTTTGTGGCTTCAACGTCGATCTCTGCAATTAATAATCAGATTGAAGTCAAAACAAAGAGTGCCCCTGCCCCATAGATAGAGATGAGTTTGGAGTACCGTAGCATCAATAATTTGGGCAATCACTGTTGTTGAAAAGGAACGTTAAATCATGTTAAGGGTTGGGACCACATCTGGGAGGGGTTCTTGTCCGATATATCCAGATTGTGACAAACACCCTCTCTCACTCACACACACACACACACACACATATATATATATGTACGAATGTATATATATATATATATATATATATGTTTATTAATTGGGCCATGCATGTATGCCAGCCATGCATATATCTGTGCATGATCAGGTTCTTCTGTCTTTAGAGATCATTAGTTTTATATTCTCATCATTTGTCTATTTTCAAAGCCTTGCATGTAGATTGTTCTTTTCTTCTATCGTTTTCGTAAGAAAAAAATAATCAGAATGAGATTATAACGAAAATTTGGTAATTAAGGCTGCGTTTGATGTACAAAAAACTTTTGAAAATTTTTAAAAACTTTGGAAAACTTTTATAAAATTTTATACATTTTTACTTTTTTAAATTTTAAAAAATGTTTAATATCCTTAAAAAAAAAGTCAATAATTAAAATTCGGTTAATCAAATAGTAAAAATTTTTTTGTTATTTTTATTATGAACTCCCAAACTACCAAATGACACCTATTTTGACTATTTTTTGTAACGTTTTTAAAATCGTTTGGACGGATTGTAGAAACCGTTCGACGGAATCGCGCGGACAATTTTCGTCCAAACGGTTTCTACAATCCATTTGAAAAGATTGTAGTGTAAAGAAGTAATGACTGCTTAAAATTTTGAATCCGTCCAAACAGAAATCCGATCCATCTGAACAAAATTTTACTATTCATCTCCAAAAAGTACAGTTTGAGCGGTGTATACTAAACACAAAAAATTTTTTCAAATCATATTTTATCTCATTTTTTCTCACTTTTTGGTGCGTCAAACGCAGCCTAAACTGTGAGTTTTTTTTTTATTTCCTTTTACGTTATTCTGATAATTTGAATGAGGTAATAATAAAAGTAGTGTAATTAAATTGCAAGTTTTTTTTTTATTCTATATTATTCTAATTAATTAACTTCATTGAAACACTTTTCTAGTCGCATCCGCTGCTTTCTTTTTCATTTTAGTTGCTTGATTTAACACGTGTTATACATCAAGAAGACGGATTAACTAAGACCACCTGTCTAGACAGTATGGTTTTCAAAATATCATTAATTAGCATCATCTGTCTTGACATCATATTTTTCAAAATATCATTAATTAGGATCATCTGCCTTGACATCATATTTCTCAAAATATCATCTTCTGTGATAGTGTATGTCTTTATTTTTAGACGTAGACGCTGCTTCGATGGCCAAAGGTGATCAAAAATTGACAAAAATGAGGAATACTAGTCATTTTTTTTTATATACTTGAAAGATGAATTAAAATTTATCAAAATAATCCATTAAAACGGTGAAAAACAAGCTATTCTAACAGTTTTGGTAAAAAATAAGTATGAAAAGTTAACAAATGTTGAAAAAAGTGAGTAATTTTTTGAAACTTTTTGTAACTTTTTTTTGTAAAAGTTTGTAAAATTTAAATTTTGAAAATAAGTGCACGGAACACGAAAATGATAAAAATTGTTAAAAATAAGTAAATATTTGTAATTTTTTGTAACTTTCGGTGGTTTTTGGCCCAACCAAATGGGGCCATAAAGAGTGTTTGGATGGTAAAAAAATTAAAAAAGTTGGTGTAAAAATTACATATGGTGAAATTTGATTAGAAGAAGTTGATAATTTTTTGTAACTTCTAGTGAAATTTGATAAAACAAACACTATTTTATTTTCGGTCAAAATTTAAAATATTTAAAATTATTTTTTATCAAATCAAGTCCTCTATTTCTTTCCATATTCCACGAACTAAATATTAAATAAATAATATCACAAAAAAAATCAATTTAATATTATAATTAATTTCATACATTGTCCTCCGTCATCCCATCCCATCCATATAATCATATGTAGCCTTAATTAATGTTTGAGATATATATATATATATATATATATGCAGGTCATACATACACATATTCTACTGGGAACAAACAGCATTTGTATATGAACAATCCTGATCTAGTGAAGGAGTTGAATCAATCTATCACCTTGGATCTAGGCAAGCCTTTCTATGTAACCAAGAGACTTGCCCCGATGCTTGGCAATGGCATCTTGAGGTCCAATGGCCAAATTTGGGCTCAGCAGAGGAAAATTGTGGCTCCAGAATTCTTCATGGACAAGGTTAAGGTAATAAATAACCACAAAAAAAAAAAAAAAAAATCTACACATTAATATTATATATCTTAGTTGCTGTTTTAGAGGTTAACTTACTGATATATATTGGTGCTAATGCAGTATAATTGAGCAAATTGAAAACCATCTAACTCTGAAGTACATACATTTTATAAAGGATGTCATATTCATATTTACCATGTATTTTATATATTAAAACACATATTAAATATGTCACGCAATATATTTAATTATTTTTTTCTTTAAAAATGGTTAAAACAAATCTAGAAACCCTTACATTGGGTTACTTTTCTTTATGTATGGATATCTATTGTGTATGTTGAATTATTGCATTAGCTTTTGGTAAATATTTGTAAATATATTAGGATAAATTATACATAACGCCCCTATATTTTACAAATAATTTTATTTTAGGACCTATTCTTGAAATTGTTTCATTTTATTGTTATAATTTGCCAATTTCTATCAAACTTTATTGATGGATCGAAATAAAAAATACCACCCTTTTTGTCAATTTTCTTTAATGATAATTGATGAAAAAAGTAAAATAAAACTAAATTAAATATAGAAGAGACAGACGGTTTAAAGTACATGTCTTACTGTGAGACTGATATTAAAGTACAGAAATACAAAGTGTAGTTTATCGATATATATATATATATATATATATATATAATATGTAAAATTAAATAAAATTATTTTTATTTAAATCCCCACTAATGTTACACCTGTATCTTATCTATATTTTGTATTCATGTCTTGATTCATACCCTATCAACTTAAGAAAAAGAATCTGTACTTTGTTACACCAATACCACCGTGAATTTGTTCAAATTTTAGAATAAGATTTTCTAATAATTGTTAAGTGTGTGTGTGAGTATATACATACATATATATATATATATATATATTCTGAATTGATACATGAATGGGAGAGGTGATTAACTGGGTACATGCAGGGAATGGTGGGTCTGATGCTGGAGTCGTCTCAGCCATTACTAAGAAAATGGGAATCCTGCATCGAGTCCCAGGGTGGTGCCAAGGCAGAGATAAAAGTGGACGAGGACTTGAGAAGTGTCTCGGCAGATGTGATCTCCAGGGTTTGTTTTGGAAGCTCTTATTTCAAAGGCAAAGAGATCTTCTCAAAGCTCAGGACTCTTTCCAAAACCATTTCCAAGCAAGGCTTTCTTTTCGGCCTTCCCACCTTCGGGTAATCCGCTTCCTACTATTTCGCATAATTGTTCATTTGCTAATGCCATGGTCACATAATTTAGGTGCCGTTTGGTGCATCCAAAATAAATAAATAAAATAACTTTTATTGATTTTTTTTGAATCTTTTTCAAAATTTTCCAAATCCAGATTTTACAAAATTTTATCAAACATTCAATTATCAACTAAAGCGCCTTGTATTAGCTCCATATGTAAAATTATATTTTTTTAGTTCGGTCAAATGACCCCTCAAATCAAGGACAAAAATTAGTAACAACTTCCTTTGAGGTTCGCTAATAAATTATAACTATCATAATTATGTTTTGTTGCCCAATTAAGTTAATTAAGTCAACTCAAGAATCACCATAATTATCATTATTATATTCCGTTACCCAATTAAGTTAATTGAGTCAACTCAAGAATCAGAATCACCGTAACTATTTCCCCCCCCTTTCATTCTCATTCCAAAAGAACTAATTTCTTCTCTTATCATCTATCATCTTATTCAGCTCCCCCTCTAAAAGTTTATACGCTAGGTCCCTCTCTATTCATGAACACAATTAACTTTTGTGAGGTAAATTATACTAAGCACCCTTGTTTATATTTAATATTCTTTTAGTTTTTGGAGTTTCAATTCTAACAATCAATCCCATACTTATAGTTAAGTTTCAATTTAATCCTTCTTGTAACAATTATTAAGAAAGTGTGATTAAAAAATATCACATATCCATTGTATGTGATTGACACAAACATTTTCTGTTACGAACTTGATGGAAGGATCAAAGTAAAATTTGATCATAATTATATCCGCAATCTTAGGAAATTAATTTTTAGAATTGAAGTTGTAGGGATTAACGTGAGATAAGAAATAAACTGTAAGGATGATTTTTGAAATTTAACCATTTTTATGTCTCTACAAACTCATATTAATATATATATATATATTACTGTTGACAAACTTATGCTCACGCACATACTTCAACTCTAAGCCTTTGTTTGGGAGAATGAGAAGGAAACTAAAGTAAATGAGAGGGAAGAGAAAATAATAGAATGAATGTAAATTAATTTTTCTTTGTTCGGAAGAGACGAAAAGTGAAATAAAGTGTAAAGTAAAAAAATATAGATTATATCCGTTAAAATATGTATTTATGATAGGAATTTATATAAATAATAAGAAATACAAAGGACAAAATAGAAAAAACATACTTTAAAATACGTTTACGCCAATTCATTCCCAAATTGGAGTGAAAGAAAATTGATTAATGGAAGTAAAAATGAGTCAATCTCCATTTACATCCATTTCCTTCCGATTACCTCCTCCCAAAGGAATTATTTTTTTAGGTTCTTAATTATTACAATTAAAATATAAAGGGCTTAGTTGGCGTGCTAAAAATGTGAAAAAATATCTAAAAACCATTGAAAATCTCTAAAAACTTCTAACACATTTTGCTCTCCTTGTACTTTGTAAAATTTTATGAATTTGTATATATATCTAAATATTCTAACAAATTTTTACAAACTTCATTAAATTTTTTATTAACCCTAATAAAATTTTTACAAGCCTAATAACTTTTCTACAAATCTCAAAAATTTTTCAGCGATCTTTAATAAATTTTGACTTAAAATCGTTCAAATGAACCAAAAAAACCATTCAAACGGATTTTTTCTCCAAAAAATTTACGTAAAAATAAAAAAAATTTACTATTCATCTTTGAAAAACATGATTTAATGACCATGCATGAAACGCTAAAATATTACCCAAATCATATTTTTCATTATTTTTCGACGCTCGAAATGCACCTAAAATAAGATTTAGTAAAACAAAATTTAATTTATCAAATAAAAATTACTTTTCAATATTTATTTTTCGCCCGAAAACCACTATTTTAACATCGTTCGGACCGTGGTAAAATAGGAACTTGATTTAGTAGTCATTTTCGGTACTGATTGGGTCTCAACCATGGCAGAATTTTCCCTACTAGTAAGCAAAAGGAGATTAGGAGGTTGGAGAAAGAGATAGAAACACTGATTTTGGAAGCCATTAAAGGACGAGAGGAAGAGTGCTCAGGGGGATCATCAACGGATAAGGATCTAATGCAGTTGATATCAGAGGGAGCCACCAACGATCATCATTTTGTGGGTAATGAATTCTCACCGAAACGATTCATTGTTGACAACTGCAAGAACATATACTTCGCAGGCCACGAGTCCACCGCCGTTGCTGCGTCTTGGTGCTTGATGCTGCTGGCTCTGCACCCCGAATGGCAGGCTCGTGTCCGGGAGGAGATGGGTCGGGTTTGCCCCGACGGTGTGCTGGACGCTGACTCACTCCCCAAGCTCAAATTGGTATGTACATCTTTTCTATCAGCGTCTTAAAATTTTGACATTGTGCGGGAATAAAAAAAAATCTCGTGCATGCCTACTACGTTAAGGGAATTTGTTCTATGTTGCCTGAAGTCACAGGAAATAACGAAAAGAATGGTCGGGATGTTTTCGACCAGAGAAGTTTCGTTACTTAATTAATAAATTCGGATAAAATCCTAGTGGCAGAGAATTTAATTAGTAATAGTTAGCATACTTTATTTAATGCACCTTCTAAACTATTTATAAGCTAAGAAATAAATAAATTAATGGGGATTGATTTGGCAATAATATTATTGTAATTTCACTATTTTACCCAATTTTCTAATAAATATATTGACAGTTTACTTTTAATTTAATGCACATCATATTGCATTTAAAGTGTGTGGTAAATTTCAGAGTTGTTAGATGCACTTTATGTTTGCCACCTGAGGAATAAGGAACTGATGATATTGTAAGTTTTTTGTTTGTCACTTGAGAAATAATGAACTATCTGATGATATTGGAATAAATAAACTGAGTTAATTATGATACCACAGTTATAATTGTGTTTAACTAGTATTTATATCCTTTATCCTGACATCATATTAAGAAACTTAAGAAAAAATTATGCTTGGGGCTGAGCTCATACTTACTCGCCACGTCATTGCTAGAAAACGATGCCACGTGTACTTAGAGATCAATGCCACGTGTTGAATATATTTTTTTGCACCAACGTACATTAAAGGATTGAAAGTACAACTCTTATGTTAGAATATGAAACGCATATATGAGCATCAAGATTTATATGTGTGTGTGTGTGTATTATTTCTAACTTCCAAATGCAATGCAGGTAACAATGGTGATTCAAGAGGCCTTGCGGCTTTACCCACCAGCAGCATTTGTGTCGAGGGAAGCCCTGGAAGAGACCCAAATTGGGCACGTGACTGTCCCAAAAGGGGTCTGCACGTGGACTCTCATCCCTACCCTCCACCGAGACACCGACAACTGGGGACAAGACGCCAACGAGTTCAAGCCAGAAAGGTTTGAAAACGGGGTCTCTGGTGCTTGTAAAATGCCCCACGCTTATGTCCCGTTTGGCGTGGGCCCTCGCCTGTGCCTGGGCCGTAACTTTGCGTTGGTTCAGCTGAAGGTTGTGCTCTGTCTCATCATCTCCGAGTTCACCTTCTCTCTGTCTCCCAAGTACGCCCACTCCCCTGCTTATAGAATGATTGTTGAACCGGGGAACGGTGTATGTATCCAGATTCAGAGATTCAAATCAGGGTGATTCCCCCTCGTCCCTTTTTTCCCTCTTCCTTCCTTGGCAAGTACATTTTTTTCTCATATTTCCTCTTCAGTGGTTCATAGGCTTTGTGAAATTTTTATATAAACCATCTCCGCTTAGTATTGATGTGTATATATTGTCAAATTCTTACAATGGCTGGAATCAATTTTGCATTTTTTTTTTTTATGAATCATTAGAGCAAATTACACATTTTTTATGCTTATACACTGAGTTTTACTTTGATCTCCTCTTATAATTAATTATAACAATCTTACTTATGAAGAACTCTACCTGCAGAAGAGTAAAACAACAATAATCTTAGGGTAGAAAAACGAGTTTTAAAGTCATTTTACCTGCTTGAGCAAGGTGTCTCTCTAGTGACTCATGGGAAGAAAGTACTCATACATCTAATCAAGTTCAAAATAGACAACATTAGGTCGTTACAACTACTACCTTACACTAATTTAGGTGAACAACCCAAAGTGAACAACATTGGGTCGTTACCGCTATCTTACACTTAAATGAAATATCAATGTGTAACTATTCTGTTAAATACACGAAATCTATTACGTGGATTATCAAGTAACATTTTTTTTTCACATTTATTTATTATTAAACCTAGATCCCTCAATTTCGATTGCTCCGTGAATGCATTTTTCTCTTCTAGAAATCCTAATATGCCCCCACAATATGTATAACAAGAAATTTCGGGCAAATAAGATTTCTAAATACAGTATTAAAAACTACAAAATTGCCACTCACAAAAGTGAGCTTCTCGCAGATCTCTCAATTTTTCATGCGAGTTTCTATGTGCATTCTGCAGAATTGCAGTATTTGCTGGCAAAGTTCTCGCGAATATCCCGTGAAAACATGATTTCTAAGTATTCTAAAACTCTGAAATTGACAACTGCAACCCGAAATTTTGATACCATAGTCTATGTTTAAATTTACATGTATGAGAACTCTATTTTTGGTCACAAATTATCAATTTAAAGACATATAAAGTGACAGCTATATTACATATATAGCGAACAAAGTAAATAAAAACTATATTTATTTTACAAATTTCCAACATGTGTGTGTCCTTATTTTTTTTAAAAGATCACTATATCTACATTTACATTGTATTGATATATCGTACATGTACTTTTTTGAGCAATATTTTATACTCCCGAAACATTGCTCTAGATATTTTGCTCCACATGAGGATATTTCTAACTGTACCTATTACAATTAAATATGTAAAATGAGTTGAACTGACCTTGACCAAACTCAAAACTCGGGTTGACCCGACTCAGTTTGTTCTTAAACCCTGATTGTTTCTGTGAAAATCAGTTTGGATTGGATTAGGGACAGAGTCAGGTATATCTGACCCTAACCTATCGATTCTATGTATTTTTAATTTTTTAAAATATTCTTTTATAATTTTTTAAAGTAAATTAATTATAACTTGAACTTAAAATAAAATAATTAACTAATTAGTTTTAAGAATAAATAAATTCTTTTAATAGTTATTGTAAATTCATAATTGTTCAGATTTTTCAATCACAAATTCGAGAATTAATTTATAAGTTCTTACCCTCAATATCATAAAAATATTAATATTTATTATTCATTTTAATGTAGTGTAAATAAATAATTAAAAAATAATAAAAAAAATAAATTTATAGGGTCAAAATCAAACCGGCTTAAGATTAGACCGAGTTAAAATAACCCTACGTTTTCACCTTATAATGTAAGAGTAGATTAGAATCGAGTCTGTACAGGCATAAAATCAAAATCAGACCTGATCGAAATCGAGTCTCTTTACATGCTTAATTACAATTTTGCCCATCGAATTTGGAGTATGCCACGAGCAAAAGATATTATTTTCCACTTCTTAGAGTCTCACCATGACTTTGTTGGATTGGGGAGGCTCACAGCACGCTTGTTGTTATTTCGGCGATGATGTAAATTAAAATCATTGAATTAAAATTTAACGGTTTAAATATATTTATATATTTTTAATTTAAAAAAATATAAATATGTTTAGAAATCTAACGACCCTGAGTTTATTATTTCCAAACAGACGTCGAGAGGCAATGTTAGCCTTCTCAACTTTGTTATGCCGAACTTTTTGACTTTTGAATCATATTCATGCACGCCCACCTGTAATGCACTTGTTAAAAAGAGAATGAAAAACAAAAAGAAGGGTCGCAAAGATTACCCTCATGCCACAGCTAAGCTAAGGTAGCAACGCCATCGCTATCCCTGGCCTAAAAAGTAAAAGATAGCCAAAAAAGTAAAAGATAGCGGGTCTTTTTGGCAGATTAAAAAATATTAAAAATTATTAAATTTTAATTATTTTTTATATTTTTTTTAATAAAATTTTAACACATATCACTTTTTTATCATATTTTTATCTTTTTTTTCTAATTTTTTTCTACCAAACAACCCCAACATCACTTTCCCTATCAACTTTGACCTTATTTGACGCCACAAAAAATTATAAAAAATTATCAAAATTAATTAATTTTAATTATTTTTTTATATTTTTTTTATTAAAATTTTTTACATTTTATCTTTATGTCACATTTTTTTTATTATATTTTTTTACCAATCAAACATTGAAAAGGGGGAAGGAAAAAAAAGAAGTAACCCTAGAGAGAACAGTTCTCTTCTCTTTTACACATTGCTTCGTGTTCTTTTCCGCAGCTGTGAATCGTCCCCCCCCCCCCCCCCCAAAAAAAAGATGGGGAAAATCTTGGTGGAAGTGTGTTTGATTTCAGCGCGGGGGCTCCGAAGGACTTCATCCCTGTTCAAGCGCCAGTGGTACTCTGTTGGGTGGATTGATCCCAACGACAAGTATTGCAGCAGGATTGACGCTTGTGGAAATGCAAATCCCGTTTGGAAAACCAAGTTTTCTTCTTTTGTTGATGATCACTCGGAAGAATCCAAATTCCGGGATTTGGCACTGCACGTTGAAGTTTACAGTAGGGACCCCATCTTCCTCAGAGAGAAGCTTCAGGGGACGGCAACGTTTGTTCTCAAAGAGTTCTTCGACAAGTATTTCAAGAGCTCTTCCGAGGGTTCCAAGCAAGTTGAAGAAGTTGGGAGCTTTCAACTGAGGAAAGGGAAATCGGGAAAACCTCGGGGATTTGTAGATGTTTCCATCCGAATCTCGGAGGAATCTAGTTCTCATACAGGTACATTGTGGTTAATTTACCAAGGAAATTTTATTACAGAAAGTGTATTTTTATGGGATATCGTTTGCTGTTTTTCTAGGTTAGATTTTTCTTCTTTGTATTACATTAGCATGATAGTTGGGGCATAATCCTTGCTTGGCCTATTTAGCATGTGTTTGGATTAAAAAAAAAAAGGGGGGGGGGGAGGGGGAAGAGAGAGAGAGAGAGAACTAAATTTTCTAACTCTAATTGGTTTGGGATGAAAATAGAAAGGAAAAAAATTAAGATTTGATAAATTAAAAATACTTAAATTAGAAAATTAATTTATTGATGATTATATTTTTAAATTTATTCAACTAAGAATATATATTTGAGATTTAATACTTCTTTCATATTTTTTCTATTGTTTTTCCATTTATTTATTTACTTTTTTTTTTTTCACCAAACTCTCCCTTCAAACATATCCTTCTGTTTTATTATTTTTTTTTTCCTTCTCCTTTTCTTTTAGTTCTTTCCTTAGCGATCAATTCTTTTTTGCAGGTATTGAAGGTGGATTCAACCTCATGGATCACAGCAATGGCATCAACTTAGGCAATGAATATAGAATCTGGCAGTCACACCCACCGCAATTTCCTCCGGCACCACCGCGCTGGCCGGAAAGTCATCCCCCAACAAATTCCTCATACACCCATCCGATGCCGCTCCCACCAGGCGGACCAATCTCCGGGTCGTCAGCAGCAGCAGGCCCCAGTTATCAGCCGCCTTGGGCGGCTCCACCGCCACCTTCTAACGTTGGTTACAATCCTAACTTTTTCCCAAGAAGAGAGCACTTTCCACCTAGTTACATAAATGGCCCATCCCCCGGAGCAGATTACATTAACATGCCATCCTCTGGAGCAGCCGCCGGACGCGGCGGCAGAGCCGGATTAGGGGTCGGAATGGGTGCCGGAGCATTAGCGGCTGGTGGTGTGATCCTTGGTGGTGGTGATTTCATGTCCGGATTTGAAGTTCCCTCTGGCTTGCAAGATGCCAATCTTACCATAGTAGCTGATCCTCCTTTCTGAATAATAATAAAAAGGGAAGGCCTGTGTAAGAATTGTGTTTTCGAGTACATAAGACGAATCTAAATTTGTATTCAAATACTGCTCCCTCCACAGCTTCTCATTCCAACAAAAGAGATTGGTAGAATAGAGTGCTTAGCGCGTACATGTATTGATTTTGGTTTAGGTCCACGCTATACTCGGAATTGAACTATTTTTTTCCAGGTTTAAAGTTCTAGATTCAAAACCGAATTGATCATCGCGTAAAATTAAACCGACCAAATTTTATCAATTCGGTTCGGGTCTTAAAATAGACTAATTTGGACCCAAACTCATGAAAATTGTGTCAATATCATAATAGAATTGAACCGAACCAAACCAACATAGTCAAATTAATTTAATTTTTGAATTGTTCGGGTATTTTATAAACTCAGTGGGACAAAAAAAATTATCCTAAGACACCGTTTGGCAAGTCACTTTTCAGTGAAAAACTACCAAAATTCACTTCTCGTGTATTTGGCAAAATACAAATTTTTACTACGTTTTTTTTCTCAGTTATATTAACTTGTTCAATTTAAAAATTATCAAAAATTATTAAAAATTACCAAAAAGTACATTTATCAAACACTCAAAAGTTTCAAAAAAATTATTAAAAATTACTACTTGATTCACCAAACACACAAAACTTGCAAGTAGAAACTTTTGACATTTTTACCAAAAGTTGCTAAAATTTTGACTTCCAAACGGTACCTAAATCAAACTCCTGATAAACAGAACCCATAAACAGCCGAGAAGAAATACGCATGTCGTACCCTCTTAAACTTTAATTAGAAAATGCATGGCTTATGAAACCAAGATGTTTATCAGCTATCTTTGCAGAGTCACAGTCACATACCAGATGTTTTCCAGGAGTAACATTGCATTCAAAAGCAATTTTATGACTATTTACAATTTGTTGGGCTCGGGGTCCTTATACAGTAACAATTATAGATTTTCTATTTGCGAGGAAAACGAGATATTTACAGTGGTATATACTCAGTTTCCATGTTTACAAGGGCAAGAATTTCATATTTGTCCATGGAATTATCAAGATAGCCAGCCTATTTTGGCCTCTTGTCAGTCTTGAGAAACCGGATGTATTCCTGCTGCAACATCTCCCCTCCGTTTATAGGGTCAAAACTGCACCGGTAGAAACTGACAACAGCCAACAAAGACAAGTTAGATTTTTTTTGTTTTTTTAAGAAAGAAAAAAAAACAATAATGCAGTGAAACAGTCAAATCTGACAACATTCCAGAATGATGCTAAAATTCATTTTTATTTTCATTGTAAATACTCAGCATTCTTAGAGAAACGGAAAGGTTGCTATTTAGGGAGTGTTTGAAGTGACAAAAATGAGATAATTTGTGGGTTTGCAATTCGTACAATGAGATAAAAAGTGAATAACTTCTAGAGGTTTGAAGAGATCTTCAAAGTTTTTCAATATTTTTCAGTGTGCTAAATGCACCCTTGACAGCCTAGTGGTGCGTTCAATACTTTGAAATAATCTCTCCAATTATTAGAACAAAATTGCGTATATTACTAATTGCCTCTCCCCAAACCCGCATAGGGGCCTCCCTTTACTCATTATCTTTGTCCCACAAAAAGCATACAAGAATTTCCCATGAAGAAAAGTGATGCGAAATAGAAAAACTAATTCAATTTTCTTAAGGATTTGATTTATCATAGAATAATGATAATATTTAATTAGTCCATATAAAGGCTTTAATTGTATTGAATTAATATACTTGAATTATGAAAAAAATTGATTGTCATAATGCTTGTGTTTTCTTTATGGAATCTCTCCCTCTTCCTCTTCCTCTTCTTCTTCTTCTTACTTCTATTTCTCTTGCTTAATCTTTTTCTCTCTTTGCATTAATTTCTATTGTCCCACATCAGAAAGGAGGGAAGGGCAGAATACTCCTTTTTAGGAGAGGGTGGGCTGGGATTTTTTTTTCAGGGGGGGTGTGTGGGGGAGCGAGAAGTTAAAACTAATCAGCTTCAAGTAAATTGAAATAACAAAAAACGAACGTATACCCATCTCTTTCCCCTGTTCATTTTCCTCTTACCAAACAACTTGAAGAAAACCCACATGATCCCTTCCCTTCTATTTTCCTTCCTTCCTTGACAGTATTGGTCCACAAACCATCACACGTCCATACAAAGAAAGCCAAGGTGTATGAACTCAGAAACTAATAAGCGACCACATAATTGCTTGATTCAATTGTATTCTTGCGCCTCAGCGTTTTTCCATGGTGGCTAAGATCGCAGATGTCTGACAACCAACTAGCTTACTAAGGAAGGGAACCATTTTAAATACAAATGCTTTACTCGAGTCTCACCCTCGCACTGATATATGTTAGGAAATCTTGGGCTGAAGAGATGAGAAAATATACAAAAAGGACAAATGCATAGAGGTCATCCACTAATAACTCTTTCAACATCATGCTTAATAAAATTGAAACTAAAAGGCCATCTTCCCCCCCCCCCCCCCTTTTTAAAAGGGAAACTAATAGGGGATCAAGCTTCAACTATTTATCACTTATCTTTTCTGTTTATAAAATAAAAATAAAAATAAAAAATACATCAAGCAGAGAACAAAGGCTCTGTTGCATATACTTCGGCCACGGTCTAGCAACAGATTATGGCAGTAAAATTCAGCATAAGGGAAAAGGGAAGAAGACAACTTATACCTCCCATCCACACCAACAATAATGACAGTGTTCTGAGATCCAAATGCTGCAATGAATTCAGTGTATTCTGGTAAGTGAAATTGGGCAAATGACCATTCTGAGCTAAAATATCTCGGCAACACACCTGAAAAAACACATAAACAAGAGAGTTTGGAGGAAAGATCAAAAGCCCCATCAAATATGAATTATTTGGTGATCCTAAGTACCCAAAAAATGAACAAAGCAAGGAAAAACATATCGAGCAATGGTGTATATAAATACTGTTGAACAGTAGAAGACGAAATGTATCAAACCCTCAATGCAAAGCATGAGCCTGTATTGTTATTTAGATAATCATTATAATCTTTGTTAGACATAATTTCTGGAAAAACCTATCTTACCTTTCACAGAAGACAATGACGAACTAGGGTTGGTATTGGTACTTGGTGAAATAAGCGGATCAAGGGAAGATGAAGAATTCTGGGAAACCATTGCTGGACACTGAGCAGAACTGGAACAAGTTGACGAGTCCTCTCCCACAACCCGAACCCTGAGGCTGAATAAATGTACAGTACCCTTGTCACTTGACACAGCTAACCACTGCACATTAGGTGACAGAGCAATACTATAAATATCTGCTTTGTCCACTCCCCTGCGAACCTATTCAGAAGCAATTATGCAAAACAAAATTTATAATGTTAGTGACCATCAAAATGGGTACAAATGCAAATGCTGCAATTCAGCAACTAACATAAGCATAGAAGGGTTGCGTTAGATCAGTTAAAAAATAACAAAGTACATAGATCACTTAACACAGATTGCAACTGCCAATACGATGAGAGCAGGTAGGTCTACTTGGCACTTACACAAAAATGTGCAAACATGGAGGGCATGGTTACAAGCTTCATAATTTAAGCTAAAGGAAATTTGAATGATAGACCTGAATTTCCTTTAACAGAACAAAACAATATTTCGAATATTTATTTTTAGAATGTAGATAATTGCTACTCACACTGCTATGAAGTAACTGAACTTTTAAGAAAAAGTCTTTACTTCGAGAAAACACAGTTAATTCATTCCATCTATTAAATCTCAATTTCTAATTAACTTCTGTGCAGGCAAAATCTTCATGAATAAAGACATAATTAAAAATATATATTTGTCCCTGCATATGTATAATATTATTAAAGGAAGCTAATTTTAATTAAGTTGATCTCCAACAAGAACGATAGAAAGATTTAGCCCTTGAATGAAAAGAAGGAACTGCCACTATTTATTTATTTATTTATTTTGACAGGAATTGCCATCATCTATAGATTATTTCCAATTATATTGTTGGAAAAGGTATTAATCCAATAACTAGCTTAAAATTGATAGATGAGATAAAAGACCAATTTTAAATAAAACAGATACAAATCATCCAGTACAGTACCTCCTGTAACTGAGTCCCGTCCATTGTGTTGAAAATTCTTATCAAAGTGCCTTTTGTACTAGCAGTAGCAAGAAGAAGCCCATCCACTGTCAAGTTTAAGCAAGCTATTTGTGAATCGTGAGCATTTATTAACTTGGTCATATTCAAACCAAAGTGTTCAATCCGAACCTGCCCTCTTCGAAGACCTGGGCAACCCAAGACGGAAGTATTCAAGTTTTGTGAAAGGCAACAAAGTCCCCTGGGGTTGGCCAGAGTTCCTATCTGATGAAGAAGCTTCAGATCCAAAAAATTGTAAACATATATCTTGTGCTCAAGAACAACGACAATGCAATCTCGTCTTAGTTTCACTGCACGAACCTCAGACCTAAATGAAAATTCACCAATGCACCGGCTCTGGTGATCATCCCAAATTACAACTTTATTAGGAGGGTATTGGGAATTGGCTTCACCACCAACAAGTGCCAGAATGTTAGACCGAAACAGCATATCAACAATTCCAAATCCTCCACTTCTCAAATCGCGTCTGAAAGTTTCCTTGAAAGGATCACAGTTATAGATACGAAAACCGCGGCTTGTTCCAGCCGCAAAACAACCATGGTCTTGATTCCAAGATACAGAAAGCAATTCTGTTTCATCATTGTCATTGAAATCTGGTTCTGTCTGGCTAAGGGGGCCAGAAACCCCTGAGGCAAAGGTAAGCTTAGATGGTGCAAGTATTCCTCCAGATGTTGAAGCAGTCGAACTCATGCGGGATGAGGGAATAATCAAACGAAAGAGAAGCAACCAAACACTGCAGAAATACAGGACACGGAAGCAAGAGCAAACGGGTAAGACTCAACAGTAATGATTAAGAAACTATGACACAAAAATGTAAAAGAAACAGCACATTTCTTTTTACCTGATTGATCAAATTAATAAGAAACATAGAAAAGCTAGTTTTCACAACTTGCATTATCTCTTTCTCAATTGAAATGCTGCTCAATTTAATGTACCATTTGAACACAGTGAAATGAAAATTCAAGATGAGGGATGCTACAAGTACATAAACATATAAGCCAATGCAGCTTTGATGCTTGCTCCCAAGTGAAATTCTAGTTCATTTACTTGTTTAATCATTTCACACACATTCTATATAAATGGATTAAAGCGGTAGTTCCAGAAAAAACAATCCTCCGAAAATTCAAAAAGAAGCTGCCAGTGCCATCCATAGCACACTTCTACGTCAAGACAAATCAAGCAACAGATGAATTTAATATGAAGATTCAGACGCAAACAGAGAAGATCTGGGATTAAATTATGAAAACAAAAATAAAGAAATCAATTAATCTTCTTACAAATTTGTGAAGATCAAATGAACTATTTCATGTAAGACGGCCACGACGACTGATCTCGATCATAATTCTCGACTTCCAGTGATTTTTCTGCATTAACAACACGCTATGTGCGTTGAGAATTCGGAAAAAAAAAATACAGAAATGAAAATCGGAAGTTCCCACCTTCTGGACGTGCAGAGTTCACGAAAGAGTACAATGAAGGGAGTCTACAGAGAGAGAGAGAGATATTAGTCTCGGTCGCCGACGGCGAGCGAAAAAGTCAAAGACGAAGCTTTGGAGAGAGAAAAATCTCTCCGTGAATATCTCACATGACGACACGTTTGGAGGTTAAGATTGAACATTCGAACTCCGGGGATGCTAATTCCTTTTTTTTTTTTTTTTTAATTTTTATTCATCAACACTCCCTTAGGTTTCTTTTAATGACACAAAACCCCACATCCATTACAATATGCATGGTTACCCCACAAAGTAAGATTAATAGTACTAACTCCCTTAAAGTTAATAATAATTGTAATAAGTCCCGGCCAGTCAACTTACTGAAATTATGTTTTGGGCCTTAAAATTTAACTATTTACACCAAATTTCAAACAATAATTTCCTTTCTTTCTTATTTAAAAAAAAAAAAAAAAAAAAAAACAAAGATTACCCTTTCTTCACCAGTAATGTTACTATCAGATTATATCTAAAGGCATTTATCATATATTTTTATACGAACACCAATTGTAGAAAAAAAAAATTAATACTAAAAAAATGTTTCTCTTTCACTTTATTCGACTTTTTAAAAATAAAATAATAAAACAAGATTTGATAATTTAAGTAATTAATATTTTTATACAGTAAAAATGATTTTAAAAAAATTATTATATATTTAATTAGGGAGGAAAGTTGTAGAATAAGAAAAAATTATTGTTTTTTAAATATTCTAAGAAGTATGACGTAAATATTTATACTATGGGAGTGTTTGAAATGATAAAAAGTAAAATAAAATAAAATAAAATAAGATAAGATAATTTGTGAGTTTGTAATTCTTCTAGTGAGATAAAAAAATGAATTATCTTTAAAAATTTTTAAAAACTTTTAATAAAAATCAATGAACCAAACACACTCATAATGGACTGGACAAATGAGAGATTGGTTTTTTTTTTTTTAATTTGACATGAATTTAATGGTACTCTAAAATGCTCTCATTTTCTCATTTTTATCCTTCTCTTCGAAGCCTTGTAATTTCATTTTTAACATTCTTTGCACAATTCTTGACATATCTCTATAATTGTTCTATTTTTTAACAAAATAAATAATAATAATACAATTTCGTATTTGTCATATTCTGAAATTAATTGCACAATTATTTTAAGTTTGATTAAATAAATTACGCTCAAATATCTTTCCAATTTTCTGTTATTTCCTATTTAGTTTTCTACCTTCTGGTAACTAGCCATGATCGTTTTTTACGTAGTAAAAATGTACTCTTCCATGCGCTTTTTACGTCTTGTTTTGAAAACGTAGCAACGAGCAATTAATAAAGTAATTTCTAAGAAAATAAAAAATTTTCAATTGATTGTCTACTAGAAAATTTATAAATTTAAAAAATATACATATAAGAAAACAAAATACAGATTTTATTCTGCAAGTGACAAGGTGAGTTTTTTTTTTTTTTTTTTTTCTTCTCCTCTTATACTTAAGTCAAATCATCCGATAATAAATTTTGAAATTTTGAATTTAAGGGTACGTTTGGTAAAATAAAAAAAAAACTAAAAAATTACAAAAATTTTTAAAAATTATTCACTTTTTATTTCACTGTATGAATTACGAATTCACAAATTATCTCATTTTATTTCACTTTTTGTCACCTCAAGCGATTTTTTTTTCATCATTTTATTTCAATATTTAAGACGCATAATTAATGTTAATGATGATGTAATGGATTTTCATCACTTTCAAAACAATTCTAGATATATTTCAAATATTTTTTTGGGATAAAAATTTCAACTAAAATTTTATTTTTCTTGTGAAAAAAACACATGATTAACGAAATTGTTGCCCAGGAAATCATTATCGAAACCCAGACTTACAAGGATTTGAGGACTCGATGGTGCCTTCTCACTAAAGACCTGGGGGCCATTTGGCAGAGAAGAAAGAAAAATTTTTTATCGAGTTTTTCGACCTTTTTCAGTAAATACAAAACTAACTTTTATAAAATTTATTTAACTTTAAACAATTCTTTTTAATTTACACTAACTTTCTTTAACTTTTATAAATTTTTACCAAATACCTACTTAACTATTAAAATGCACATGTCAATCCACAACACAAAGTTACATATTTTTTTAACTTTTTTGGCAACACCAAACTACCCCTAAGTACATCATATGTGAGTCTTGGGATAAATGCAGTTTCAGCTAGACAAGCTGTGATTCTATCAAAAGTACGATTATACATGCATCATTTTCTTATTTCCCAAACACCCTGAAGGAAAATAAAACGGGGACCACAAAGGAAACAGCAACTGCTTAAAACTTTTACCAGTTTTTTCATATCTTTCCCACTAAACACAAAACTAACTTTTACAAAATTTCTTTAACTTTTACCCTTTTTTTTTCAATTTACACCAACTTTCTTTAACTTTTATAAATTTTTACCAAATATCCAATTAACCACTAAAATATCATGTATCAACCCCTAATACAAAATTACATTTTTTTAACTTTTTTTGACAATACCAAACGACCAGGGGCAGACTCACCTATTGGTAGAAGGAACTCACCTACTGGTAAGGAGGGTCAGGAGACTAGTCTTACTTTTCAGAGTATTTTTGTAAATTTGTCCCAAAAAATATATATCCCAAATATTTTACTCTATTACCTCAACTAAATTACAAATTCTGCTATTTTTCATTCAATATGTGCATGACTATCTTTTTCAACTTAACCCCAGCGCTATAAAACCATGGGTCCGCAACTGCAAACCATCCCTAAGCACGTTAGATGCGAGCCTTAGGATACATGCAGTTTCAGCAAGACACAAGCTGTGATCCTATTAAAAGTACAATCACACATGCATCATTTTCTCATTTCCCAAACACCCGTGAAGGAAAATAAAAAGGGGGACCACAAAGAAAACAGCTGCTAATTAATGAAACTCATTGCCAAATAAGGATCAGACCTCAACAGGTCTGTCTCACCTGTCCGATAAATCCAAAACTTGATACTAAAAAAAGGTAAAATTTTCTGCTAAAATATTGATCCAACAACGAGAATCTCTTCAAAGATTAATCTGACATGAACAAGCATTTTTCTAATCGAAATTCCAAGTTGGAAGCAAAGAGTCGAATATAAATATGTACACCGGCACAGTTGCAGATGCATGCAGAGAAAATGAATCAAAGTTGTACTTTTATTTCTCCACGAATCAAAACAATCTAAAACTTTTGAACTAATAAAAATAATAAAAGACCTCGTACTTTCTTCTTGAAACTAGCCATTTAAAAAGAACTATACAATTGTTTTATGATTGATCCAAAAAAACAAAAAAAAAAAAATAAAGAACTATATAAATGCAATTTGCCAGTCCCAAGTCTTACATATATACATATATATAGTATCCGGATTGGCTAAGCAAAGAAGACAAAGCTAGCATCCCCACCTTCTATTATTTTTTTTTTTTCATTGGAGTTGGACATTTTTATTATAGGGCCACAAATTGGATTGAAGGAGCATGGCGGGTGTGTTGCATCTGATTAATAATGCAAAACCAAAACCTAAGCCTGTGTTGTTTCCAAACAAGTAACGTCAACCAATTACAAAGGAAGTATAGTGTTTGAATATATATATATATATATATATATATATCAATCGTGTTGTGTTCAGGTTTTGCAGTTTATTTATATTCATGTCATTTTGTCTCAAATGCCTTAAAATTTAATAAATAGGTTAAATAATTAATTTACTTCAAAACAAAATTAAATTTGTTAACTTTAAGCCCTATCATGTTGGGTTCATTTTTTCTCTGAATAGCTTCGTATCCGTGTCGAGTTCAAGCCGTATTCTCATATCATGTCTACTATCATCGTGATGATAAAAGACGAAGAAAATTTTCAATTGTACGGCAAAAGAAAAGAAAAGAAAATAAAGAAAAAGAAATCAAGTTTATGAGGCATCACTCAACAACCCACTTCAAGCCTTTGTGGATGAACATGGTGGACATATACATTATAGATTTTAAAAGAGCTAGGGAGAAAGCCTATGAACAAGCATGTTTAATTAAAAAAAAAAATCAATGGGCCAAAGGCTGTGTGATAACACCCCCGTAAAGTATTGAATTTCTCTTAGATAACAACATAAAATATCAAACTATGTATGTAACAATGCTGTTGATGAAATTTTTATCATACATGTAGAGGACTTACACAAGAGAAGATAGTATGATATAATGAAAGAAAAATAAAAATAAACCGAAAAAACACGCCTTACTTACCATCAATCGAGTTCCAATCTTCATTGCCTAACAAGAGTCTGAAAATTCTCAACACATTTCTTGAGTAGATGAAAGAAAGAAACTTCTCACATAAGTCTCACTCAAACACTAGTGTTTGAAGAGATATATATATATATATATATATTGGCTGCGTTTGGAGCCTCAAAAAAGTTCAAAAGTTTCCAAAAAACTTCAAAAGTTTCACTTTTTTCAAACTCCAAAAAATTCCAAAAAGTTATTAAAATTCGTTGGAACAAACCAAAATAGTGCGTTCTAACGAGTTTTGGCAGATTTTTTTGAAAGTTGATCTGACATTTGTACAAAAAGTTACACAAAACTCCAAAAATTTTCAAAATCTTCCACTAAAATTGTCACGTGTCACTTCATATAATTTTTAACAATTTTATATCAAATCAAACATAAACATCCAACAATCATTTCACAATAATTTTTTACACTCCAAACTCCAACAAAATTTCACTTTTGGAAACTTTTGGTTTTTTTTGGGAACTCCAAACGCACCCATTACAAGATGTCGAAGAAAAAGTTCACTTGTATGATAAAAGGAAAGAAAAGAAAGCATTGGATCTCTCTTCAATTACAACATAATTAAAATTACACAATTTCTTTGAAATAAGGTTGATGATGAAATTTTTAGTACTATACACATAGAAGGCTAATGTAAGAAGAGATATAATAAAAGGAAAATAAAAATAAATGGAAAAAGTTGAAGAACATAGGATTCTTTCTAAAAAAAAGGCAAGGAAAACTGCCCCTATGGATACCAAAGATTATATAAAAAAAATAGCAACAATACTCAGCTTTTCATGAACACAAGAGAAACAGCATAAACAGATTTTCTAGACAGGAAATTGGGTGGAAAAGGGCCAGATTGATATTTTGAATGTTATACAGCCAGCAGAAATTGCAAAGTAGCACTTAGCTTAATTAAGGCTTCGTTTAGAGATTCATATGAATCATTAACCTTCATGACACTGAAGCAGTTAAAAGGATAAGATGATGATTAAGACATTCTTGATGCACAATGTTACAAAGTTTAGGTTATTTTGCTGTTTCAAAATAAGAATGATGATCATACTTGAAGGGACCCAGAAAAAAAAAAAAGCAGCAGAAGTTCAAGGTTTCGGATCACTAGTCATTCATGAGCCAGTAGTTACTTGGAGGTGGATCAAATATATTGATGATGACATTACAAAGTTTAGGTGTTTCTCCAATGGTAAGAGTATTCTTTTCGAAATGATGATTGTTCATGAAGGAAACTGAAGGGTGGAATAAAGAGGGAGCTCCCCCTCATTACAAGCACACAAAGGAGAGATTGAGAGAGGATAGAAACCTATGATGCATGGAGGAAAAAGAAGGCGACGAAAAGGAGGAGCTCCCTTCAGTCCAAGCACAGACGGAGGGGAATGAAGACTATCTCCCGCATCATTCACGCAACCACAGTAGCCAAATGACTAGTTCCCTTTCTACTGAGGGGTTGCATGAATGAGTCGGCAGCTAATTCAGACCCCCTTTATCATCTTTGAGTGGACTGGAAGAAGCTCTCTTTCTCTCTCTCTCTCTCTCTCTCTCTCTCTCTTTGTCATTCTATTCTTATATATCTCCATGCATAAAAAGTAAAATGAACATTTCTCTTCCCATCAATTAAACTGCACTCAAACTATTCCATACAACACGGAAAAAAACGAATGAAGGAAGAGAATTCATGTAACTTACCTCAACTAGCTTAGGACTAAGACTTTGTTAAATTATTTACCAAAAAAAAATATTTACCCAAAAAAAAAAAAAAGAAGACTTTGTTAAGTTAAGTTGATTTGTATAAATGATGTTAACAATGATTTACTTTGGCGACTAAAACCAAAAGTGGCTTTCCACTGTGAGAGAACTACTAAGACTACAAAATTCCAAATGCTCAGTTATGCTCTTGTGAATCAATAAAGAAATAGCACGAAATGGTTGGCCAAGCCCTGATCCAGAACTTTTGACATGTTAACCATGTACATATAGTATTCTTGCAAAAACATAGAAGGGAAAAAAAAAAAGGAAAGAGTTGGACTAAAACAAATACGGGTCAAATTAAGCAATTCTTGCCTCTTGATTAATTAGGCCAAAAATATCATTACCAACTTCATGTTTGAAAGTGGGAAAACAAAAATAAAAATAAAAAAATAAACAACAACAACAACTGAAAAAAAAAAGTAGCATGCAGAAAAATATGGCCAATTTTAGAAGAAGGGGTCCCTAATTCCCACCTAGGTATTAAATCCTAGATTCAGGCTCGTCCGTGGCCCCTCCTTAGGCTTCATCGTTCAATGCACCTCTCACCTATGTAGGTCTAGGGAGGGGTTATTTATGCAATCTTCTCACAATAATTGGAAAGACTGTTTCCGAGTATTCACAACCTCCACCTTTCAATGTATTAAAAAGAAAAACCAGGGAAAAAAGGCCAATTCGAACTAGTTGATTTAGATAGAAAAAGTTACTACACGCATTATGCTGGATTTGAAGGTAAACAGTTTAAGGAATTGATAGTAAAGAAGACATTTGTAGAGTTTCACATGTCGAAGGACTATATATATATATATATTCAGATCAAAGCCATTCTGGGAAATCTTATCAACTTCAAGTATTCAACACAGGAAAAAGTAAGAAATAAAACCAAAATAATCTTATTATTCTTACAAGAAATTTCAAAGCTGTTAAGACTACCACAAATGTGTATTGCTTAGATAATATAAAGCAATCCGGCCCGGTTTCCAACACCAAATTTTTCCCCATTTTTTTAATTTAAATTTCATTTATTCAACTGCTATATATAAAATGCTTCCACCAGCATAATGAACGAAGCATTTAGAGTATATCTACAACCAATTAATAGAAGAAACATCAAGAACTGAAGAAAAAATCAATCTTCAGGAACAGAATAGCTAGGCACAAACCCTAACTATAACCTTGACAATAGAGAGATAAATACCCATTTCCTCTTCACCTTAGATTGTTTCAAGACATAAGGTCTAATGAAGAACAAATCATATTCAGGGATCAATATTATGTGGACAAAGTAAACTTTTACAAGTCTTCAACTTTTTAAGGCAGTTCTAGAGAACAAGGGGGGAAAGAAAAAAATCAGCAATAGCAAAGATGATCTAGCCATTGGATTTATAGTGAGAGCATAATTAGTTAATTAATTGATAGGATAAAATTCATATTGTATGATACCCAATACTCTCCACAGGGGTGCCACTTATAAGTAAAAATAAAGACTTTAAAAGAAAGAAAGAAAACTCAACTGCTGATGACAGGTCTATGTTGAAAATCGAAACCCTAAATCTCCATTGCTGATGCTGCACATAATTTTCAATGTCAATTTAGTTCTGCAAAAAAATAAATAAATAAGTAAATAATCCCAGGATGAGAAGAACAAAAGGAGAAGCTGAACTAGCATATTTCAGGAAACGACAGTACTGAAGAGATAAAAGAACATATGGGGCAAAAAATAAATAAATAAATAATAAAAGTGACTTGCAACAATTGCGGGGATGAGGAAAGCATATTTATTTATGCTCGAGGGGGGAAGACGATGGGTCACTGTTCTCATGAGAGTCAGTGAGAGGAAAGCGACTTCAGAGATCTTAGCAATCTTTATGGTGATATATATATATAAATATCTATTCACACCGTAAATATATACGGGAATATGTGCATCTATATATATATATATATATATATTTATGAATGCATAACTATTCTGTGGAATCTCTCTCTCTCTCTGGGTCCCTCTGTCTGTCTGTCTGTCTGGACATTTAGCACCATGCGAGCAGTTGCAGTGGAAAAGGGATTCGAAGAGCGGTGAACAGTGAAGTTATTATTTTTATAATTTTATTAATCAATAAAATTTTAGTAGTGAACTTCGACCATTCATAAATGTAAGATGGTTGTTTGTTTACAATTTGTTATACATACATACGTGTACTCGTATAGTTGACCCATGCTATGAGATGCATGGATTATTTAATTATATTTTATACTGATAAAAAATTAAATTTTAAATATTTGAAAATCAAGTTTTAAATATAGTAAAAAATATATTTAATAAAGTTGTATAGTTTTATGGAATAGTTATTGAATTATTTTTTTACATTTTTTTTTATTTGTGTGAATTTTAATGAACCGATAAAATTAATTAAAGTCGAATTTATATATGTGATCAAAAAATTTACGTTTTACTGATTTTTAAGCCTAATTCAATCCTAAAATTTAGTTTCGCTTTAAAATATATATTAAATCTCAAATATTCTTAATTAGCTTGATTCTTTTTTTATTTCAAATGTTTGTGAATTTCAGCTATTTTTTTTAATTCTTGACTTATTTTATAAAATTAATTTGAGTTAAAAATACTATTAATCTTAATTATATTAAAATAATTTTTAACTAATTTTATGAATATTTGAATTAAAATATTAGTATAATTAATTTTATTTATGTCGTACTTTGTAGAATTAACTCAAATATTAAATATTATAAACTAATTTTTAAATTAGATAACCAACCTAACCAATTTAAATTTAACTTAAATTTAAAATTTTATAAAAAAAATTTAGTCGGAAATCTAATTAATATTTAAATATTTTTTGTGTTTTTAAATTTAAAATATAATAAAAGTTGCTATTGCAAAAAAAAAAAAGTTAAATTCTTTAAATTTAATTAATATTCAATAATTGTAAAATTCTTTCCCAAGTTAGATTATTATTTAGATATCTTTCTTTATCTTTATAAATTTAATTTATTTGATTTTATTTTTTGTGTATTAAAATTTAATTTATTTGAAATATATAAATTTTACATATAGTGTGAAAGAAGTAAAACGTTTTATATTCTTAAATTTCATTAGTATTTAATAATTTTAAATTCTTTCTCGAGCCTAATGTTATTTAGGGTTCAAGGGGCTGCAGTAAAAAATTCACTACAGGGGCTGCAGTGAAAGATGAACGGTTGAGATTTCTTTATACTTAATCTGATGGTTCTAATTTATTTTAATCCAATTTATTTTCAGAATAAAAATAAAAGTTTAAAAAATCTGATTAGAATACAATTAATACGGAATGTCAAAGATCACATGTAATTAAAGGGTAAAAAAATCTCAACCGTTCATCTTTCCACTACAATCCCTGCAGTGGATTTTTCATTGCAGCCCCCTTAAACCCTGCTATTTAGATATCTTTTTATTTATGATTGTGAGACTTAGTTTGGTAAGTAAAATTTTTTTTTTTTTTTTGTGTGTGTCTGAGAAGGGAAAAAATTAACTTTTTAGTAGTTAACTTTTTTATTTTTTTTTAATTTGATATTTTTGCCCTCGAAGTTTTAAAAAAGATTAAAATGTAAAAGAGTAAATTTAGTCATTATAAAAAAAATAAAAAGGCAAAAAGTCACAAGTTTCAAAACAGAACCTAAATTTAGTTCATTTAAAATATGTAAATTTTACAACTATAATCAACTAATAATTGAGTGAGTTTGTTTCAAAAACTTATTAACTTAGTTCGCATTGATAAGATCATATGTCATAACCTTAGTAACTTTATAGATAAAATAAAAATAGAGTTGTAGTCATTTACTAACGTAGAATAAATATAAGTGAAAGTTTTGTAAATAAAATAAGAATATTTGGAGAATAGAGAGTGTTAAAAAATTAACCACGTAGGTTTAAAATAAAGGTGAAGTTAAGAGAGGAAAGACATTATATTAGGGCTCGTTTGGAGCCGCAAAAAAAACTAAAAAACTTCAAAAAACTTCAAAAGTTTTCAAATTCCTCCAATCACATTTTGTCACTTATCATTTTTACATCACATCAATCCTACTATTGGTTTTTTTTTTATTTTTTTTTTGAGACCCAAACGCACCCTTAGTATTAGATATTGGAATGAAGGTGAAGAAAAAGTAGAAAAAATATTTTCTTACCGTTAGATATAAACATATTTATATATACAAATAGGTTACTTTTCTCTCTCAATTCTCCTTCATTCTGATTTTACGTGGCACCCTCCTCGTTTGTTTCCCTTTTTTCTTTTTTCTTTTTTCTTTTTTCATTCACAAAGTTTAACTTTTTTTGTCCCATATCTTCAAAATAGTATAATTTTATTTTTTCTTCTTTTATATATAAAAAACTACTACAATTTTATCATTTAATTTTAATAGATATGAACTAACTTATTTTTAAGAACCCACTTGCTAGTAAATTCAACGTGGTTGTGGTTGTGAAATTTACGTAGTTTAAATACATCAAGAATTAAATTAAAAAATATAAATAAAAATAGAATTAAATTAAAAACACAAATAAAAAATACCTAAATAAAAAAATATTATTTAATCATACATTGTGTGCTTTATAAAATAAAAAATATATATAAGTAATGCGACTAATTTAAATTTAGAAAAATAACTACTCCCAAACCTAATTATGAGAAATTAGATTTTTTTAATTTAATTAATATTTAATAATTTTAATTTCTTTTTTAACTTGAATTAATTTTTTAGTAAATTTTGTAAATACGGTACATCAATAAGCAAGTTTCATTTAAGAAATTCATAAGTTATTTTACATTGATAAAAATCATATTTACAACAATAGTGATTTTATAAACAAAAGAAAAAAGCAGAATTGTGGTCATTTGCTGATGTAGAACGAGAGGAAATAAAAAATTTGTGAATAAGAAAAAAAGTATAAAAAATAAAAATAATATTTGATTCAAAGATTTGTAGAATATAAAAAATATAATGATAAATATAGAGAGTGCTACACAGTATTTAGTAATAATATTTTTTTTGATTTTATAAAAATAACTTAAATTAAAAACATTACTATTAACCGTACGTTATACTTTATAATATATATATATATATAGACAACCTGATCGATTTAAATTTAAAATCAAAATTAGAAAAAAATTATTTGCAAGATTAATTTTATTCAAAAAAATTTATAAAAATAAATAAATAAAGCATAATAGTGAATATAGAGAGTGTCACGTAGAATTTAATAATATTTTTTAATTAATTTTGTAATTAATCGAACATTGTACTGTATAAAATAAAAGAAATACAGTCAATGTGATTAATTTAAATTTAAAAAAAACTATTGCTTAGCCTAAATAATATTTACATACTTTTTTTGTATTTTTAAATTTAAAAAAACTAAGAGTTATTATTATGAGATAAATAACTCAATTATTATTGAAGTATTTTTATTTATATTTTTAATTTAATTCTATCTTCGCTATATCTATTTCTATTTTTATTTTTGTCTATATATATATATATATGTATGTATATATGTATGCGCGCGCGCACACTGCTAGCAGTACGTGTTTGCCACCATCTTTTTTTCGTTTTCTTAGCAGGAGTGGAGCTTTTTTGGCAGTGTTGTTAGCTATCATTTTTATCCTTCCATGTGATTCATGCAGTGGTACAGCAACGATGTGGTCAGTACTGGGCCATACGCTGCGTTTGAATTAAAATTTTGTTAAAAATAAAAATAAAAACAAAAACTCCAATTATTTTGTGTTGTTTGATTTATAATAAAAATATATAAAATTAAAATTCATTTAATTGAAATATTTTTAAATTTATTCAAATAAAAATATACATTTAAAATTTATATTTATTTATTTATTTCCTCCTTTTTTATTTTTTTCCCCTTCCTTTTCTCGTTGTCGAATTCTCACTTTAAAGATTTCAGTATAAGTCAAACGACTACTTGAGCCCAAAGCTGGTTTTTATTCTGGGAGTGGGGAACCTTGATTCTTCAATGTGTACCACCTTTAGTGGAACAAAAGCATTTGTACATACTGACATGATTCCAATTTATGGATTTTTTTTTCTTTTTTGTTTTCTTAAATCTTTCCTCTCATTATATCGTCGTCGTTCTCGTCCTCAACGTCGTCATTGTTATTTTTTGCTTGCTGCTCTACCAGATAAGCACACTTTAAGGTGAAGTTTGGAGGGAAAAAAAAAATTAGTGTAAAAGTAACACGTAATAAAATTTGATTAGAAGAAATTAAAAAAATTAGTATTTTTTTTAATTTTTAGTAAAATTCAATCACTCGGACACCACCTAAAATGAGATGCAGTATTCATACTTAACACTATTAAATACATACATACATGCACGCGCACACACACATGTATATTGAATATGTCAAGAGACAATGATGTTAAAATAAAAATTGGTAATATCAGGACTCATTTAATATTTTTTTACTAATAACCAAATAACCTTTTCCCTACTCTTCAAAAGTTAAATTTTCTATCATAGTTAATTTTCTTATCATCATTTATTTATCTTCATCTATTTCTCTCTATTGAAAAGCACATAAAATTATCTATCCTAAATAAATTTCTATCATTCTCATTTATTTATTTCTATCCCAAAGCCCAACTTTGCTATTTAGTCATGAATATAGGGGTTATTGATGTAAAATAATGAGGTATAGGAAATATAAATGATGTTGACCCTAAGTACAGTGATATAAACACAATTAGGTTGGAAACAAGCCGAGCTGAATCGAGTTTTAACTTGTTAAAGCTCAGCTCGAGTTTTTTATGCTGAACTCGAACTCGATTCAAGTTTTTATATAAACTCGAGTTCGGCTCGATAAACAAAAATTTAGATTTAAGCTCGATTCGTGAATAACACGATTAAACAAAAAACGACATCGTTTTAGTTTAAAATATAATAAATAAAATATTTTAAAAATATAATAAAAATATTATTAAAGCATGTATATATATATATATATATATTATTTTAACAAATCTGCTTGCGAGTTTTCGAGTCAAACTTTTCTAAACTCGAGCTCAAGCTCGAATCTAAACAAGTCATAAATCAAGATTGGTTCGAGCTCGTTTGAGTCATGAACCGAGCTTGAGCTTTTTTCCAATAGCTTGTCAATAACTCAATTCATTTCCACCCCTAAATACAACTCTCACTTAAATATAATGTATATACAAAATATAATATTCTTTAAGAAAATTATAAAAAAAAGTTCAACACAAAGAATATTGTAGTATTAAAAAGATGTTTTAATAATTTTATTTTAAATTATCACTGTCACAATTAAATATGAGCCTAAATTTTTAATAATATAAATTTTCTTTTATATAATTGCATTAAATTTTGTTAATCTAAAAAGCAAAAAATCATAGTGATAAAGAAACCTTCAAATATATTAAATAAAATATTACAAACAATTAGTGATATTTTTGTAATTCAATAGCACCTTAATACTTTTTATGTTTAAAATGAGAGATTTATTATTCAATTATGTTTTGGAGAGAGATGTTTCTAGAGAAGAGAAAAATAATGACTAACAGGTTTTGAAAAGAAAAGGTATGGAAATGAATAGATAAGAATGAGAAAAAGTAATTATCGAGAAAAAAATATAAGTTCCGTGAAATAGGAGAGGAGGGTAGTTTTGCCAATAATTAAAAACATTAACTAAGTTCTGGTATTAATAATTTCTACTTTAATATTATTGTCATCCTATCAAAGAATGTGACCGATATATTCTATTTTATTATTTTTAAAATATAATTATGATAAATTTAAATTTGAGTAGACAAAACATCTCAAATCAGAAAATCTTTTATTTTATATTTTATTATATTCTATATATTTCATATATTAAATTAATTTTGCCGTAAATATGGTATATCTAATTATTTTATTATTTTTATTCAAATATATAATTAGACCAAGTTTAAATCGGAGTAGATGAAACCTTTGAAATCATAAATTTTTTTATCTAATAGTTTATTATATTTTATATGATTAATATATATTAAATTAATTTTATTGTAGAAATTATATTTATATATATAACTAATTGATGAAATATATTTTTATCGTATTTTTACCATATTTGTAACCTCATTAAAAAAAAAATCAACGTTTTCTCTAGATTGCCACCAAAATCTTTCTTTAATTTAAGTCCCTCTCACACATTCTCAAGATTTTAATATTCCATGTAAAAAAGTTTAAAATAATAAAAAAAATCTTGAATAAACCTTAGGCATTCCTTTTTTGCTTAATTACTAAAAATTGTGCCTCCAAACACTCTCGAAATAAAACTTATTTACTAAAAGAGTTGAGTCTGAATATTATCTACTTAATTAATTCAACAAGAATTTGAGCTCGTTTAATATATGTACATAATTAAATAATATACAAAAAAATATATTACTATAATTACAAGTTTATATTTGTAGAATGATATGGTGTTATTAATTTAAAATTGCATTATAATTTATTAATTTTTTCACTAAATCAGTTTTATGTCATGACTCGCATGTGAGGCACGTCTTAGGCCATTCATACCAATTTCTTTTTGATAGATTTTTGAAAAAATAATAAAAAAATATCATCTCTACATTTTATAGAATATCTATTTAATCGTGTTTCACATTAAATTTTCTAAAATATATTTTGTAATATTTTGTATATATTTTTTTAAAATATATATTTTCATATAAAATTTGTGGCTAACAAGAGAAAGGAGGAAAGAGATGGTGGGGGGATTCAAAAATATATATATAATAATATTAGGGTAAATTATATCTATCTCCCCTTTACATTTACATAATTACATTTAGTACCCACAAAATTTAAAAGTTACACTTATCTCTTTTATTTTGAAATGTTGTTAATATTGAATCTCTTCCAAAAAAAATCAACCATTGAAACTCAACAAAAAATATTAAAATAACTAAAATTTTAAATATTTTTCTATTTTATCTATTACTCTTTTACATTATCGTCAATTTTCTTTACAAAAATCTCAAAAAAAATAAAAAATAATTAAAATTAAAAGAGAGTCAATGTTAACAACATTTTAAAATAAAGAAGATAAACATAATTTTTAAATATTGTGAGTGTTAACTGTAATTACTTAAATGTTAGAGGAAGGTAAGGGTAATTTATTCGTAAAAAAGTATTAAAAAATTAAATAGAGGAGCTACAGTTTGCAAAGTAAATATAATAACTTTCCATTTTACCAGATTTGAAAGTATCGCCAGTTGTTTTCTTAAATAAATCTTTTAAAATATTTCTAAAAATAGGGATAATTATTTTTTTACTCTTATATTTAAGGTAAAAATTAATCACACTTTTTAAATTTTAAAAATCTATCTTTATCTTCTTCGTACTTTGAGCTAAAGTAAATTTGTGAATAGTGTTAAATTTTCAAAAGAAAAGACAAAAATACCCATTAAAAATCAAATAAAATCAAAAGGTATAAATATAGGTAAGATAAACTATAACTAATATAAATGTAATTTTTAAAGTTATTTAAAACCTAAACTCTTATCTTTGATTTATTTTTTAATATTTTTACTTTAATTCAAAGCATAAGAGGTGTAAAAGTAAGTTTTTAAAATTCAAAAAATATAAATGATTTTCACTTTTAAGTACAGAGATAAAAAAATAATTATTCCTAAAAAATATCACTTCACTATTTTATAACTTTCTTATTCAAGTGACTCTTCAACAATTTCTCTAAACAATTATTTATTTTATTAAAATATTTATTTTTAAGAAATCTCAGTTTCCTTCAAATGAAAAAAATAACAGTTAGGAGAGCTCTAAATATTCTTAGATATAAAAATTTATTTTGGTTAATCCCAATTTATAGATACAAAATTTTATTTTGATTGATCTCAATTTAAAAAAAAAATAGATAGATAATTGCTAAAATTATCTTTTTAACCCGGCAAAGCAT
Source organism: Vitellaria paradoxa (assembly GCA_019916065.1). Taxonomy (NCBI): domain Eukaryota; kingdom Viridiplantae; phylum Streptophyta; class Magnoliopsida; order Ericales; family Sapotaceae; genus Vitellaria; species Vitellaria paradoxa. The sequence continues at coordinate 38,079,816 of CM034242.1, read as the reverse complement.
ACTGGGCAAGAGAAATGGTATTGGATATAGAACGGGGTGAATAATTGGATCAGGCACCCTCTTCCCGAACCCGAAGGAATCATTTTTTTATCCCATTAACCCTTATTTTTATGAGGGGCAATTGCTTTACCTCCTGTATATTTATATATTTAAGGTAAAAATCAGTTGCATCCCTCGAATTTTAAAATCTTACTTTTTTTATCACTTATACTTTATATTAAAGTGAAACTACAAACAGTATTATATTTTTAAGTGAAAAGATAAAAATATCTACTGAAAACAAAGTCAGAGAATGTAAGTATAAATAATATGAACTGCATAGGGTGTAAGTAAATTTTTTAAAGTTATTAAAAAGTAAAACCGCTATCTTTGACAAATTTTATAATCGTTCTACTTTAGTTTAAGATATGAGAGTGTAAATGTATATTTTTTAAGTGAGATAATTATCTTTTTACTCCCTATACTTAAAGTAAAAATCACTTACACTTCTTGAATTTTAAAAATTTACCTTTGTACCGCTTGCACTTTGGATTAAAAGTTGTAAATAGGTTTAAATTTTTACGTAAAAAGACAAATATATTAATTAAAATCTAAATAAAATAAAAAATGCAAGTGTAAGTAATATAAAATACAAGATGTCTAAATACAAATTTTAAACTTATTTAGAGTAAAAATCATTATGCTTGATAAATTTTTTACCATTTTCATTTTAATTCAAAGCACACGAGATGTAAAACTCAAATTTTAAAATTTAAAGAATGTAAGTAATTTTTTACCTCTAAGTAAAAAAAATAAAGTAAAAATGATTACGCTTGATAAATTTTTTAACGTTTTCATTTTAATTCAAAGTATAAGAGACGTACAGCTCGATTTCTAAAGTTTAAGGAGTGTAAGTAATTTCTTACCTCTAAGTTAAAAACAATAATTACCGGTTTTAAGTTCAAGAATACAAATGATTTCCAACTTATATACAAAAAGGCATAAAGGTAATTAACCCATTTTATAAACACTGCCGGTTCGGACCATAACAAAATTGCCATCCCCAACTGGGATCAGAATGCTTTAAGCATGCCCCGCACAAACAAAGTGTAAATGATAGTTACCCTGATTCAGGAAATTATCCTTTCATATCTTAAAACCAGTATTTCCCCCTGCTATTTCAATCAAAAGAAAAAACCAAAACAAGAAACATATATTATATATATATATATATATATATACACATAACAAAACAGACCACTGTTGTATGGTTTTGTAACAACATAAACAGCATAATTTTTCATTCATGAAGGAAAATTAAAAAAAAAAAATTGTACAGAAGTTGCGTTGGATGATCCTCCCACCATCCTAAACATCAATTGAATACATAGAACTTGAAGAGTACAACATGAGGTCACACTGTCAATTCATTTGCTTATTCTGGTGATGATACCTTCCAACTAGCAACTTCCCAGGGGCAACCCAATATATATATATATATATATATATGTTATAATTGAGGCAATATTCAAATCTAAGCCTATGCAGAAGATGAAAATTCTGGGGATTCGTGCTTGGACAATGTTTGATTTGTCGAAAATTTAGAAGAATTGGAAGAACAAACTTGTAGATCCATCACCAAAGGAACGCAGATCAGCAGGTCTAACCAAGGCCCTGCACAAAGGGCACGTCCTTTCCCTCTCAAACCTGTGCAACAAGTTAGCGGATGTTAGTCTTAACTGGAAGCTGATATGAACACACATTAAGCTTGAAAGAATAAGAACCAGCACTAGGAACATCAATATTTATCATGAATAAACAGGGAAACTGAAAATAATTTCAAATTTTCATGGGTTATATTTTCTCGACTTCATTTATGTAAACACTAAAAAACAAAGTTCATGAAGTACCAAGTTGTCACCATGGTTTGTTGGAAAATTTCCATCCTCAGATTAAAAAAGTAATGCTCCACTCGAATAAACATAGATTTAAAATGAATAGATTTGAAACTGAACTTGGTAAAATACGAGGAACTTGACCACTATTAGCAAATTGGTAACTATATTGTTATGATTGTTGTACAACTTGAACAGTACATGTCAAAGATTTCAAATAACTATTTTTTTCATGATTATTTCAAATCTACTTAAATCCATTGTTAAAGAACACATCCATTTTTTCAAACTCGAGTTACAATCCAGATCAAATTTATATCCCTTCATTTCAAATCCATAAACACAAAAGCAACATAACATTCTACTTGGATCTTGGATTTAGTAAAGGAGAAGTGAAGGGAAATGAAATGAAATGAAATGAGAGAAGTTAAATTGCTTATATTGTTTGTTTGTGCTGAGAAAATGAGGAAGAAAATGAACAAGCAATTCTCTCCGCCCCCCGGGGGGGGGGGGGGGGAATCATTTTATTTGTTTGGTCATCCATAGAAAGTGAAAATTTTCAAGTAATTTCATTTCCCTTCTCTTCACGCCTAGGAAGCAGGAGTGCCACTCAAGCAATCATAATCTACTTGGACAAGGAAGGAATTGCTCTCGTCCATCCATGCCAACGAGCATACACTGCACTACCAATATGCTTATTCTACATAACCAACTGCTCACTAATACTTTCTTTTTTGCTTGAATGAAATGAGGCTGTCATTACAATTAAGTAATCAGTCGGTTATGCCCTGTAGCTAGCATTAGGTATCCTCATATATTAGCCCTAAGAACTTCCCGGATTACCAGACAAGTTATCTAAATAACAAAAGTATCAAAATTAGAAACTGACCATTCTGAGACACAGTCTTCACAGAAAATGTGTTTACAGCGCAGCAGGATGGGAGCATGCATCTTTTCCTGGCAAATTGCACACAAGTCTCCTGCTGCATTTACCTGCATCAAATTTCTAACAGCTTAGTGACAGGAATAATTTGCTGTCACAATGGAAAATATAGTGCACATGCATCTGCCAACACTGCAGTATATAATGTTATTTGGTGATTTAGGCACAACATCACAACTGTACACATAACAATGCCATCAACCCAGACAAAACCTTGTGAAGTATCAAATCAACTACCAAAAGACCATAGGAAAATTTGTAACCAATCATTCCCTTGTGCACATAAGTTTCTCAGAACTACCCCAAAAAATAGGAACAAGGAAACTTTGACAGTTTGTGTATCCTCCCATTTAGCTGATCCCATCAAGTACATGTGAGCAGCTTTAAGATAAATCTTAACCCATAACAAATTAACAATGCCACAGCATGTACCTGACAGTTTCAAGTTTAAGTTTTAAGCAAATCAAAAATTCTGAAAACCGAGATACCTGTTCTGATGTTGCATATGACCCATAATGGACTTCCTTCCGTGACAATGCCTTCAAGGCAGCAAAGAAGGATTGGACCTGAATCACAATGCCAAAACAAGGTTCAAGACAACAAATAATATCACTCCAGTTGCTTAACATTTGGAGTTTTGGAATGATGGATACAACAGAGAACAATCAGAGGAATTAAATGGTATCCTCAGGAACTTGTACCTTCTCAACAACAGATGTAAGCTTGAAAGTTAAGTATAATCCTGTAGTGAGTGATGAAAAGAGGCTTCCATAATCTTTGTTCAAGAAGAACCGGTACCAGACAGGAGTGGGTAACAATGCACGGTACAAAAGTAGAGTATACTCGACCAACGTTAGCATTTGACCCTAAAAAACCAATTATTGAGCGTTCATAACTCTTAACATGGTAAACCAATAAACAAAATGCATACAATTGACACTTGAAGACTTCATCTTACCTGCCGGCGGAAATTATGGCCTCTGCCATTCTTATAATACATTAGCAGCACACACTTCAAAGCCATAGCTGCCTGCCGCACCAATGTATCTGAAATAAAATAAAATTCATCAGGATACTCCCACAGGTTAATTTGATCAAGAACATAAGAGAACTACTACATGATAGCAGAATGACATTATAGGAACCACAGCATTTGGGTGAAAAAACCTTATATGAAGGCAGAACAGAAGGCAGACAGAAAACTTCCTGCACATCACGCGTACACATACATATAGACATTGTGTGCATGTAAATAAACACACACTCGATGCCCACAAGGCAAGCAAACCAGGGAACAATGGTCAGAATTGCGAAGTAACAGGGAATCTATTCATCTACTCCAAGAAATTCATGAGCTAAACCCAGAACTGAAATCATTAGGGATTCGTTTTCAATAAAATCTTCTACATTCACGTGTTCCATCTTTCCAGAACTTCATGTTTAATACTTAGGTCTGAATTCTACAATGGAGTTCTTAGTAAAATTTGTTCTCAAGTCCATCTGTTAAAGAGGCAGAAACTGCAACATTTGAGAGAGAGAGAGGGAAAAAAGGGGGGGGCCTATGAAAGCATTCAGAAAAACCCAACAGGTTTAACAAGGAGAAATAATCCTCCACAAAATTAATAAACCCACTGAAAATAATACCCCATATGGTGGATTCTCCTTTGTAATGAATGGATTAAGTGAATAAAAAAGAGCAAACAAATTTTAGGAAGCATGCAAATAAGGACATAGGCTAAACCATCCACATAGATACATAAATTTTTAACTATGGTATTCACCAAGGAAATTTACTGCCATCCAAAATTTCGTCACCAGTGTACATATATACAGTGCTCACGCACGGGAAGCAAAAGAATGATTGTAGACCGTATCTTGCACTAGTACCAAAGTTACCTGGGATTTGGTTCATTACTATACGTAGTTCAATAGTTTTCTCAGTTTAGTACAAAGGGGGTAAGTTTTGGAGCGTTATGTCAAGTCGCGGTTCAATTAAGGGTAGGTTGTTTATACATATCCATATATAAAAAAGCAATCCAGTACACAAAACTCCTGTATTACAGGGTTTGAGAAGCGTCAAATATAAGCGGCCTTCCCCCTGCAAGAAGAGAGGCTAATTCTAGGGTTTGAACCCTTTATCCCTCAGTCGTAATGGAACGAACTTACCATTACTCTAAAGCCACCCTTTTATACATATCCCCCCCCCAACACACACACACACACACATAAAGAGAGAGAGAGAGAGAGAGAGAGTTTCAATGGTAACAAGAAGAAGAAATAAATAAAATAAAACATAATTATCATAACTCATAACATAATCTCAATAAATAGTCTAAATTCCAAATATCCCATAACAAATGAGATAAAACAAAAATAAAAACCAATTTAATATTCAAACAAATAAATAAGCTAATATTCCATTCACTCTTTCCTTTTGTTTCTCAATGGCATATACGACATATTTTCTATCAGGATCGTTATATTTCACAATCCGGATTACGGTTTTGAGGCCGTGAGCAGTCCAGTGACTCAGGTCCCATTAACTATGGCTACCATTGATAACTTGCAAAGGAGAGAACAGGTGTTAGTGAATAGATGTTGCTCATGTAAAGAGAACGGGGAAACAATAGATCATTTGTTCATTAACTGAAATTAGATTAGGAGTACATGGGATTTGGTTTTAGCTTCTTTTGGTGTACAGTGAGTTTTCCCTAAAGAATAAGTTTTTTGTTGAGTTCATGGTGGGAATACGAGTTGAATGGTGAGAAAAGCAAGACTTGAAGAGTAATAGCTTTTTGTCTTTTATGGTCAACATGGAAAGAAAGGAACAAAATAATTTTTGAAGGAGTTGAAAAACCTTTGTACATGTTCAAGAGTCCTTTGTTGTCTAATATGTACTGCTGGAGGACAGAAGGTACAGAAGCAAGTATGGAATCATTTTTTATTTTTGCTGAGAGTATACTAGTATAGAAAGTTGCATGGCATTGCCTTAACGCCATATTTAATAAAATTAATTTATTAAAAAAATACCACTACCAATATACACAATGTGACAATGCACATAGCTAGAGAACATCTATACCATGTGCCAGTAACACAACTAAATGCCTTCATCACATAACTGCGGAGAACAGATAAAAAATAGAGTATCAAAAACCATACCATTCACCAGGATGATGAATATAGCATGCCAGAATGGTGGTACTGCTTTAGGAGGAACCAAAAATAATGGATATAAAAGATCATCATTCCGATACCACCAGTAAACGCCAATCACTTGAAGCATAAAAACCATGGAGATTGCAACAAGAACAGACATCTTTCTCTCACCCTGCAGAAACCAACAATTGATGAGCTTGGACTCATTCTCTCCCTCTCTCAACTCAGGAATAGAAGACACACCTTCAGGGCTGTCTGCTTTCGTAGAATATCATTTGACTTGAACAAAACAGCAGTTATCCAAATTGTGACAAAGAAACCTGCATATTCTCAAGTTAAACCCAAAAAAAAAAAAAAAAAAAAGGAACATCACTCAATGTAAAAGGAAACAGGAACCACCCCCAACCCAAAAAACAGAATTGAGAAAGCAAGCCGGTGCAAGAGGTGTGAAGTAAGGTAATACATGCAGAAGTTTTCATTACTATCTCCTTTTTTTTTTTTCTCTTTTTTCTTTTTTCTTTTTTGAGAAATAAAGATCAATTTATTGATAAAGGTATTGTTAAAATAAGTCTAGAATAATCTAGAATAAATGTTGAGCAATTGTCGTGATTTGGGCATGATTTACTTCCTTCCAAAGGCTTCTGATTTTGTCTCCCTCTATATTGTAATTTTTCAATAAAAATAATCTGGGAGAGAGGAAGATAAAAACAGACGCTGCTGATATTTTCTTCCCTTCAAATTGGCATCAGAGCAACTGATATAGAAGTACTCAAGTATATGCATATATGGTTACGGTTCAAAATATATATACAGAATATACACTATTCCTGGAAACAGAAACCCTATTATACATTTATTGCCGCCATGCAATACCACCACTAGCTTCATCAGCAATAGGCGATCATTGTCAACCAGGGAACCTCGCCGGAGACTCACCCCCGCACCAATGAGAAGATTTGCTCCAGACCGAACGCGTAAGCCTTCTCACTACGCATGTTGGCACATGGCTTATCGCCTCCCCTCCAACGACACCTTTGATGATTGCCAGCCATTGAGCTCTCTCTAATCACCCTTCACTTCATGTTGCGCCTCTATGCTTGGTGATTGAATTTCTCCATGGTTGCCTTCACTGCTTCTTGGATCTGTTGATTATTGGCCTCCAGTGACCTTTCAGATCTCTTGCTCCTTCTGATCAATAGCCCTTTATTCTAGTAGTGAGGTTTGATTATTGATCCTATCTGTTGAACTGGTTTCATCAAAAATTTGTTACTCTGTCCTATAGGTTATATTGCTAGCTGATATTCTGATTGGTTGACTGGTTCTATTGGTTGGTTTCTTTGATTACTATTGGTTGGCTTGTTTATAGTTTTGGAGTGAGTTGTGCATTTTGTTTTTTTGACCATGTCAAAGCCGAAAGACACTTGTTTCCTCCTTTGACTCTCCTCAAACAGTCTTTCCTCAAGACCAACGATGTTCCTTGCCCCATTACACCTAAGAAACTCAATGGTGCAAATTATTTTGAGTTAAGCACATACCACTAAAACCTTTCTAAGTGGGAAAGTTAAATTACGGTATATCACTGATGACCCACATTCTCCTACTAATTCTCATTATCATGTTTGGATGAGTGAAGATACCATTGTTATGGATTTCCTCTGCCATAGCTTAGAGGACACTATTACCATCACCATTAAATTCTATAATTCCTCCAAAAGGTTTGGACTTGTCTTGCTGAATCACTCTCTCAGAAGAATAATGTCTATCGCGTATATGAGTTGTATGGCTAGATGTTTTCTGCCAATTAGTGAGAGATATCCCTACCTAAGTGCTCTAGTTGTCTGAAAGGTTTGTGGGAGCAATTGTTACAACATTGCTCTTTCAGTTCAGATATGAGACAGCAGCAGAAGAATCGAGAAGAATTTATAATCACTAATTTTTTATTTAGGGGGTGTTTGGAGCAACAAAAAGTGAGATAAAATGAAATAATTTGTGAGTTTGTAATTCATAGAGTAAGATAAAAAGTGAATAACTTTTAGAAGTTTTCAGAGATCTTTAGCATTTTTTATTATGCCAAACGCACCCTTAGTCTTCATCCTTCTCTATGTGGCTTCAAGAATCAAATTTTGCCAGTGAGAACTTACCTAGAGGTGCTAGTGCTTACTCCTTTATCTAAAGATCCTCCTTAGGCAGTCAGTCTTCTCTCGTGACATATCCTCCTCCTGCTAACTCTTCTGCTCTTATCAATACTCATAACAATTGTGGTGGTTCTTCTCAAGGTGGTAATTGTAGTTCCCGTAATGATTGTATTCTTATGGTAGTGGATCTCCTGGTGGAGGGAGGACTTTTGCTATTTGTGGTGACTGAAAGTATGACTTTTGTGGTGGGACCAATCATACTGAATTTTTCTACTGGAAGAAGTATGGGAAACCTACTAAGACACATCAGGTTGCTGACCAACATTCTTCATCACTATTTGTTAATGGCTCTAACACCTCTAGTTCTAAGGAGACATTCACTATTAGTTCCTCACAGCTTCAAGAACTTGTCCAGTCTTTGTATGTGTTCACCCCTTCTACCTTGACTACTACCTTGGCTAAAACAGGAAATCTTGCCCTTGTGGCCACCTCTTCTCCTTCCTGGATTATTGACTCCGACGTCAGTTCCCATAGGAACAGTAATTCTTCTTTGTTACATAATATTGTGTTAATTGACAGCTCTTCTTGCCCCATCTCTTTCACTAAACTAGATGAAATTTGACGCCATCACCTAGTCCTCCCCAAAGGAAGTCCAACTGCTTCTCCTCCAATCCCTTCACTATTAAAATGGTGGTTCTAAATAAGAACACGAAATAAACGGGCATGTTGGATAAAGTGCCCTTGATCAATGTTATCCCCCCCTTTAGAGAGAGATCTCCTTTTCCAACCCCTTAGGTACTTGTCAATAATCCTGTCCAACACCCTCTTAACAGCTGAGGCAGGTGGCCCATTTTGCACCCCATAATGGAAGCCAAGCCATCTAGATCTTGAACCTCACCTATGAGAATTAGCTCATACTTGCCCAGATTCACTCTCAATCCTGACACCTCCTCAAAACATAATAACGCACACCTAAGATGCCTCAAAATAAGTGGGTCTGCTTTGCATAAGATAATGAAGTCATCAGCGAACAATAGGTGACTACTCACCATCTCATTCAATTCGGGTTTCCCAATTGATAATCCTTCTAGAAAGCCCCCCTGTGTTGCCCTATTTATGAGTCTATCCAATGCCTCCATCAGTAGAATGAATAACAGTGGAGACAGAGGATCACCTTGTATTAATCCTTTAGAAAGCCCAAAGAATCCTATCAGTTGCCAGTAACCAGAATTGAGAATCTAACTGTTGATAAGCACCAACAAACCAATCTCTTCCATTTTGGCCCAAACCCAATCCTCTCCAATAAGTACAAGAGACAATCCCAATTAACATGGTCGTAAGCCTTCTTAATATCCAATTTGCATAACAACCTTGATTTCCTACCTTCCAACGAGGTATCTGTAACCTCATTCGCAATTAAGACTGCATCCAGGATCTACTTCCTTCAACCAAAGTATTCTGAGATTTCAATACTGCACCACTACCACTCTCTTCAACCTTACTGCAAGCACCCTTGCTGGCCGCTAAGCTAATCAGTTTGAAATCTTTAATATCTATTGGCCTCATCCACTTATGAACCAAGGTTATAAAAGAAGCATTGAGGCTCCTAACAAATACCCTTTTCTCGAAAAATTCTTGGAACACCTTCAAGATATCTACCTCCTGAACTTCTCAGCAATTCTAGAAAAAAAAATAATAATAACCATTGTCATTCCATCCGAACCTGGCGCCTTGTTCGCATTCACGGACATCAAGGCCACTAAAACTTCCTCTTCTAATGACCTCTTCCAAATCTAAAGACTCCTCCACAGTAATAGAGTTGAAATCCAGCACATCCAACATAGGTCTCCACTACTCTCTTCCTTCAAACAAGCTTGCATAGAATCTCTGACTCTTCTTCCAACATTATATCTTCAATTTAAATCTTCCCAATATGGTTGGCTTTTTTGTGAGCATTAGCCATCTTGTGGAAGAACTTCATATTTTTCACCCACCTTGAGCCATCAAATCCACGATTTATGCCTCCAACTAGTTTCCTCCATTTTAGCTAATTAACCGAATTCAGTTCTCTTGGCTTCCCTCTCCTAAACTTCCTCTACTGTCAACAACCCCCTATGTTCTAAAGCATTAGCTTTCCTTTCCTGTATTCCACTTCCCAAAAATCCCCTTGTTCCACTGCATCAAAGTCTTTTTTGAGATACTTCAATTTCATAGCAAACATGGCTTGCTGTGCCAACCACTATATATGAGATCCACCACCTCGCAACTCTCTCCTTCAACTCATCTGTCATCAACCATATGTTTTCCAAGCGGGCCAGAGTTGTACCTTGCTTTATGCCCCCACAATCTAACAAGATGGGATAGTAACCCATCGATGTGAGATCATCTACTTGCGTTGGACCAAGTGTACCTTCCTCCAACTAATGGTAGGTCTAGCAATTGAAGCTCTTCTATAAGATCATTGAAAGCCCTCATTATTCGAGTTCTGGACTCCCCTCCTCGTCTATCTTCAATGGTTCTTGTCACATCTAAGTCCTCCCACACAAGGTTAGACCCCATCTAAAAGGAATAGCAGAGAGTTCCTCCAAACTCGATAAAGTACTCTTAATAAAGAGTTACATTGGCCCCATTGGATAGATAAACTTTCTTCTATCCAAAAAGCCTTCTCTGAAATCCTTCAATAACACTATTCCACATATTCGTTGTCTTCCACGATGCACCCAGAGAAAGCTCCAAATAAGACGACAGAAGAGCAGTAATTTTGCGCCCCATAACAGAAGCAAGCTCATCCAAATCTATATCTAGGCATCCTTAGTGCAATGGAAATTAAAGCACCATCACTCCTTCAAAAAACCTAGACCAAAATGAGAGTGCATTTCATGAATGAATTTAACTTTTACTGCATGCTAATTTGCAAAAAGATGCAAAGATCCTCAATTCAACCCCTTTCAGTTTTCTAAATGTATGATGCACATTGGATGAGGTAAATTTCTATGGGAATAAGAATTAAACCTGGGGCTCGGAACTATACACACCCATGTCTTTATTTGTCCAATTAAGGGATATAGACATAAATCGTCAATATCTTTATTTGTCTACATAGTATTTATGCATCCGAGAACAACTGATGTTCTTAGTGCTCTCATTCCTGCACTAGCTCTGCAAATAACTTACTTAGATCTTAACTTCAATGAACTCCATTCAAGTACTCAGTAGGACCCTGAAGCCTTTGAACACTCAATTATGATCTAGAGTGCTATTTTCAAGTGGGCATTGCGGCTAGAGTCTGTTGTTAATCCTGGCAACTAACAACATACTCAACCAATTTGTCCCTATTTTAGCTGCAAGGTCTATTTCAGTATACATGACTAATCTCAGTACTCCCCCCAACTTCCTTATGGAGAAAGGGGTGCAACTAATGGAGGCAACACCAACTTTAACTCCAAAAAGAGAAAACACCAATCTCTTGTGTCACTTTATCAAACTCACAGTTAAAATCACCTCTAGAAGTTATCCACACACAACCCTTAAAAAGGCCATCTTAGGAGAAGCAATCAACGGGAAGTAAGACTCCCCCTGCTTTCACAAAATGATAAAACAAACACTGGGAAGATATTGTCCCAGACTCTCTCCATACGAACAAATTCTCTTTCTCTCCTCTGACTGGGCAATCATGTCGCATCTCAAAGAAAGATGTCATGGAATCAACCTCACAATGCCCCAATATCCTCCTACACTGAGGTTGTTCCCATACAGCATCCCAAAGAGAGATGATAAATAACATCCCAAAGTAGCCCCTTCATCGCTAGCCATACATAAAGGCCTGGGAAACCTACCCAAAGGGCCTATCCACGCATCGTGCCAAAGCCATACTCTAGTAAAGAGGATTTTGTTGTTGAAAATACCCATGCTATTCAGGCTAAGTAACCCTTCCACTGCTAAGAAAAACTGCATTTGTAACCATTGATGCATTATCAAAAAGGCAACCAAGTGCAAGAGTACCAGCAATGCAGGTAAATGAGAAGGGAAAAAAAAATAAAGTTATCTGTTTGTCCAAAGTTAAGAGTGCATTGAGGCAGGGAAAAACCCAAACAATAAGATTGAGCTTAAACCACAAGCTGAAGTTGAGCTCAAATTTTACAAAACTTGTTGGTTAGTACAAACAAGAGATGGATTACCCACACAACACACAGAATAAATTGAGCTTCACAATTAATTTTTTCACACAGAGTCAAGCTAGAGAGCCAGCTTCCAAATTTCAGACCTAAACATCTGATATAACTGCATGCTACACCCAGTCCCACATTATTGTCTGTACATAATCCGACTCTAAAATGTTCATAGATTGCATACACATTCTTCTACCTGGTGTAACCTAGGACACAACTCATAGATTACAAAATTAGTACTAAAGCAACTATGCAGATTATTTCTTGTAATAACAGCAAGCATTGATACAAAGGGAGGTCTAAAAACAATACCTTGCAAGTGCTGGCGAATAAAGACCACCAACAAGAGCAACGAAAACGGAAGCACCTGCTCGACCCACCTTGCGACCTGCTGTACATCATACCTCTGATAAGTCGAATCCCTATTAGTATTACCACCAGCCGTTCCACCACCACTGTCTCCATTTCCAGCACCGAGCGCCGACGGGGACGATCCCGGTGAAACCCTCTCTCTATCACCGACTTCACCTCCATTCCCTCCCTCGTGGTCGAACCTCGGACCCGCCACGCCAGCAATCTGACCCAAAGCCTCCTCACTCTCATCAAGCCCGACGTGGTCTTGCTCACCGGCGCCAATTATCCTAATCGAGACCTCCCCATTACTACTAGCCGAACCAGCATCGCCGGAACGGCGGCGGAGGAGTTGCCCGTCATCGCCGTCAACTATCAAACCCTCGGCCTCTTGATGGTCGTATCTCGGCCTAAGAATACCGGAATATTCTAGAAGAGTAGACACCGGCGATTGCAAGAAACTCAGCGCCGGGAATTGCGACCCGTACCTTCTCGAATTGCCGGCACTGCCACTCAGCGACGACGAATCGGCAGATGCATCGGGATTTATACCACTTGATGTCTCCATCTAAAACCTCTCTCCTTCTATATATATATATATATAATTATATATATGTATACAGCCCCAACCCTTGTGAGGAAGAAGGAAGAAACAAAGCAGAAGAAAAATAACTTGGGGGTGAGAAGAGAGAGAAGTCAAAGGAGCGATAATGGCGGTGGATTAGGTGGGTGTTGAAATGATCTAAGGCAGTGTTTGGAAAAGTCGGAGAAGTGGGCTTTATTTTATTTTATTATTTTTTTTTCTTTTGGACAATTTTGAGATCGTCGTTGTCTGCACCGTTCTGCAACAGCCTGAAGATTGCTCTCTCTCTCTCTCTCTCTCTCTCTCTCTCTGCGCTTTATTTCTGGTTGAAGAAATGATTTTTCATTAACATTTTCTTTCACACGGCTCCAAGACGCGGAGATGGATTGAGTTAGCCGCTGGGTTAAGACTCTTTGAAGGCGTAATTTTCAGTACTAAAAAAACAAAGTTTAGTTGGGTTTCTTGTATTATATACATTATATATAATTATATATGAATATTTTTATATATTTAGGTTTGATTCTTTCCTTAAGGACAAATTCAAAGTCAGATGCCATGAATGAATAAATATAACTTCTTTTTATTCTTTTTCTTGTTTTTATTTTTTTGGATTTAAGTGTTTTTTCTTTTTTTTTCTTTGTAAAAACATTGTAAATTAAAATATACGGTAATAAATTTCATATTTTGAAATAATAAGTAGAGGTTTGTTTTCCCCATTTTTTACAAATTTTTATCAATTTTTATAAACTTTTACCAACTTCTGCCAATTCTCCTTTTTCGCGCGTTTAATTTAAAACTCATAATTTTATTAATTTTTGTCAAATTTTATAAAATTTTTCAATTTTGTTTAATTTTTATTGACGTTTTAAAATTTTTATTAATTTTCTAGTAACTATTTGTTAATAATTATTTCAACGAATAAGTGAGACCATGGTCAAAGTGGTTAAAATTATTTAATCGTATCAATCAAAGTTAAAACTCAATTTATTTTTCTTGATCTTTAAATTGCCAAACGGCATCCAAATTTACATTTCATCATTGGAACTTGGGTATGATGGAAGTGGAACCCCCCAGCAAGATGGAGCAGCTGTGTTAAATGATCACCACAAGTCATCTCTTTAGGCTGGTGAAGATAGTTTTAATGCCAAAAATAAAAATAAAAATAAATTGTGAGCCCCTCCAAACTTTTCTTCGAGCCCATAATTAAGAAATAGTGGGAATTAATAAGAAATTTTTAAAAGTGAAAATATGAACACGCCACATATTAATTTAAAAAATTAATATTATTTAATTTAATTTTAAAATAAATTAATTATTTGATATATTTATTAAATTTTAAAATATTTAAATATAAGTAAATTCCAAATAACACATGAACACAATTTATTACCCTTACCCACGGGGAGTTGAAACTTGAATGTACAAAATTTGAAGTGCTATGAGGCAGCATTTGGCAACCTAATTTGTAGCCAAAAATTATAAAAAATTACTTCTTGAATATTTGGCAAAACACCAATTTCTACTTTTTTTTTCCTCAACTATAATGACTAGCTTATTTTAAAAGTTATTAAAAATTGTCAAAAATTGTTAAAATTTATCAAAAGTTATTAAAAATTTTAACAAACATCCTAAAATTACAAAAAAACTTACTAAAAGTCACTACTTGTTTCACCAAACACACCATAAATTATAATTAGCAACTTTTGACAAAAAATGCTAAAATTTGCTAAAATTTAAATTTCGATACAATATCTAAGAGCCCATTTGGCAACTATTTTGTTTTTAATTTTTAATTTTTGTTGTTATTTTTTTTGAAAACTGAATATGAAAACTCGATTAACAAATTTGTTTTCAGTTTTTAGAAAAATAAAAACTATTTTCAAAATTTATGAAAATATAAAAAAGTCTTTTCTTAAATTTTCATTTTTAGTTTTTATTTTCTTACACAACTACTACTAGTTATAACTATCAATCACCATCGTTCGCCCGTAGCTACCAACATCCGGCCACCACCTCTCCCGCTGCCACTATCTCCCACACATCTCCAATCACCACTAAATATATTATTATTTACTATAAAAATATTTAATTAATATATAAAATATATTAATATATTAAATTTATAAATTATTTTTATTTATATAAAAATATATTAAATATAATTTAATTAGTAATTAATTTTAAAATAATTAATTTAATATATTAAATTATACATTAAATATATTAATTAACTAAATTATATTAATTATAATTGAATTTAATTAGTTAAATTAATATAAAAATATCTAATTAAATTATTTTTAATAAAGTAATTAATAAATTATTTTGAATATATTTTATTTTATTAAATTAAATTATTTTTAATAAAAATATAATAAAAATAAGTACATCTAATTAATTTAAATTAAGTTAATCATTTAATTCAATATAATTAATTTAAGTAATATAAAAATAATTTAATATAAATTATTTTTAATAAATAATAAAAATTATTTTGAAAATATGATATAATTAAAATAATTAAATATAATTAATATAATTAATTAATTAAATCAAATTAATTTAAGTTAATTAAGTTAATTAATTTGATTAGCATGAAATATATATTATTAAAATTTTTAAATAATTATAATAAATTATGTTTAATATATTTTTTTTACTAGATTAAATTATTTTTAATAATTAATATAATTAAAATAATAAAATATGTTTTATTTTTATTGAATTAAATTATTTTAAAAAAATAATATAATTAAAATAATTAACTTAAATTAATTAATTTAATTAACATGAAATACATTTTATGAAATTTTTTTAAAGAATAATTATAATAAATTATATTTAATATATTTTATTTTTATTGGATTAAATTATTTTTAATAATTAATATAATTAAAATAATTAATTCACAATTATAACTATCAATTAACAATTATTGTTACCAAACGTATTTTCAAGTTTTTATTTTTTTCTACTATAAAAATGAAAACTAAAAATTAAAAAATGAACACAAAATTTGAAAAGTAACAATTTTATCAAACGAGCCCAATGTTAATGTTATTATTACTTTTCGGTATAAAAGTAATAAAACATAAATGGTTATAAACAAGATAGTAAAATCACATGTTAAGTAGTAATCAAAAAAAAAAATAAATAAATAACTTGCACCAAATTTTAAGAAGTAGATAGTTAGAGGAAGGACAAAGAAAACTTCACTAAATTTAGTAGGTCTATTAAATTTATGACTTTATTAATCATTCTTAGTATTTTTTGTCCTAGTACTATTGAAAGTTGTTTATGATTGAACAATTAATTTATTGAATTAAATCTTTAGTGTTTTCTTATCATAACAATATCAATATTTAAAATTTATCTATGATTTAACAATTGATTCATTCAACCTAATCAATCACCAGCATAAGTTAGATGTTTTCATTTATTTCTATAATTTTATACATAATAGGTTTTTTTTTAAATAATAAATACAATAGAAAATTATATTTTAAACTTTTACACTTTAGCTCCGTTTGGAGCTCTCCAAAATAAAATAAAATCTTACAAATCTCTACAAACAAAATTACGAGACAGTAAAATTTAAATTCTTCACTCACTGCACGAATTACAAGACATTTATTTTTACAATTTTATTTTATTTTATACACTTTTATACAACTCCAAACACACCCATATTAAATCTTATTTTAATTTTTATACTTTCAGCAGTAACAATTGATTATACATGATGGACCCACCCTATTTTTTCTCATAATTCAATTATTGACACGAGAACTAAATTGAAATTTGATTTTAGTAGTAATAGTTAATCTCCTGTACTAAGGATCATTTGACCTTCCTGACAACAATGGTTAAGAAAATATAACCAAAAAAATACCACGTGTCCATCATGTATAATCAACACGTGGTATTTTTTATCAATGAATTTGACAGAAGAACTAAATTAAAATTTAACGATGCAGAAGATTAAATATTATAATCAAAAATGGAAGAATCAAAACAATTTTTAGTAAAATATGCAATTGTGTAAAACGTAATTTACCCTAAATACAAGCATATCATTTGAACCAGTAACACGCAACATGTTTTATCCCTTAATCAACAAGAGTGAAAAGCTTCAACTTTTAGCGTAAGACAGATCAAACTGCACAACCTTTTTTGGGAGGGGGGGGGAGATGCTTCAATTTTTTTTTTTTTAATAGGCAAAGTGTGTCATTATTCGCAGTTTTATTTTTTCTTTCACAACCCATTTAAAATTTTTTCATCTTAAGACAAAAATATCCTAATACAAAATGATCTCCTTACCCTCCACATTTACTACACATAACCCACACTCTAAAAAAATCTTACATAAAATTTCATCAGGAAATTGCTGAAATATCAAATAATATCGACAACCACTTACTAAAAAAATCAAATAAATTCGACAATCAATTGCTAAAATAAATTTTCGATAGATAAACGAAACATTTTAGCACTTGATTACTGAACAAATTAAGTCAACAGGTATTTACTGAAAAAAGTAAAAAACTTCAACAATCAGTTAATAAAAAAATTTAGTAATTTGTGAGTATTTTTGAAACCTTATTTGCAATTGATGGGTTGCGTGGAGAAATTATTGGGTTACTTAAAAAATATATAGGATGCATGAATTAATTAAGCTGTATGAAGAAAAAGTAGGGTTGCGAATAGGGACACTTGGGTAAAAGATGCTTCAAATTGCACAATGTGAGAAAAGTGAATAGGGAAAGGATATTGTAACAAGTGAAAAGAGGGGTACAACAGCCAACTTTGCCCCCCAGAAATGACACCAGATTTGGGAAAGCTGACATCGTCTTTAATATCAGCTCGGAGACCGCACTGCTTAGGCTGTTGGATTTAAATCCAACAGTCCTGGATTTCAAAGTCACTGAGCTCACTTTTGCAAGGACAATAGCATATTCAGCACCAGTGGAGAAGAGAGACATCGGTTGCTGATATTATTGTCAAACTAATGAAGAAAGTAGCAACACTATGAAAGAAACAGTTTTGCACCACGAAAGATACAGCATTTGTCCCAGTGAAATGTTTCATCAGTTCCAAGCAACGTGCAGAAAACAACCCTAGTCCTATATATGGTAGCATTTCCATGTTATTAAAAGCCCAAAACTACATGTTTACCAAACAGAAGAACCATAACATCGTGTCAGATCCTTGGTCAGCCTCTCCAATTATCCTTGCGCTGCCTTATCTCCCGAATGGCTTCAATGGGGGTCTTGCAGCCAACCTTCTCCTGCAAGAGTTGGCGAGAATCTCCTTAAGAAATTTGAAGCCAATAAAAAAAAATGTGCTTTGTTTTGATATGATGCAGCAAGTTCTTTTAGCGGCATTCGTTGATGATGATTTTGGAGAAAACAAAGTGCAAAAGGAGGAAATAAGCACAATATTGTATTTGATGAAATTCCAATCCATGCCATCCAAGTACCATGAACTCTATATGCTTCCTTTCACAAACTCCCAGAGAGGTAACTATTGTAAGAGAAATAATAATTACCTGAACCTCGGGTAGATCCACCCGCATGAATGGATTAGTCTCCAGTTCTTCTGCAATAGATGAGGGAATAGTTGGAAGCCCATCCCGTCTCCTTTGCTGTGCCCATGACAACTTTCTCGCTATCTTCTCATTGTCTGGTTCAACTGTCAGCGCAAACTGCAGATTCTTCACTGTATACTGAAGAATCATAAACCAAAGGTATTAGTTGTCCCAAGGGAAGAAAGGAAAGACCTGTGCTAATGGCTACAAAATAAGCATGCAATTAAGCTCAGCATTTCCTAATGCAAATTGGAAATACAACAGAACCGCCTTGAGTGGGAATGTTGGAACATTATTTAATACGCTTGGAACTATTGGAATCTTATCCACTTGAATTACAAATATTTTATAAAAAGACTAAATGGTCTGCATATCAACCAAAATGGGGAAGTTTAACTAAGCAGTCAAGGCCCATGGCAAAACAAATCATTAAGGATATATCATCCTGCAGAGAAAGAAGGTTTCGGCACAACACAAGGTCTATGCAACAAGAGATTTTATAGGTACACAACATCCCTCTTGGTTTTATTGTCTACAAGGGCATGAATATGGTTTAGGTTGCATTGAGAAGTGAATCTATTGGCTTTGTTGTATATGGGATTGTTCAGATTTATCATGCAGCTTTGGTTGTATTGAATAAAATCTGTAAGGTTGGGAACCATGTCAGACTGAATGGGATTCTAAGCAAGCAAATAAGCATTTCCAAATAACTTCATAATTAAAATACAGAAAATATGCTACGGATTTTATAATTCCTTTGTACGACTACATTGGGGCATTCGCAGCCAAAGACAGAGGCTAGCCGGGGCCTAAATTTTCAAAAATTGATTTACAATTTCATAGATTTATGAATAAAATTAGTATATTAACCCCCTCAAATTGTAGAAAATTTACCTTGGCCCCATGAAAGTCAAAATTTCTGGGTCCACTACTGATTGGGGATCAAATAGGTTTATCCTTTTTTAAGATTTGCCTTGACCTGCAATGTTATAGTTAACTGTGGCCTCCAGATCATGAAGTACGTATGCTAAATAAAGAACACATCTTCATGCCAAATCTGCTCCTTTCTGGAATGAGAGGACGTGATAAGCAATAACTAGGTATAGGATTCAGTCCAAACATAAGGTTGCAAGAGATGCATTGTGAAAAATAGTTTTCTGTATGATCTGTAACTATTCTTTTATTGAGAATTCTTTCAAGCTTCTATAAGAGGAATGACTGACTCAATTGAAAGCCTGTCCACAAAAAGAATAAATAATGAAAATGTGAAACAAGAAACAGACCCCTACAAAAGTATGTTTTTTGAAGAAAATAAATGTTAACCTTGCAACATGCTTTTACATTTATTAGTTATTAACCCCCATAACGTGAAAATGTTCAGTGGAAAGATATAAAGCATAGAAGGATATAAAAAAAAAAGGAAAAAAAAAAAGAGTGCTTTTGAGATAATAAATAACAGCCAGGCTTATTCAGTTATGACGATTTTGAATAAGCATAAGAACTAAAATTATGGCCGATACCCTTGGATAGCTATCACCTGCCATAGTGGCACAAGCTAAGCAGTTCTTCCTCCAAAAGTAGTAACAGCAAAGCTAAATGCCATCCACCAAAGCTTCACTTCCATTATACCTCGAGAAGAATGTAGAGAAGCATATAAACATTACCTCATGACCACAGTAAACTCGAGTTGGCTTTGGCAATGAACCCAATGTCACGCATAGAGACTGATACATTTGTTCCGCTGTGCCCTCGAAAAACTTGCCACAACCAGCAATAAACTACACGTGGGAATAAAAGTTGTAAAAATTTTCGCTTAGAGATGCATTGATCGCTAAAAGAGTATGAGAAAGAAAATGAAAAATCAACCGTCACCGTTTCAAACATAATGTTGAGAATGGATAATGCAGCCAATGGAGTTTCAAACATCAAACAGTTCACAAGGTTCCCTCACAGCAAGCCAAAGAACCGATCTCTACTCAAGAGAACAGGAAAACAAAACCATCTCTCTCCCCATTCAAGAACCCATCAAACTTAAATCGTTTAAACATTCTACCTTCAGTTGCAGAAGGTATAATCCTACAGAAAGATTGTTATACAACAACTCACCTCATGCCATCACTTATAAAACCCGATCCTCGATTTCTTTTCTATAAAATCTTGGCAACAAAGCAGGTCACCAATGTATAGGTATGACAAAAGGTTAATAAATGAGAGCACCATTCCACTTACCAGTGTGTCTCCCGTGAAAACAGCAAGGTCCTCTTCACCTTTGCCAGTTACGTAGTAACTAATATGACCTTTGGTGTGGCTGATGATGGTCAAAGTAACATAGGATAAACATGAATCAGGTGAAAATTAACAGTTAAGAATTGGAACCAACTAAATAATCAAACTACATGAGTACCCTTCAAATAAGCATCCACATAAAACAAACTGCAATTCACCTGTAGGTCTTGCTAACAAAAATTTTAAGGAAATCAAATTTATAAACTCAGAATTTGTATATGTAAATCCACATGTAAATCCACCATAATATAAGATACTAGATTAAGAAAAGTAGAAGAACACAAACCATGGTGTATGAAGAGCCAGCATATGGATATCACTCCCAAGAGACAATTTATCACCGTTTTCTAATTTATTAGTACACCCCTTCACATTATCAACTGAACCACCATATACAGTAATCCCAGGCACTAACTCCTTAATCTTCTCATTTCCACCCGCATGATCCCTAAATTTATACAATTCTATTAGAATTAAGTAAGAATTGAACCCAAAAAACAGCATCCAATCATAAGATAAAGACCAATATCACTTCAACCAAAAACACATTTCAATTTGAAAGTCAGCAAGCCTTGTGAAATCACAGTAATTGCATAGACTTCATGAATATATATATATATATATACACGGGCGGAGCCATGTAGGAACAAGCGTAGGCAGAGGACCCCATTCACTTCCAAATTTTATTAAGAATAGGTATAATTTTTACCTGATTTTACGCATTTGACTCCATTTTAAAAATTATTTTTGCCCCAACCTATGCAAGAATTTTATACTTAAAAGAAAAAGAGGTCAAAATCCCAGCTCCGCCGCTGAGAATCCTGGCTCCCCCACTTATCAAAAATCCTGGCTCTCGCCACTATATGTGTATGTATTGTATATTGAGGAAATTGAAAGCAGAACAGACCAGTGGTGATGAGTGGTGAGGACGAGCTTGACTTCAACCCCGTTCTCCTTGCTAACTCGAAGAACCTTTTCAGGTTCAACGGGATCCACGACTGCTGCTTCCTTGGTTGCCTCGTCTATGATTCTGCAACAAAATTCACCACATACATACATAACCAATTATATATAT
The DNA here is from genome assembly GCA_019916065.1 of Vitellaria paradoxa. NCBI lineage: Eukaryota > Viridiplantae > Streptophyta > Magnoliopsida > Ericales > Sapotaceae > Vitellaria > Vitellaria paradoxa. The sequence continues at coordinate 38,057,654 of CM034242.1, read as the reverse complement.
TTACACACACAAAGACACAATCTTTAATCAATTCAAAAACCCTTGCGATGATTTCAACAATCCGCAAAACCAGAACATGTAGAAATAGGAATCAATCGGGTTCTTACATGTACGAGTAATTGTCTTGTAAGCACGGAACGTGGAGGATCTTCATCGTCGGCGTCGATTGAATAACCGGTTCAGCTGTGGCTGTCCAGTCGAGGGAGCTAGAAAATTGCAAGTTGGTATGGAGACAAAAAAAAATTAGGGTAAATTATACTTAGAGCTTGTGAAAATTTATGAAATTATACATGGATCCCTTTAATATTTAAAAATTACATTAACTTTTTTATTTTAAAATATTTGTAACTTAGACCCCTTCCGTTAATGTGCCGTTAAAATTTTTATTAAAATGATGCCGTCAGCAAAATTTTTTTTAATATACTAAATTTACGCTTCATATGTAAATACACTAAAATAACATTTCCAACGTTTAAAATTTACACACATATATATTGATATATATATATATATATATATAAGGTGGCCTTTCAACTTTCTTTCTCTTTCTCCCTAGCGACCACGGTGGCGACTCCGTCCGGTCGATCATTCCGCCGACGATGAGGTTTGTTCGGCGACGTTTTTTAAACATCTGATTCCGACTCGTTTTTTAAACACCGAACAATGGAAATTTCAAAGAAACTCATTGGAGGAAAACCGAAATTAGTACCTGGGCTTGATAGAATTATTCAAATATGTGCATGTACAGAATTGAAAAAGAAATGCCAGGAAAAGAATTTACAGATTCACCTTCAAAAGATTTTCTTGAAAAATTCGTGTTTGTTTTATCAGATCACAAGAGTTTGAGAGATTGGAATGCCAAACCCTCCTCAAAATTTCCCATCCATGTATGCAGATGTATAAAAATATACATACATATATATATATTTATAACTTTTTTGGTTTGCATTTTTGGGTTTAAAAGCATTTTTGAGAGATTGCATTTTTGGGTTCGCAAAACAATTGGGTTTGTAGAACAATACACATTACAAAGAAAATGGGGCAGCTATCAACATGGATGGAATTTAAAGAGAGAGAGAAATGGGAAATCAAATTGGGAAAGGGGAGATTTTTTTGAATTTGACTCTCTCTCTTCTTCGGATTCTTTATCGTTGTCGACGTTCTTCGTCTGCAATTCGAATCGGTTGTACTCTGACGAGTACATACCGGCCATGGCTGCCCAAGAACAACTTCAGGCGAATCAAATCTACTTCGTTCTCCCAATCTCCAAACTTCAGTACTGCCTCACAGCGAGCAATTTGATTAGAGAGATTTTTTTTTTTAACGAACAAATTAACGAAATAAAGAATGATTTCTGGCCATGGTATGTTTGCTGCCATGGCTCCTTTCGGATTCTAGTGTATTTTTTGATCAACTTTTGACAAAGTCCGGCCATCTTCATAGAGCCACGACGAATTTGCTGCACTTGGCCAAGAATCTCATCAATGTTTTTGCACAAACTTTTGTTGTGCCTTCTCAAACCGCCGCTGCCTTGGTTCAAATGTCAATTGCGACCTCTCCGACCAAGTATATGGGAACCCTAGTCTTTCTCAAGCCACTGATATTTTTAAAGCCACCGGATTTTCAGTTGTTGTCGATTATCTTAGAGAGAGGAGAGAGAGAGTTTTTTATTTACAATAGAGACAAAGAAGAGAAGAGAAGAGAAAGAAGGGAAGATAAGTTTTTTTTTGTGACTAATTAATTTAATTGGGGGTAACTTTGTCCTTATAACAAAAAATTTAACAGAGTTAGAATCAAATTTAACAGAAAAGGTGAAGTGTTACAAATATTTCAAAATAAAGGAAGTGTCTGTAATTTTTAAATGTTGAGGGAATGCATGTATAATTTCATAAATGCTCAGGGGATCTAGATGTAATTTATCTAAAATTTTATTGAGATAAAAACACTCATAGCTCGTAGTAATATTTTATTTTGTTTTTCATATCCTAAGCGTATAAATTGGTAAAAGTTATAATTTTGTAATTTTTTGACCGTAAGTTAAAAATTAAAATTTTATAAATATTTTTTATAAAATAGGGTGATCAAACGGAACCAAATAAATTTTTTGGATTGTCGTTATTCGCTTATAATTTTTCTCTTACAGTTCAATTAAATTTTTTTATTTTAGGATAAAAATATCTTAATACAAAATAACCTTCTCTCCTCCATATTTACTATACATAGCTCACACTTTAAAAAAAAACTTGTTGACAATATCAAATAATATTAAGAACCACTTACTAAAAAAAATTAAATAAATTCAATAATCACTTACAAGACAAATTTTCACCAGATAAATAAAATATACAAAACAAATTTTCAACAGATAAATAAAATTTTTCAACAACTGATTAGTAAACAAATTAAAAACTTTCAACAAATACTTATTAAAAAAATTAAATAATTTCAATAATTAGTCGCTAAAAAAAAATTAGATATTTGTGGATATTTTTTAAATTTTAAGTTCAATTTTTGGGTTGGGTGAAGAAATTATTGGATTGTTTAAAGAAAATATAGAATATATGAATTGGTCACTTAGAGAAAAAATAGGACTACAAATAGCGGCACTTTTTTATTTTATTTTTTCCTTTTTTTCAAATAAATATAATTTATTTTGAAAACTTTTTGTTATGGTGATATTTGAGAGATCAAATTCTACCAAAAATTACAAAAAATTATCAACCCTTTCTGATTTTCTTCAATTGAATTTTAATACGTATCACTTTTACACTAACTTTTTCTCTTTTTTTTTTTTCTGCCATCCATATACCATAATAGATTTCTAACTTCTTTCAAAAAAAAAAAAAAAGCAAAATAGAATTTTAATTAAAATTTGAAAAAAAATATTAGCATAAATACTAAGAAGGTGTTTCGAGGCACTATTTTTAGTAACTTTTGGTATTTTTTGTCAAAAGTTACTAGTTATAATTTTTTGTATATTTAGTGAAGTAAGTAGTAATTTTTAACAACTTTTTGTAACTTTTGAGTGTTTAGTAAAATTTTTAGTAATTTTTGTATTTTTTAGCAACTTTTGACAATTTTTAGTAATGTTTAACAAATATTAAAAACTTTTGATAGCTTTTGACTTGAAATGTTATTGTAATAGAGTGAAAAAAGTGACAAAAATTGATAGTTTACTAAACACTCATACATCAAAAAGTTGGTAATGTGTTACTAAACATTTTGCCAGCAAACACCCCCAAATGCGCACTTTCTAAGTTGCCACTTTGATTTGACCGTCACACTTGCATATGAGACTACTGAAGACGTTAAATAAAATATTTTTTTTTTTTTTGTAACAGGGGAAATCATCCAGCGGTTTTATTCACTGAGCTATAAATCTTCGGAGGAACTAGCGCAGCAACCCATCGCCACGGTCTCCCACTTAAATCTTGGTCACTTTAGGTGAGAATCGAACTTGCGACCTAGGTATATCATCCAAGTCTCATGCTTGACTCCGGCTCCACTAGACCAACAAGGAGTAGGTTAAAATAAAAGGATTTACATTCAATTAATTCAACAATAAATTAATCTCCCTAGGCGTAATTGTAAAAAGCAACAAGACAGTTGTTTTTTTCCTTTGTTATTGAATTGTTAGTAATCAATATAATAATAATGATAATAATAATAATAATATGTATTAATCAAATTTTAATTTTGTGTGCTATTATGAGGTATTAATCAGGATGTTATAACGTGTGTGTTTGAAGTTGTATAAATTAGTATTAATTTATAGAGATTATAATTTATCTGAGTAGAAAATTAAAATTTTGTAAAGATTTGTAGAGATTTTGAATAATTCAAACAATCCTAGTATGCCAATTAAATCAATAGAAAGTGATAGTCGTCAGGGATGTTAACATAGCGGATATAGGACTAATATGGCATTTTCTATCTTAGTTCTCGTTTATCAATATTCTTCTATATTCTCGTCCCCATTCATGTATCCGTTGCCGGTATGAAAATTTTTTTCATACTTGTCCCCACTAACTTAGATGATAGATTTTTCGTCCCCATCATCTTTTACCTACTAAACATAATAATAATTATAAATTATATATTATATATATAATTAAAATTTATTATATATATAAGTATTAAAAATTATTATAAATATAAATTAATACATCTCATGATTTCCTACAATACAAATTTATTAAACTACCGATCAATTATGCATTGGCAAGCAATGTTTAGATTCTGATCATACGATATTCGGTGGATGAATTTATTGTTTTTTATGACAGGTCCTTCGACACGCCCCGTGCTCTGTTGGGATAGTAGTTATATATGTTAAATGAAAATATATATTATATATGGATATATTAAATAAATATTAAAAATTTATATAAATTAAAACAAATATTTAAGCGAGTATAAGATAGAGTAGAGGGTGTCATACTTGCTCCTGTTCCTGTCCTTATTTGAAAAAAAATTTTAATTCCCACACTCATTCTCGTCCCTATAATTAGTATTCCATACCTTTCCCGAATGAAGTAGATGAAGCAGGTACCTGTCGTGTATACGCAATTTTGACATTCTTAATAGTCACCACTATTTGCAAGTAGAAGATTTATTTTCATTATTAATTTGATAATATTTATAGAGTATTTTATGTTCTATAGGAGAATCAGTAGAGAAGAAGTAAAAGAAGTATTAAAAATGATGAAGAATGGGAAAGCGGTTGGGCCAGATGGTATCCCTATTGAGGTTTGGAGGTGCTTATGAGAGGATGGCATAGGTTGGTTAACAAAACTTTTTAATGTAGTGCTAAAGAGCAAGAAGATGCTTGATGCATGGAAGAAAAGTATCCTTATACCCATATACAAGAACAAAGGAGATATTCAGAACTGTGCGAACTATCGCGGGATTAAATTGATGAGCCATACGATGAAATTATGGGAGAGAATTATTGAGAGAAGACTAAGAAAGACAACAAACGTTTCAGAGAACCAATTTGGTTTCATGCCTGGAAGATCAACCATGGATGCTATCTTTCTCTTGAGGAGGTTAATGGAACAGTATAGAGAAGGTCAAAAATATTTACATATGGTGTTCATCGATTTAGAGAAGGTATATGATTGGGTTCCTAGAGAGATTCTATGGAGAGTATTGGAAAAGAAAGGACCGTGTGTCGCATATATTGAGGCGATAAAGGACATGTATGATAGAGCCATGACATCTATACGGACGACTAGTGGAGAAACTAATGAGTTCCCTATCACGATTGGTTTACATCAAGGCTCAGCGTTAAGCCCGTACTTGTTTGCTTTAGTTATGGATGAGATTACAAGACATATTCGGGATGAGGTGCCGTGGTGTATGCTATTTGCAGATGATATTGTTTTAGTAGATGAGACGAGAGAAGGAGTGAATGCTAAGCTAGAATTGTGGCGGGATACGTTAGAGACAAAAGGGTTTAGGTTAAGCCGATGCAAGACGGAATATATGGAATGTAAGTTTAGTCAAAGTAGGATAACGAGTAGTATAGAATTAAGTTTAGGCACACAAAAGATTGTAGAGAAAGATAAATTTAGGTACCTTGGATCTATGATGCAACAAGATGGAGGGATTGATACTGATGTAAGTCACATGATTCAAGCTAGATGGACCAAATGGAGGAGTGCTTCGGGGGTTTTGTGCGACCGAAAAATCTCCCTCAAGGTGAAAGGAAAGTATTATAAGGTAGCGGTTAGACTAGCGCTGCTATATGGATCAGAGTGTTGGGCTGTAAAGCATAATCATTGTCAGAAGATGGCAGTTGCGGAGATGAGGATGCTAAGATGGATGTGCGGGATTACAAGGAAAGATAGGATTAGGAACGAGGAGATTAGGGGCAAAGTAGGAATAGTATCGATTGGAGATAAAATGAGAGAAAACCGATTAAGATGGTTTGGCCATGTTAGAAGCCGTCCAGCAGCGGCACCTGTTAGAAGGTGTGAAAGTATGGAGATTGTCAGGAGTAGGAGAGGTAGAGGAAGACCCAAGAGAAGCTGGAAAGAAACCATTAAACATGACCTAACCTACCTAGATTTATCGGAGGACATGCCCCTAAACAGATCAAATTGGCGTTGACAAATCCATATAGCCGACCCCACCTAGTAAGAAAATGCTTGGTTTGATTTGGTTATTTTAAAAAATAAATGACATAATTGCTAATTATGATACACTAGGAGTACTATATAATATTAGAAGTCGGTATACAGGCGATGCCTGTGATTTTTTGTATATTAAATAAAAATATATATTATATATATTAAATAAATATTAAATTATATATATAAATTAATAAATATGTATTTAAATAGGTAGGGGGTGGGATGAAAACTGTCATACCTATTCCAATCCTTGTACTTATTAGGGAAAATCTTAAAATTCTCATATCTATCATCGTCTCTATTATTAGTATTAGTAGTACCATATATACTAGCCGTCAGGGCGCACGTTATATGTGTGATTTTTTTTATCTTAATAATTAATAAAAATATTTTTTATTTTGCAAATTATACATATTTACTTAATTTTTATTAATTTTAATCAATCTATTAAAACTATGTGTGTAAATTTTTGTTTTTATTTTATTTTTACTTAATTTTATGCCAATGAACATGTGATGCATGTGAATTTTTATTAAAGTTTTTATTTTAGTATTATATGTGTGTCATTGATTAATTTGTTTTTTTATTTAAAAAATTTCTAGAACAATAAATAATGGGTAATTATTAATTAAAGACATTTAAGTAGACAGTAAATAAATTAAAGGTATTTACATAAAATAAAAGAATATTATAAGAGTAGTTGGTAGTTAAAGGATATTTAAAAAAAATAAAAAAATAAAAGGGTAATATTACTTAAATAATTTACACAAGTTAAAAAATTACTTACATGCCACTTTCAAATTATAAGTTGTTATTAGGAGTTAAGGATTATTAATAAAAAAAATATAAGAGTTTTACCAAAAAAAAAAAAAGGTAAATAAAAAAAAAAAGCCCCTATCAAATTTATGAGTTTGCCTGGTAATAGTATCGATATCACTACACAAAATCGGAGTCATAATTACATGAGAGTGTTAGCTATGAAATAGAAATTATTAGGAATTCTTTGTCATTCAAATAGAAATTTTAATACATTCACTATAAATAAAATTTAACACAATTTAAAAAGTAAATAATAAATTTTTAATATTTCAATAAATATGGACACTAGAAAAATATTTATAATAAATATGTATATTCAATAAAGAGTCCTAATAAATATGTAGTGTCTATTTTTAATGAATATGTATTTTAAAAAAATTCTAATAATATGGGCACTATAAATAAGATATAAAACAATTAAAAAATTAAAAATAAATTTTAAAACAAATAGAAACATGATAATTATTTACATTTTTACGTGGACATGTTTACTATTTATTATTGTTTTTAAAATAAAACTTTTTTACATATTTTTAGTAAGCTATTACGAACAAAGAGTCATATTAGAAAAAAAAAGTATTGTTTAGAAGTTAAAAATAAAGAGTAATATTAAAAAAAAGGTTTTAAAAATGCTATTTAGTATAGTATTTTAGCTTGAAAAAGATACTGTAAAAATTGAAAAATGTCTTATGAACTTAAACAAAATAAAAACACTATCTTAAATAGTATTTTATATAAATAAAAATATTATTTACTTATGAAAAATGTTAACTGCACTTTATTTTTAATTCTTTATATTTTATTATATGTCACAATTAATATTATTTTTTAGATTATGAGAAATCAAAGTAAAATGTATTTAGTTTTATCTCTTGACAAATAAATTAAAAATATCTTTATTTATCTAAATATTTATTATAGGGTTATTCGGAGCTCTAAAAAAAATAAAATAATAATAAGAAAATCCCTATAAATTTAAAATTTTTACTCATTACATGAATTGCAAAGTTATAATTTTTACTAATTAATACTAATTTTTTCACTTCAAAAACCTTTTATATTAAATATTGAATATATTCATATTTGTTTAAATATTATGCTAAATAATATTAAAAAAAAAAACTCCAAATCACGGGGCTAATCAACCTTGACATATCAGCTTAATTAACTATTTTTTTTTTTAATAGCTGAATTGCCCATGTCTCCGCAAGTGCAAAGGCAAGGCTGATCAATCTGATTATCTGAGCAACAAATGTGAAATAGGCTGATCCATGAAAGGAAAGAACACTCAAACCACCGTTCTCTCCGCTGGAAATTTCTGTTCATATTTACATATTCAATCAAGACACCTAGCTTTTATTTGATCTTTACTGAGTTTGATATATAAATATATATAAAAATAAGAGACAGAGAGAGAGAGAGATGTCGAAGCCCTCAGCAAGATTCATCCTCAGATACCTCCACCACCATCGCGTCCCATCAATTCCCTCGCAACCCACAAACCCAAATTCTTGCAGCGGCATTTCTCAACTCCTCTCTTATCACCCAAAGCGCAGTCCTTCTCCCACTCCATGGCTCCCAATCTCTCAGAGATCCCACTTCTTGTCATCGTCAATATCAAGAAGAACCTTGCAAAACCAAGGAAATCAGTTGAGCCCTCGACCCAATTCGTCGTTGAATAGGAGCTCTGTAGGGTCTAGGCACTTCAGTTCCAAGGGCTGGGGCTCGGGCGGCGGGGCAAATTGGAATTTTGCGAAGAGAGTTGCGAAGAACCCGGCAATGGCAGTTCGGGAAGCATTCTCGCGGTATGGGGAAGCGGTTGGGTTGCAGATTGAGGCGTTCTGGAAGAGGAATACTATGGTGCTGTTGGGTGCTGGAGGGGTTGTTGCTTGCGTTTTGTTGTGGAGGGTTCTGTTTAGGATTGCTGACTTTACTGTTGGGTTCTCTGAGGGCTTGGCCAAGTATGGGTTTCTTGCTCTTTCCATTGCTATCGTCGCATTTGCTGTGAGTTATTTTTCTGTATACTGCTCAATATATATATATATATATATATATATATATTCAATTCTATGTTATGCAGGTGCAACTGGATCAATTTAGTTTGCTACTGAATTATGAGTATTTCATCACTTATTTAGGAAACTCCAAGGCAAGTCTATATTGGACTAGAGAGGATATCCCGGGCTCAACAAGCAGTGGCGAGGATAGAAAATGTAGTGGGTGGGTGCAAACTTAACCCTTTAAAATAAACAGTGGATTTTTTAGTTTATAGCCAATAGGCAAGTGAGGATGGGGTAGTGGGGTTAAAAAAGAATTTTAGCGAGGGCAATGCTGAAAAATATACATATAACTAATTTTGAAAAATAAAAATAAGAAATGAACGGGGCAATTGTCCCTACTCTACCATGGTCATCTCCGCCCTTGCTTTCAAGATAGGTGAGGGAGAGAAATCTTTTGTTGAGTTTTGAATTATCCGAATTTACAATTGAGGAGATTTGCTTCCGCACCCTTAGGCTACCCCCTCGAGGTTAAAAATAAAGAAATAAATAAAATAAATAAATTCCAGGAGACGTGTCAAATATGTGGATTGCCTTTATTTTTGGCACATTTTTATAAAACTTCAAAAATGTGGATCATTTCATTTAGAGTTGACGTGATCATTGACAAATAGTATGTCACTCAACCTTGTAGTAAATCCAAGTAAATTGCACTACTCCAGAGTATCATCCTTGTATAGCTGTTGGTTCAGCTGGCTGCTGGCCAGGCTGTAATAATTGTTCAGTGCTTGATATTGTCTATCAAGGATCTATTTGCTATTCTTTTTCACTTGCTTAATTGTTGACTAGCTCTCTCAAAATCAATTAACTAGTATCTTGTGATTGTGGAGATTCTGTCTGCTGATTTTTTTTGGGTAATCAAGTGGATATTCATATTACACTTATTAAACATGCTGTTTTTTGGATTTTTCACAGTGCTTAGTGTTGGTATTCTAATTGGATTTGACTGGGGGATTTGTAGGAACTGATTTCCTGCAATTATAACTGATTTCCTGCAATTAATGTCTTGTAATTAGTTGTAACTGATTTCCTGTAATTGATTGATATCACCATAAAGTTGATTGGTAGAATTATAGGGATTTACCATAAATAGGAGATTGTCTTTCACTATAAATAGGATATGTAACAACACAAATTATGTAGAATAAGAAGAATTATCAGAGCCTCGGCTCTCTTGGGAATAGTCTTTGTGAAGGGCCTTCATTGCCCAGATCTGTCCAGTCTTCATTACCCAGAAATAGTCCAACCTTTATTACTCTGTCGTGGCCTTCATTACCATATTCTCACCAAATTCAACCCACTCTCTGCTGTGGCCTTGTCGAGGTGTAATTTCTCCTTTTTCATTGGTGCTTTTCTGTTTCTCTCTGGTTTTTTTTTTTTTTTTTTTTTATTACCAATATGTCAGATTTAACAGAAAAGTCAGCCACCTCTCAGCCTCAAACTGAGGCAACAGTGTTCAGTCAAATTGGGGAAAATTTACCAAGCATCCAATCTGCCTATCACCTAAATGGAAAAAATTATATGAAGTGGTCTTAGTTGGTTCAAACCTCTTGAAATGGAAAGGGAAACTAAATCATCTCCTAGGAATAGGTCCGGAAAAGGGAGACCCTAAATTTGATACCTGGGATGAAGAAGACTCTATGGTCATGTCATGGCTGTAGAACTCCATGCTGCCTGAAATTAGCGATACCTTTATGTTCTTACCCACTGCAAAGGACATATGGGAAGCCGCTAACTTACATATGGGAAGCCGCTAAACAAACTTACTCTAAGGCCGGAGATGCTGCCAGAATTTTTGAGATCAAGACTAAGATCTCTGGAACTAAACAAGGAGATCGTTCAGTTACAGAATATGTCAATTTGCTAAAGAATTTATGGCAAGAGATGGATCATTATCGGTGCATCGACATAAAATGTAGTGAAGACGCAATTGCATTAAGAAATTCATTGAGAAGGAATGTGTATATGACTTCCTTGCTGGATTAAATACAGAGTATGATCAAGTGAGAGTCCAGATATTGGGGAGGAAAGAATTACCCTCACTCAATGAGGCCATTTCCATCATTAATGCTGAAGAAAGTCGTAGAGGAGTTATGCTCTACGCAGCACCTATTGAGGGGTTAGCTATGGTAGGAAAAAATAAAGACAAGAAGTCCACAACCTCTAAAACTACTGGTCTAGGGAGTGGGAAAACAGAAGGCAAGCCTTCTAGCAAGGATGACCTCTGGTGTTCACATTGCAAGAAACCTCGTCATACGAAAGAGCAGTGTTGGAAACTTCATGGAAAACCTCCAAGTTTCCAGTGGAATCAAAATTCCAAAAACAACACTCGGAGAGGCCAGGTATATATGACACAAACCAAGGAAGAAGAGCTGTAGCCAAACAATGAAAGGGAGAGTATATTCAGCAAAGAAGACATCGGGAAGCTGAAATTGCTCCTTAACTCTTTAGAAAAGGCCTCAGTTAATTGTTCGTTAGCAAAATCAGGTAACTCTTACTCCTTATATGCCTTAAATTTCTCTAATTTCAAGTTGTCAAATGCCTGGATTATTGTTTCTGGAGCTATAGATCATATGACCCACTCTTCACATAAGTTTATCACATATCAACCATGTCCTAGCAATAGAAAAATCATCATTGTAGATGGGTCCTTAGCCACTGTTTTGGGACAAGGAGACATTGCTTTAAGTCCATCCATTACTCTTAAAAATGTGCTCCATGTATCCAAGCTGTCCACCAACCTTGTGTTTGTGTATCAACTATCAAAAGATTTGAACTATAATATTATTTTTTTTCATAACTCTTGTCTCTTTCAGGACCAAGTTACGAGGAAGACGATTGGACATGCTAGGGCAGAACATGGGCTTTACAACCTTGATTTACCTGATGGTGATGTGAGAATTGAGAACAAGCCATTGAAACTTTCTTTTTTGTCTCATTCGAATAAAGATAAGATCTGGCTTCAACATTTCTGTTTTGGGCATCCTTCATTTAGTACTCTTAATCTTATGTTTCCAAACTTGTTTAAAAATGTTAAGATAGAAGATTTTCATTGTCAAGTTTGTGAGTTTGCTAAACATTGTCATGTTTCTTTTCCTTTGAATAATGAAAGATCCTTTGTTCTGTTCTCTTTAATTCATAGTGATATTTGGGGTCCATCTCGTGTTCCTAATATTTCTGGGGCTCGTTGGTTTGTCTTCTTTATAGATGATTACACCCGAGTAACTCGGATTTATCTTCTTAAAGAGAAATCTGACGTGAGCAATATTTTTTCCATTTTTCATAACATGATCAAAACTCAGTTTGATGTGGGAATTAAGAGAATAAGGACAAACAATGCCAAGGATTATTTTAATCAAACTTTATCAGCGTACTTTCAAAAAGAAGGCATTATTCATGAATCCTCATGTGTTGATACACCCCAGCAAAATGGTGTAGCTGAAAGAAAAAATGGTCACCTCCTAGCATCTGCTCGAGCCTTTTTATTTCAAAATCATGTTCCAAAGAGTTTTTGGGGGGAAGCTGTTCTAACTACTGCTCACATAATCAATCGTACTCCTTCTCGGGTACTTGACTCCAAAAGTCCAATAAATGTTCTTGCTAGGTATTTTCCCAATGTTCACCTTTCTACTATTTGTTCATGTTCATTCTCATAGTCTGAGTAAATTGGACCCTAGAGCAGTCAAGTGCGTCTTTGTAGGATACTCATCTACTCAGAAAGGATACAAGTGTTACAATCCTGCAACAGGCAAAACCTACATTTCTGCCGATGTCACTTTTACTGAACAAGAAAGCTATTTCTCTAATCCTTATCTTCAGGGGGAGCTAGCTGGATTGGAAGACAAGGATTCCTTTTTGAGAGAACCATCTATCCTTGACAAAACTCATTCTAATCAGTCTGATCCTACCTCTGACTCTTCACTTCCTAGTGAACCATCCATTGAACTTTCAGAGTCAACAATTTCCCCTATCACAAAACCATTGCAGATATACTCAAGGAGAGTGAAGTCGGTGGACAATACCGTGCATGTTCAAGAGTTTGACCCTTCACTTGGGACTAAGGTAAGCCCTTCTATTGAAATTTCTCCATTTGTTTCTGATTTAAACCTACCTATAGCTACTAGAAAAGGTGTGAGAAAATTTACCCAACATCCTTTGGCTAAGTTGTGTCATTTGAAAGGTTATCCGTGTCACACAGAAGCTTCCTCACCCATCTGAACTCTGTAGTTATTCCACAATCTTTATCCGAAGCACTTGGCAAGGAGGAATGGAGACAAGCTATGAGAGTGGAGATGGAGGCTTTGGAGAAGAATAAAACATGGGAACTGGTGGAGTTACCAGCTGGAAAGAAACCGGTAGGATGCAAATGGGTCTTCGCAGTGAAGTACAATTCAGATGGATCCATTGAAAGATACAAAACAAGACTAGTAGCTAAAGGGTATTCTTAGACATATGGAGTGGATTATCAAGAAACTTTTGCACCGGTGGCAAAGATAAACACTATAAGAGTATTACTATCATTAGCTGCAAATTATGACTAGCCCTTACAACAATTTGATGTGAAGAATGCTTTTCTACATGGAGATCTTGAAGAAGAAATCTATATGGAGATTCCACCTGGCTTTGGAGTGAATAAAAGAGACGGTAAGGTGTGTAAGCTGAAAAAGGCCTTGTATAGGCTTAAGCAGTCTCCCTGAGCATGGTTTAGAAGGTTTACCAAGGCAATGCAGAAGAGGAGGTACAAGCAGAGCCAAGGTGATGATACACTATTCATCAAACATTCAGCTACAGGGGGAGTCACAGCTGTGATCATCTATGTTGATGACATTATTGTAACCGTAGATGATGCAGAAGAAAGAGAAGCTCTTCGAAAATATTTGGCAGAGGAGTTTGAAATCAAGGACCTTGGGAAGTTGAAATATTTCCTAAGAATTGAAGTGGCTCGGTCCAAAGAAGGAATTTACATTTCACAGCAAAAGTATATTTTAGATCTTTTGGAAGAAACAGACAAGTTGGGATGTAGACCATCAGATACTCCAATTGAGCCTAATCACAAACTTGGAAAATGCACAGAAAGTTAACCCGTAGACAAAGGCATGTATCAACGCCTAGTGGGAAAACTAATTTACTTGTCTCACACACGGCCAGACGTAGCCTACGCTGTAAGTGTTGTAAGTCAGTTCATGCAAAATCCCCAAAAAGTTCATCTTCATACAGTGGACCGAATATTACAATATTTGAAAGGCAGTGCAGGTAGAGGAATTCTTTTCAAGAAGGGTGTAAGGATGGAAATAGAAGCTTACACAGATGCAGATTATGCTGGGTCAGTCACAGACCGTAGGTCAACATCTGGGTATCTCACCTTCCTAGGTGGTAATCTAGTAACTTAGAGGAGCAAGAAACAACCTGTTGTGGCAAGATTAAGTACTGAGGCAGAATTTCGCTCAATGGCTCTGGGAATTTGTGAGATACTATGGATCAAAATTATTCTGGAAGATTTGAGGATTAGATGGGATACACCTATGAAGCTTTATTGTGATAATAAATCTGCAATCAACATAGCTCATAATTCAGTTCAACACGACAGAACTAAACACGTGGAAGTGGATAGACATTTCATAAAGGAGAAACTTGACAGTGGCCTTATATGCACTCCTTATATTCCTACAGAAGATCAATTAGCTGATGTTTTGACTAAGGGTTTGTCAAGTTCGATTTTTCAGAAGATCACAAGCAAGCTAGGATTGGAAAATATCTATTCTCTAGCTTGAGGGAGAGTGTTAGTATTGTAATTGGATTTGACTGGAGGATTTGTAGGAACTAATTTCTTGCAATTATAATTGATTTCCTACAATTAATGCCTTGTAATTAGTTGTAACTGATTTCATGTAATTGATTGTAATTGATTGATACCACCATAAAGTTGATTGGTAGAATTATATGGATTTACCATAAATAGGAGATTGTCTTTCACTATAAATAGGATATGTAACAACACAAATTATGTAGAATAAGAAGAATTCTCATTTTTTCTTCACTTAGCATAATTAAAGAAAGATGATTGTATTTGTTGGTCCTAACTATACAAGGAAACTCAGCCAGTGGTAATTGGTATATCTAATAAGAGAAACAAGCTTCTTTAATTGGCAAACTGTCCCGTTTGATAGGGTTTGATATTAATTTGGGTAAATTACACTTACTTTCCTTGAACATTAGGTATAATTCAGGTATCTCCTCCAACCTTTTGAACCTAACACTTACGTTCCCTGAACCCAAATGTTTGTCACACTTAACCCCATCCATTGGTTAGGACCGTTAAATTTTGACAGTCGATTAAGTCAACCAAAAATTAATTTTCTTAAGTACAAAATATGCCCCCAAACTTAAATATACTCAAACCATTTGAGGGAATCCCAGACCCAATATACCCAGTTTCTCTCCATCTCTGTTGCCTTTAAGAGGATTAGCTGCTCCATTGCCTGCTCCGCGGCCACCGCCACACGGTGTTTCGCCAGGCTTCTTGCCGTCGCCATCACCGCGTGCTGCTTCGCCATGCTCTTTGTTGCTGCCGTGTTGCTTTGCCGTGGTCCTCGTGCGCTGCTCCACCATGCTCCTCGCCGTCGTGGGCTGCTCCGCTGCCACCATCGTGTGCTACTTTGCTGTGCTCCTCGTCACTGCCATGTTGCTTCGCCGTGCTTCTCACCGCTGCCCCCTCGTACTCCTCACCACGCACGGTGCTCCGCCATCGCCACGCGTGGCTTTGCCTCTGTCGTGTTGCCGTGTTTGCACTAGGAAGCCTACAACATCTCCCACAAAACTCACGAGTCACAACCCTCTAACTCTCTCTCTCTCGCGCGCCAATTTTCTCAGACCCACATTACCGAATTCTCAGCCATCCGACCACCGGTACAATGGTAATGAAAAGCTAATCCAGAGATCATGCGATGTTGTTGTGCCTCACCTGAGTCGAGAGTAGATGATTCGAAGCTATAAGAAAGGCAAAAGAGATCTGTGTTTGAGAGAGAGGTCTTCGACGAATCAAAGGTGTGGTTTTATCACAACAGAGTTCTAGTTAGGTGGGTTGGAAAAAAAAAATTTCGAATTTCAGTACTTTTGTTTTCGATTGCTTTGAATTTTAGGTGGGCAGGAAGATTATTGAGCAACGTTTTATAATTTTAGGATTATAGATCATAACAGTTAATTTTTTGAGTTGTTAGGGTATGAGGATTTTGAGCAGCATTCTGTAATTTTGTGAGTATTTTGGTTTTTGTTAAATGAATATGGTTGAATTCCATGAACTTTTGAAATTCATGAGTTTCATCCTCGGATTTCTTGTTAGGTGATAAATTTTTGGTTGAGTTATTGCTGATTATGTGCTTATTGAGATTAGATGGCTAGGAAAAGTTAATTTTAGGGGTTGTTTGGTTAAAAAAAATTAGTAATTTTTTGATAGCTTTTTTTCGTTTTGTATAATTTTTTTCATTAAAATTTGATTTTCTTTTTATAAATTATGACTTTTAGATGTGTTAATCATTAGTTTTCCTATTAATAATAATTATTTTTAATAAAATATATTAATAAATAGCATAGTTTAATAATAAATTATTATTAGAATTGATAAAATTAATATAATTTAATAAAATAATTTAAAAATAAACATTTTAATAATAATTATTATTTTAATAGTAGTTTTAATTTTAATAAAATAATTATTTAATCTAACGATTTTTATTTTCATTTTTAAAAACAATAAATATTCTCATATGTAATTGTTATTAATTTTAATTTTACTAAAATAAATTATTTTAATAAATAATTATTGTTTATTAATAAATAATTTTAGTTTAATAAAGTAAATTATTTTAATCATAAATTATTATTTTAACTTTAATAAAATAAATTATTATAACTTTAATAAAATACAAATAGGAAATAGACAGAGAAAAAGAGATCCGTTCAAAACTAATGAGAGGCATTTTGGTCTTTTTACAGTAGCACCCTAATAGCGTTATAGACAAAATTAATGGAAGGGGGTAAATGTGACAAACATTTGGGTCTAGGGGAGGTAAGTGTCAGGTTTAAAAGGTTGGGGAGATCCCTAAATTTTTTTGAAAAAGTTAAGTAAATTTTTATTAAAAAAAAAATAACTCTTATACAAGCAATGATTGGATGCTAATACATGGAAACATCCAATCAAACAGGAAACCAACCAAAACCAATCATCTCATCTGATCAAGGAAATTTAAGAAAGAAAATAGGTCTATCTCCCTTCCATCCCTCATCCAGTCATAAAGACATGCTAGAAAGTAGCTTTTAATCCTGAAAGATGGCCTACTCTTATTTTCAAAAATCCTTCTATTCCTCTCCTTCCAGGTCAATCAGAATACACAAAATGGAATCACATTCCATATGGTTTTCTTATTCCCCCCAAGGGGCTGCCCCCACCAAGCCAGTAAAAAAACCCTCACACTCCTTGGGAAGCACGTCTGCATATTAAAGCAAGAAGAAATCAAATTCCACATCTCAGCTGTCCACTGGCAGTGTAGTAATATATGTGAAATAGACTCCTCCTGATTGAAGCATAATGTGCAGCGATTAACTATGTAATAACTTCTAAGTTTGAGGTTGTCCATGGTTAGAATTTTCCCCCTAGCTGCACACCAAGAGAAGAAAAGCACCCGAGGAGGGGCAGCAGTCTTCCAAAGCTTCGTATGCCTAATGTTCAGGAGAGTTAAGTGTAATTTACCCTATTAATTTTAATGAATGGTAAATGCTGCAACCTGCTGATAATGGTTTTGCTTTTCCATAGAAACCATGAGACTAGCAAGGAAGGCCTTATGAGTGATGAGGTGTTTCACGGTAATGTTACTCTTTAGATTCTTAGACGTGATCAAACATCATGTAAGCCGGGTGTGCATGACAAGGGTCCCGTTTGGCATCAAGATAAAACACTGAAAATCTCTATAAATCTCTAACAACCCCTTTACATCTAATTTTCCCGCCATCACAAATTTCAAAAAATTCTAATATTTCGCTAAAAAAATAAAAAATCTGGAAATAGGTTAACCGAATGTGTAAATTTTTTATACAATCATATTCTTCGTGTCGAGAGCTTTCAAACGAGTACCATTGTCGCTATTTTTTGTGAATTTTTTTTGAATCCGTGGGAACGGATTTGGAAAATCGTTCCCACGGTTTGCTACTTTTCAGAAAAAAAGGGCGCCAAAATTAACCCCAAACCACATTTTATCTCAATTTATCTTGTTTTTTCTTACGCCAAATGGGGCCAAGGTTGGATTTGGATCAATTATATTTTATAGATGTGCGACACATCATGAAATAGGGGATACATGGTGAAGTTGTGGCCATATGTCTTGTTTAGAAAATATGAAAGACTAAAAAAGGCATGTTTCCACAAATTTCCAACACGCGTCTGTAGAAATTTAATTTCACATTGAATCATGAAGAAAATAAATTAATGCGGAAGCGTACCTGAATCTATTGATGTAATTTTGTGGTTCTTGATCTTCCAAGCCAATACGTAGGTTTCTCTTCCTAATTCTTTTTGATGATGGGATGTCAGATCGATTAGAAAAACTCTTACGTATGACCTGGGGACCATAACCTATTTATAATAACTGTAGAAACCCTACTTCTATTCGGCCCATCATAAAATAGAAATATGGGCTTAGGTATCTACACATTAAAGGCCCATACAAAATTGAGATGTTATAAGGCCCAAAACCTTAAAACCTTAACAGACCACTTTAAATGGGCTTAACCTTTATGATAGCCTATAACACACAAATAACATATTTGGCCCACAATTAATTATTTTTCCAACAGCGTCAAGTGGGTATTCCAGGACACAACAAGCGTCCATACTACTTAGTTTAAAATGATCATATTTTGGATTTTATCATTATTATTAATTGCTTGACATAAACATATTTTCACCATTCATTTCATTTTCTTATGACACGTCCATTGTCGGTTTTGAAAAATAAAAATTAATAAGATGCGTTTCAACAAGTGTCTAACGTGTGTGAGTAAAGTATTCATCGAGGGCACAAGAAGTTTCCTTTCTTTTTAGTTTGAAACGATCATATTTAGGATTTTTTTGTTAATTGTTTGTCATGAATTCATTGTTTGTCTCACTTTCTAAGGCATGTAAACTGGAATGAAACTCCCCATTATGAAGAAGAAGATCTTAATTCCCGAAAGGTTGTGCAATTGATGGGGTTATGCCTACTGGCTTTTTTTTGTTTGGGGGGGGGGGAGGCATCTCAATTTAAATATGAGCAGTCGAGGCCTTTGTTAGATTCTGATGAAATTCAGCTCCCATTGATTCAATAGTTCTTTAATGTGAGACAGGCACTAAAGGGACTATTTTTAAAGTCCGTTTTGTTTATGTCAATGTGTAGTTATTTCCAGACGTTTCCATTTCTAGGACTTCGAAATATTGGTTTCCTTGGCCAATGACCAAATCAACTATTTTTGAAATTCTTGCTTTAGAACAGTGTTTCCTTTTATTGTCATTGGAGGATTTTCAATGCTGTTTTCTTGTATTGTTTTTGTTATGTGAAGGGCTTGTATCTTCGTTCAAGATTCACAATCAATCCTGATAAAGTTTATAGAATGGCCATGAGGAGGCTTAATACAAATGCTGGGATTCTTGAGCTTATGGGTGCTCCTCTCTCAGGGACTGATTTGAGAGCGTACGTGATGTCAGGAGGAGGTATGACGCTAAAGAAGTTCAAGCCTGGATTCAGGAAGAAAAGATGTTTTCTTATATTCCCAATAGAAGGTTCTGAGAGAAAAGGCTTAGTGAGTGTTGAAGTCAAGAATAAAAAGGGCCAGGTTTGTTTTAATGCTTGCAACCTTTTTAACTTTATATGATGAAGCAACACTTATTAATATTCTCAACTGTTAGGTTATATTGCTTGATCAATTATGTATGTTTGGCTTTGTGGGTTTTTGCCATTACCTTGCTTTTTCCACGGAAAATTGTGTCTTTGTGTCAGTCTCTGTAATTACTTGGGTTAAGACACTGTATATTGCCCATCCCCAGACCCTGTATATGTTGGAGTCTTGTGCACTAGGCTATCCTTGGTTTGTGATTTGAATATTGCTAGGATTAGATAGATCAAAAGTTAATTACTTAGACCCACAAACTGTAAATGCATCCAGAAGTATTCACGTAAGCGTGCTTTTACATTTTCTGCAGTATGATGTGAAGTTATTGGCAGTGGACATTCCTATGGCAACAGGTACTGACCAGCGTATATTCCTTATTGGCAATGAAGAAGAGTACAGAGTTGGTGGTGGACTGATTTCTGAACTAAGAGATCCTGTTGTGAAAGCAATGGTTGCAGCCAAGGAGTTTGAAGATCGTGACGAAAAAGAGGATGAAGAAGATGCCGAAAAAGAACTTCAGGAAGCAGAAAGAAGGCAACACGAAGAAATTGCGAGGCACGAGAAAGCTAGCTCATAACGGCTCTTCCCGGTATTGTTCACACAGAGTCTCTTTTTTTTTTTTTTTTTGTTTTTTTTTTTGGGGGGGGGGGGGAGGGTATTGTTTTGTTTTTGCTGGAGTTGTTTGAAGGAACCAAGGCCTAGACCATTGCAAAGATTACCTTGCAGGTTCACCAAACATAACCTTGTTTGGCTTACAGCTAATTTGAGAAACTTAAATTTCTTTATTGATTTCTTTGTTGTGCCGAGGCGGGCACCATGTGTGACAATTAGTGGTGTTTTTCATCTTCCCCAGTAATAAAATTAAGCTTCCTTTTGGAACTGTAAAATTCATCTAAAATTAAATATGATTTCTTTTGAGATCAACTACTGCTAGGTACTATGGAACCTACTTTTTGGGGGGAAAATGGCTCAGATGATTTTTAGAAGTCTACCTTATGTTAAGCATTTTGTTTTAAGTGGGGAATTGAGTCTCTGCCTAAAACTCGTCTTTGATTGACTGACTTCCCTGAACATCAGGGTATGTTTGGTTGCCAATAGATTGAGAACGAAATTCCAAAATTTGTTACAAGAAGAAATTAGAATGGAATTTCTTTTACTAATGTTTGGTGTGTGTGAATATTTGGGAATGCAATGGAAATATGAGTTGAAAAGTTTAATTATATATCTCTTTTGCAAACACATTAATAAATAAGGACAATTTTATCAATTTATATCTTATACGAAGGTCATTTTTTTTCAAAATTTTTAAACACCACATCAGACTGTAATGGCTCGATAAATTTCGGCGATAACTTACTCGTGTGCTTGTAATAGAATTGTCATTTCTGTAGTGAGACCTTCACAAACACACAATTCTCCACTTCAAACTCAAGTGTTTGTGTATCTTGTTATCATAGCTTTTTCGAGAACTGTATGCTGTCTCAAGTCTCTGACAAATAACCCTAACTTTCTCTATAGTTTCTTGCACAAACTCTAGACCAACCATAACACCCACATCTATCCAACAAATAAATTATTTACATGACCTTTTATACCCATCTAATAGCTGTTGTTGTAAATAAACTCAATTGAATAAGTTGATTCTCCTAACTATCTCGAAAATCCAGCACATGGGCTCTAAGCGTATCTTACAATATTTGAATGGTTTGTGGAGACAATACTATGGATGAAAACAGTACTGAAACACAATACAATATTGTCTGCTTTGAGTTGTTTAGGTGCGATGCGAGTACTTTTTAGGAGGCCACTCATTCTAGTAATACTATTGTTTAAGCACGCTTAACATTAGAGTTTTAATAGAATTCAGTATCCTCATAGTTTTAAAACGCATTATACTTTCAAGACATTGAATATTATAAATAAAACAATTCCTCCACCTATGCAATGTGGGAGAGGAGTACTTTATTGCGTCTCAATGGTAGCTCGCCCAACCTTTTCATCAGCCTACCTACATCATTGCCAATTCATCACATTCCTTTTTTGGCACACGTCCTTGTATGGTTTCACATATCTGATTATGTATTATTTTTGACATTATTTGTAATGACCAATATTCTTATAGTATAATATTGTCTGCTTTAAGTTGATTAAGTGTAATGCGAGGACTTCTGATTAGGTGCAATATTGCCTTTGATATAATTGGTCTCATCAATAATAGCTTTCAAAGCTTAAATGTAAATATATATATATATATATATATATATATATATACGTATATATATATATATATATACGTATATATATATATATATATATTTATTTATTTATTTACATATGACATGTGTTCATAATTGTTAATATTTACATTTTATTTAATTGCAAAATAATGATAGATTATATTATGGTATGATATTTGTGTAAAAACTTTTTTTTTTTTTTTTTTTTTGACTATGACGTTTAAATCCAAAAACTTTACCTCTGATACTTAAGTCATAGTATTATCACCGTTTCACTTAAGACTTTGGGAGATAAGTAATTTTGTTATTTATATTAGTTTATTTTCTCTAATATAATGACTCAAATAAAACTTCATCAAAATTAAACTTAAATGTTTTTTTTTTTTTGAAAAATCATTGTACAAATATTTAAAAATGAATTAATATTAGATGGCCTACTTGGATAAATAATTTTGGAAGAAAATAACCTTTAGCCCACATGGGTTGCCAACGGCCAACGGCCAACTACCCACATTCATTTCATTGAAGAACGACCCACATTCATTTTTGGACTTGCTACTCACAGCATTGCACCGCCCATGGTCTTGTATTCTCACTGCCGTTCACATTCTAATCAGAGGACACTTTCCTTCATTAATCATTCATTCTTTCTTTATAGTTTCTAC
Organism: Vitellaria paradoxa; assembly: GCA_019916065.1. NCBI lineage: Eukaryota > Viridiplantae > Streptophyta > Magnoliopsida > Ericales > Sapotaceae > Vitellaria > Vitellaria paradoxa. The sequence goes on along the minus strand of CM034242.1, from coordinate 38,034,822 downwards.
CCAGTTGATGAAAGTCACAGCTCCATATGACTATATGAGCAGTCCTTGCACTCCAGACAAGGAAAACAAATATATATATACATCAACACACACACGTATGTGCGTGTAATAATTGACAGATATTATTACTCAATGCCCCTAATCCCCTGCAATCGTGCATGATAAAATTTCAATACCCAATGCCCCTAATCCCCTGCAATCGTACATGATAGAACCAATCAAAAAGCCGAAAGTGGCCAATATCCACCTGGTAGGCAAAATGCATAATTAGGGGCCCTTGGGCGCAACATATATATATATATATATATGTATATAACTTTGCATCTTTTTACATGTAAGATTTTAATTACTAGTTGGGTGTTTGGTGAAAATTTATAAGGTAAAAAAAAATAAAAAAATAGTAAAAATTAGAAAAAATTAATAAAATTTGATTTTGTATTTGGTAGAAAAATTAAAAAATTTTGATAAAAAATATATATTTTTTAAGTAAAAGTTAGTGAGTCAAATATCACCTTACTACTGTTGGAATCATTAAAATTACTAGGATAATAAATTCAATTCATCTAACTTTCAACTTATTGGACAATTGCTTTTAAATTCTTTCTATTAATATCTCTTTAACTTAAGAAAAAAAAAAAACTAAAAAAAATTGTCTTTACAAGTCCAAAGAAAAAATATTAAAGAATTCGTAAAAAATACTGAATTTAGTTTTAAATAAGTTTGAAAGTTGCGTTTTTAGGTTCTCGTACGTTAAATTTCATGTACTTACGCCGCTAATGGCATTTGATTTTAAATTGATAACTTGGAAATTTACTATAATTTTTAAATACAAATGGTATAAAGATTAATTTTTATTTTTTGTTGTTTGAAACTAAAGCCTTATTCATCTTCCAGATAAGTACAAGATATTAAAGCAAATAACCTTTATTGATTGATGCGACGATTATTTGATTTGTGGATGTATATGAGTCCGTTTGTTTTGTGACAAAATAATACAAATTTTTATAAAATTTAAATTTTTTACTCACAGCACAAATCATGAAATTACAACTTTTATAAATTTATACTTATTTATATAATTCCAAACACACTCTTATACTTTATTATTATTATTATTAGTAGAAGAAAAACTTTTTTTATACCCTTTAAATTTGACAAATATTCACTTTTGTTCTCTTAGTCTAGAAGTACTTCAAAAATGCCCATTTTATATGACTTGTTTTTCCTTTTTTTTTTACAAGTTTTATAATTATATTCTTAAATTTAGTAAAATGCCCTTTAACAATTCTATAGATTTTTCTATTTTTCTCTCCAAAAGAAACTTATAATATTATGACATTTTCTTCTCTAATTGAATTTTAAATCATTTAAATTTTTACAAAAAAAATAAAAGAAACGAGAGAAAGAATGTAGATTTGAAGTATCTCAAAATTAAGAAAGTAAAATTGAATGTATGTCAAATTAAAAATAATGTTTTCTTCTTCTTCTTCTTATTTTTATTATATTTTATGAGTTGTCCAATTATTTATTTTTTGACATTTTAAGAAGAATAACAACATATAGTTAGTTAGAAGCTAGTAATTAGCATGAGAAAGGAATCGAATCCACAACCACCTATTCAAAAAATAAGTTTTGCCCTACTATGCTTGGCCTTGGGGTTTATTTGTTGCTCGTTGGATAACTCTAATTAATAGCATAAACCACTTAAAACTTATTTGGGTTAATATTTATTGTTGATTTTATGTTGGCCTTGAATTGTTGTGCTAATCGTGGAAATGTAAATGAATAGCTTAATAAATTTAAGTTACTGTAAAATAATCAAATTATTCGGAGCTCAACTTAATTAAAGTTTGGCTAAAAAAATTAATAAATAAATTTGAATACATTTTCAAGTCTAATAAGATTTTCAAACTAAGGCTCCCTTTGATAACCCCCAAAAAAAAGAAAAAATGTAGCTTTTGGCAATTTGATGGTAATTGAAGACTTTTATGTATTTGATAAAAGCATGCAAAAGTTGAAGAAAATTGATGGTTGTGTGGATATGTTTTGTAACTTTTTTATGTGTTTGGTAAAATATGAAACTTTTGGTAGAAAAATTAAAAGAAAGTTAAAAATTTTGAAAAAAAAAAAAAATTAGAATTTTTAAGTGAATTGTCAAATGAGCCCTAAGTTTAAACAGTTTATCATTCAACCTATTATTCAACTTCAATGTGAAGCCCTAAAAGTTTTGTAAAAATTTATTGTCATTCTAGCAAAAGTTTTAAATATCGTTCAAGGCTCATCTCTTCAACTTTTTTTTTTTTTTTTTTGGGCATTTTTTTTAAATCCTAACAGTTTTTTTAACCCAAAAAAAAAAATCCAACAGTGTTTTTTTTTTATTATCTCTAATTTTTTAACCTCATTTCATAGAGTCAATTATTTGCAGCTTTTAACAACTTGACGTAAGAATAATGAACAAATGTATGTATGCATTGATAAATTAATGAAAAGGAAAATAATCTATGACATCACTTTTCTAGTCGTTGGAGTAAAATTACAAAAAAAATATATTTGAATATATTAAAACTATTTAATTTTGATTTAACAATTTAAAAAACATTATTATAAAATTAACATCAAATTTTATGTCAGCCTCCAGATTATTAATGAATCATCACTTGGTTGGTGAAAAAGCAAACACAGAAAAAAGAAGGCTATCCATGCCCCAAGTAATGCTGAAGCATGCCTATGTAGTTTAGGTAAAAAAAAAAATATGGATTAAAAAAGAGGACCCTACCATGTTACCGCGTGAAGGGCCTTTTCGAAGAAAATTACAATGAAATTTTGACTTCTTTCATTGAGTGGTCAAGACAGTGAATAATGAGTAGTAAAAGAGTTATTTTGAATCCATCATTTGTTCGAAGAAAGAAATTCATACTCATCATTATTCGATCAAATTAATTATATGGTTTTTTTTTTTAAATAATTGAAGACGTTTTCGTAAATAACGATTTTTTGAGATTTTTTCCCTTAAATTAAATTATATAAAATTGAGCTTCTTACTTAAAAAGCGTTAGCGTGAATTCTAACTTGTTTATAAGGTTCTTATTGTTTAAGAAATTGGTGAATGATGCATACCTTTCTTTAATATTTAATTAATTGAGGTTATTATTCTCAATGTTAAAGATTTACTTTATATTCTTTATTTTTACTATTATTTTTTTAATATTTACTCACATTCCTTATTTTAAAATATTTGTCGCAATAAAATCTGTCATTTAATTTGATTGTTAATGTTAAATGGAAAGTAGTATGATCACGTGAAAAAATCATACAGAACATCTATTTTATGCTAATTTTTTGATTATACAAGATGTTCAAAAAAACTCTTGATATATTCAAAAGTTAAAAAAATAAAAAGAAAAAAGAACAATGTGTGGGCATAATAATTAGTGAATATTTTTACTTTGTTATTTTTATTAATCCCATTTCAAGGCATTGATAGAGATATAATTATACTATAATTTAAGAAGATAAATGTCTTTAAAAAAATTAAAATCTCGATGGCGTTTTAAATATTTTATTTATAATATAAGGGGTAAAAGAGATATTTTATATAATTATCTCATGTTAGTTGTGCTGTTTTTCATTTCATTTAACATTAATAACAAGATGGATAGAATGATTTAATTATGTCAAACATTTTAAAATAAGGAATGTAAGTATAAATTTCAAAATTTACAAGTAATCAACTGTAATTAGACAAATATTTAGGATATAAGTGTAATAAACCCTTCAAAAAATATTTGAGCTTAGGTCATGTTTGTTTTGTTGGATATGAGGTTAGATAAGAGATATGGTCATATTCTTAATTTTTATTCCACATTTAATTTCACATTTGCACCTAAAATATTATTTATTATACGAAATTATCTATAATATTACTTATATTCTATAAGAGGTATTATGCGGATAAAAAATTATAATTAAATATAAAATAATAATTAAAATTTAAATATTATCTTCAATTCAACTCTATATCTTACGAAATAAACATGATCGTTAAAAAGTAAAAAAAAAAAAATTGTTTCATTACAGTATAAAATCACATGATTAAGCAATAAACATAAATTTTCTAAATTGTAAGTCTTTAAAATGAAATGACATATATATATATATATATATATATTGCAAAATCATATAACAAATCAAATAACTCCTTTTTTTTTGGAAGGATATTATTTATTTATTTATTTATTTTTGGACAAAACGATAAGACTAAAAACCGCAACCAGACGCGGCCTTGCAGTAAAAGCAAGAAAATGGGGCCTGTTGGAGCCGCAGGAGCTCCGGTGGTGCAGTGATCGATAATGATTTGGACTATGAGAGAATTTGAGGTCAACGAATGTATGCGTATGTATAGTTTGAATGGAGCAAATCCGCATTTTGCTTAAAACTCTCTCTCTCTCTCTCTCTCTCTCCCTCTCAATTATCTACGTTTATATGTATGTGGGCTTTCATGTTTCTGCTTATCCATTTTCGGTTTCAAGAAGCGAATTTAATCGGCTAGACAACTTTCGTTATCCGTACAGAGTGCGAAATCGCAGCAGCGAGCCTTTTAATGGCGTCGCCGACTTGTTAGTTGGAGTGAAGATGCTCTCTGTTTGTGTGTATGTGAACGCATCAATTCAACTAAAAATGGGCGTCTAATTGAATGAGAGGTCTCAAGCGTTTCTTTCTGTTCTCATTCACACTTCATTTTAAAAGATGACAAGGGTTCAATTTTCCTTCACTTTACTTCGCTTTCCTTTCTCATTTTTTTTAATTTAACTTATTTATTCGCTGATAATTTGTATTCTAATGATGAATTGTGTGTTTATACACAGTACAAAAGTCATGAATTATACACAATACAGCTTTTCTTGTGGGTGAGTTCCTTTCTCTCCACCCTTAATTATATGTAGTTTTTGAGCCATATAAACTGCGGATCTTCTATTGATATTGATATTGATATTGATACATGCTGTTGTTGAACTAAATTGTCTACTATGTGGTACTAAATAGATATATTTCTTGTGGAGAGGCTGTTTCCTTGTTGAATTCTTTCTTTTTTTTAAATCCCAATTCACAGATTCATGAATTGGGTTCAAATATTTATTCCTTTCCGAGTGCCTTTTTAAGTGTTTATGGTTGTTTTATACGTGCATATAATCTAACCCCATTTTTGGTTGATATTCCTGGGAATAATTTGTGGCACATGGCCTGTATTGTCGGCAACAAACACAATGCTAGGTTTGGTGTTAGTTATAGTGAGCTATTGAGAATGCTAATGGACTGCTTTCTAGCCTCGAATACCTTCTCTTTTACAGAACAAAGGAACAACTGAACTTTTGCTTTTTCTTTATAATGAATCTTCTTCTTTTTTTTTCTTTATTGTCTTCTGTAGTGACTTAGCTTTTTGTTGTGGATTGCTTGTTTTTGAAACTTCAAGTGCAGTGTTTTGCCTAGATATGGTTTTGTATAAATAAAAATGCAACCATTGCTTTTTTTTTTTTCCCCACAGAGAAGTCAATCAAGAACATTTTTTTTTTCTTTTCCCCCGTGCCATTTCGTCCTCAAATCTTTTATCCAAAGTATGCATTTATAGTTCTCAACCCTTTAAAGTTGAATTATTGTTGTGCCTAATTTTAATGCATCTGAAAATGGGAGCTTCTTTCATTGGGGTCATGTGTTAAATTATTCTCTTGGGGTAATTATGTTATAAATTATAATACCTTGTGTCCCCGTAAATTAGTGAGAACATTATTATATTAAATTCTGACGGTTTTACTTATATGCGCAATTAAAAGTTACATTGTCTATGGGGTAAAAATAAAACAGGCTAAATCCATTAGCATTAGACTTCAATATTGAAATTTCGATCCCTTACTATAAGGAGACTAGGAAGGAAGGTTCAACTTCTTTCTGCGCTATATGTTACTTTTTGTACAAATGATTCACAAAAAAGGGATGAAGTTCTTTTTCTCTTTAAAGTATTGATTCTCCTTTTCCTTTTGTGCCCAAACTTTTAAGCAAGCTACTAATTTCTTTAAGAAAAGAAATTCACTATTCCAATAGTGGAAAGATAAAGACAAAACCAGCTTTAATTTCTAGTGGGAAAAGTTGACAAAGAATACTTGCAAAAGAAATTCAAAATGAAATGAAAATAAATGGTCATTTTGTTGAATTCTCAACCCTTTAACTTCAATGCTTTACTAGTTCACTCCATTCAACAATTATCAGCTTCAGGACTACAATCAATAACTATGCTTAAAAGTGCAGAAGGAAGAAGCATGAACAATGTCTTTCTGATTTAGAGGTAGTATAAAGCAAGAGTCAGAGAGAACTGCTGTTAGTTTTATTATTTAATTTCAACTTCAGTTGGAGTAACAGAGAACTTACTTTCTTTGAGGCCATGCTTTTAAATTTTAAACAATCAAGGACTTAATTACATGCCCTTGTTTTCTGGAGGTTGATGAAAGGGGCATTGATCTTCCTTTGTTTGTGTCCCCTGTCTTGCCCATTTATGTTGATGTTTATTTGACGTTATTTTTGCTCATTTTGTTCTTTTTTTTTTTTTTAAATTTGCTTTACCTGATTTGTTTAATTGTTACCTTTCCAAATTAAGGCAGTAGGCTTAGAAATTTAGCCATCGCTTTCCTTAGATCTTTGCGGTACTTGTAATTAAGCAGAACAAGTGTATTCTTATTTGTACTAGTGTTGTTGCTTTGTCCAGATAAAGGATCAGCTAATTTTGTTTTTGTTTCAAGGTATTCACTATTGAATCAGAGGAGCAGCAAGAGTTGCTAAAGTCATGTTCACATCTTTGATATGATTAGCATATACCCCAAACTGAAACACTTCATGAAGCTCCGATCCTTTCCAGTGGTTACTTCCATCTTCATCCTACTGTCTATTCTTCCGCTAATTATTGGTGACCTGAACTCTGACAGACAAACCCTATTGGATTTTGCTTCTGCTGTCCCACATAGCCGAAAACTCAATTGGAATTCTAACGTCCCAGTCTGCAGCTCTTGGGTCGGAATCGCCTGCAATGCTAATAGAACGAGAGTAATTTCCATCCGTCTCCCTGGTGTTGGACTATATGGTCCAATCCCAGCTAATAGCATTGGAAAGCTAGATGCTCTCAGAGTCTTGAGCCTCCGATCTAATTACCTCAACGGAAATCTCCCATCCGATATCCCTTCTATCCCTTCTCTCAAATCTCTTTATCTTCAGCATAATAACTTCTCCGGTGAAATTCCCACTCCTATTTCCACCCGACTCAATGTATTAGATTTGTCCTTCAACTCCTTTAGCGGTACTATTCCACCTGCAATTAAGAATTTACCGCGGCTTACTGTGTTGGGCCTCCAGTACAATTCATTTTCTGGTGCTATTCCTGACTTCAACCTCCCAAGGCTCAGGCTACTGAATTTGAGCCATAACATGCTCAATGGATCAATTCCAAATTCACTTCAGAAGTTTCCAATTTCTTCATTTGTTGGGAACTCTCATTTATGTGGGCCGCCTTTGACTGATTGCTCTACAAGTGCCCCTTCTACTTCTCCTATTTACTTGCCATCTCCACCAGCAATCCCTGCAAAACAAAGTGCTGATAAAAGTAAGAAGCTTGGAACAATTGCCATCATTGCTATTGCAATTGGGGGCTGTTCAATTCTATTTCTTCTAGTTTTTGTTATCTTTTTCTTCTGTTTGAAAAAGAGTAGCAGTGATGGCAGTAGTTTATTGAAAAGAAAAGCTACTGCCGGTGGGAAAGGCCAGAAGCCTGAGGACTTTGGAAGTGGGGTGCAAGAAGCTGAGAAGAACAAGTTGGTCTTTTTTGAAGGATGCTCACATACCTTTGATCTTGAGGATTTATTGAGGGCTTCAGCTGAAGTTCTTGGAAAGGGAACGTATGGAACAGCCTACAAAGCTGTTTTGGATGAGACCACAATGGTGGTTGTAAAGAGGTTAAGGGAAGTTGGGGTTGCAAAAAGGGAGTTTGAACAGCAACTGGAGGCTGTGGGGAGGGTAGGGCAGCACCCTAATGTTGTTCCACTCCGTGCTTATTATTATTCCAAGGACGAGAAACTTCTAGTCTGTGATTACTTCCCAACAGGCAGCTTGTCTGCTTTCTTGCACGGTATGGTCAGTTTTAAACTCTTGGTTTCAATTGCAGCAGTAGAACTCTATTTTGGTTGCTAAGAAGGTGAACATAATTTTTGTATATATATATATGTATATATACTTATAGTTATTTTCTCCCTCCATTTTGGTAGCAGCCTTGCAGAAAATTAGTTGATTTATTCATTATTTTCAACCTAGGGTGAAGAATATCTAACTATTTATGTTCTATTTATGTTTTGTTTGGATCACGAATTGAGGAAAAGGAAAAGGATAGAGAAAAGGGAAATACAAAGAAGGAAACATAGAATCCCAACATGATAACACACCAACAAACTGCTTGAAAATGTTACATAATCAAAATTGAAAACAAGGTAGATACATAGTGTGTAGGGACATTTGTATTAAATCTATGCCATAAAACTATGCCCCAAATATTCAGTTAAATGGGGGAAAAATTTCCTTGCCTGTGCTGAAAATAGCTCAAAGGTGGTTCCATTCGTCAATAAGCAGCATATCAAGCAAGAGTATACTAAGAAATGTATTATGTGAAATACTAGAAATTTTAAGGATTCTTCAAAAATGGAAGCATCAAAGTTTTCGTTTTCAATGCCATGCTGCTCCAAAGGACATCCAATTAAGATGAGCTGCTAAAGGCTGCAATTATTAAGTTAGAACATCTTTTGAGTCGCCAAAACTTGTGAGTTCTATTACGGGATAGAATCAATTTGACGACTTTAAAAGAAGAAATGAACTTATTTAGTGGGACAATTTTTAGAATGACTTCAGACTGGGATATGATTGTTTAACTCAACAGTGGCTGGTTGGTACATAATATAAATTATTTTTATATGTGATGATTAATTACTAATGCTATATTAATATTGTTATTTAGCTCCTCTGTGTTGAACTTGTGACAATTATATTCCTTCACGATTAAGTGTAAGTTAATTAAGATTAATTAGTTGTAAGAGCTTCTTGTAAAATCGGTCTGTGAATTTTCTTGAATACAATGACAACTTTGGCTTTCTGACACTGAAATAAAGTATTCACTGTTTCACTTGCATCATCCCTATAAAATGAATTTTTAGCATTTTTAACAAACAAAAGTAAAAATGGCGTCGCCACTTTTATTAGATACACTATTTTGCTGAACATGTCTTGTGAAAATAAGAAAGCAAATACGAAGTAGTTTTTTGTGTTGCTGGTAGTGGCCTTCAAACTATTATGTGAAAAGGTGGTTTTAAGCCTGGTCTGCGTTCATAAATTGTTGGTATTTATCTTACATCGACAAAATCAAGTCTCTCAAACTAGTATAAGATCTAATGGGCCTTTCCAATCCTTGGTTTTGAGTTGGATAATTTAATGTGGTATCACAGCTAATTTGCTAAGTTTGAGAGGATTCTACTCTCCTTTCCTTCTCTTCTCAACCTCTCTCATTTTGCATTTCTTGTGCTTAGTACATTAGTCTACTTCTCCGCATGCAAGCGAAGGTCGAATGTGAGGGGGGGTGTTGGGATTTATTCCACATCGATAAAATCAGATTTCCTGAGTCAGTTTATGATTCTAATGGACCTCTCCACTTGTTACAGTTCCATCAGCTTATGTAATATGAGTTGCAGTCGTTCTACATTAGTAATATGAGATGCTGGTGTGATGTCTATGTATCTTGTATTCTCTCCCCTTAAGTTTTTGTGAGGTATATAACAAGTGGTATCAATGCATACATCATGTGACCTTGGCATTGTAATGTTTGCCCAGGACTATGGTGCAAAGCCTAGGGCGTGACGTTGGTATTACGCCTGGAATTATGGTGCAAAGCATGTAGGATTACGGAGCATAGTGGAATGTTACAATCCTATGAGCATATGTGGTATGGGTTGTCCCACATTTATGGATGAGTTCTTCTAACATAAATAACGGCCCTCCTTGTCAGTTAGTTTTGGGTTGGATGTTTTACCATAAATGAAGGACAAAATCCCTGGCCCTATCCTTTGAAGACTTGTGCCTATTGAAAAACAGGTGCAAAATGAATTGACATTCATTTAAAATCACTTGCAACTCGCAAAACACGACTGGAAATTTGAAGAAACCTTCAATTTGTCATGTATATATCCTTGAAACAACATGAAAAACATGCACACTGTAATGGGTTATTGATCTATTATTCATAAAATTTCTACATGTAAAAAAACAGGTAACAGAGGCACAGGAAGAACTCCACTAGACTGGGACTCAAGGTTGAAGATCTCCCTTGGAATTGCCAAGGGACTTGCTCACATACATTCTGAGGGCGGCATCAAGTTCACCCATGGAAACATCAAGTCCTCGAATGTCCTCCTCGCCCAAGATCTTGATGGTTGCGTATCTGATTTCGGTTTGAATCCCCTAACGAACTTCCTGCCAATCACACCCCGAGGTCCTGGATACAGCGCTCCAGAAGTGATTGAAACCCGGAAAGTCACGCAGAAATCCGATGTTTACAGCTTTGGCGTTCTTCTCCTGGAAATGTTGACAGGCAAGGCCCCTGTCAAAACTTCTGGGCATGATGATGTGATTGATCTCCCGAGGTGGGTTCGGTCTGTCGTCAGGGAGGAATGGACGTCCGAAGTCTTTGACCCGGAGCTGATGAGGCACCAACACATCGAAGAAGAGATGGTGCAAATGCTTCAAATTGCGCTTGCTTGTGTTGCAAAGTCACCAGAGACGCGACCCACGATGAGTGAAGCTGTTAAAATGATTGAGGAAATCCGACAATCTGAATCCGAACCCCGCCCATCTTCCGAGGAGAGCAAATCCAAGGACTCCAAAGTGGATACCCCTTGAGAAGTTCTTGCTATGTGGATCTGTTTTCTATTGCTACTCTGTTTTCTGGGAATTTGGTTTGATTTGGGTTGGCATTATGAAAACTTCTTGTACATCCATTGTTCTTCGGCCACAATGTTGCACATCCATTCGTCTGAACGTGATGTCCACCTTATGAATCTTTTGGTTTTCTGTTCTTGAAATGCTTCGAGCATTCGTTTCTTTTCTTTTTCTTTTTTTTTTCAATGGAGAATGAAGACATTTTAAGTTTTCCTTTCCATCATCAGTCGGAACCCAGCTTTTAAACTCTAGGGTGAATTCATTCTAGTTACTTCAATCTATTTAAGTTGACAGCAACATCAAGGTAAAATCATAAGAATAAGGTTTAAAATCAAACCAATTTAAGAAATAAGGTTTACCCTAATGGTTATCACTTTAATTGTGGAACAAACCATAAGAATGAGGTTTAAAATCAAACCAATTTAAGAAATTTCGGTTTGTTCACTTCATGTGAATTCATATATATATATATATATATATTGTATAAAATGTGCTTTATTCAAATAGATTAAATATATATGAACATAATATAAAAATAACATTAGTTATGAGGAGATGAGTCCAGATCTGACGATTCGTTTTGATAGATTTAGTTAACTTTAAAGTTAAATTCAATTTATGACTATCATATTCGACTCGATTCATCTCTAAATCTGGACTATCAATTGATTTGCTCATGGAGTGTGGCCTTGGTTCAAGTAGTTAAAAGTTTTCTTTCCCGCTCATTCGACTCGAGTTCGAGTCTCCCCCTCCCCCGACTCGGGTTCGAGTCTCTCCCTCCCCCCGCTTATCTAACCAAAAAAAAAAAAAAAATTGACTGCCTCATGCAAATAAAATTCAAAAAAATGATTAATTATTAGATTTTATATATTTTTTAGAAAGAATAATAAAGGGTAATTATCAAATTAGTTGTAGTTAAGAGAATCAAACTATTTAATTGTTATAAATTTTTTTAATTTATTATTTTTAGGGTAAAGAATATACATTTTATTATTAATCTCACTTCAAAATATGTAAGTATTTTATTCCTGTACATTTACCTCTCATTTAAAATGTGTTTGAAATTAATTGGAAAGTTGAATGGTTGGGTAAGGATTACAAAATTAGATAGAATTTTAAATAGAATTGGATGAAAGAGTGATGTTAAAGCTGAATTAAATAACAAAGTCGCGCAATTAAAAAATATTGGTTCACCAAAGGTAAGTGTATTTTAACTAAATTTTTATTAGTACCTTATCAATCCAATAAAAAGTAGAATTAATTTATTATCCAGTACAATTAAATCAACCTCAAAAAATAATTATTTATATTAATGTGAAGGTGTGTCAATAAATTAAATTTCACAAATATCCTTTAATTTTTTTTTTAACTTTCCCTAATCTCAATAACTTCTTGAAATAGAAAATATATATATATATATATATATATAATATATATAACGGGAAAAAATTTGCAAAGGCCGAAAAAAATTCGAAGAAAAATTTAAAAAACAATACACGCATATGTCCTAAAAGCCCATGGTCTGACAGCCCCCAAAGTACTAAACTGAAAAGGGCATTTATGTCACACAGAAATTTCAGAAGTTAGTTGCAACATTCCATCTTTGGTTTCAATTTGCTCTGAAAAAAAAAAAAAAAAGAATTCCCAATTTCAATTTAAAAAAAAATATATCAACGTTCCAAAATTATTTTCTTCATCTTCCCGATTCCTTCTGCGAGTGCCATCTCCTCTGGCATAATCTCTCTTCTGCCGAAATGTTGAATCTTCATGCAGTTCTACTCCGTACAATCCCCAGGTTTATTTTTTCATTCTCAATCAAATTTTCATTTTCAATTTGTCTTCAATTCTGTCAATCCTAATTCCCCCCGCCCCCCAATTTTTTTATTGATTTATTTCTGTGATTAATGTAACGTGAAAAGCAGCAAATTTTTGTTGATCTTTTTAAGTGGAAATGGGTAAGCTACTATGTTCTGGAAAGAAATTGGGGTAATTTTGCCTGTCGTGAATTATTTCCCACCCCCCCCCTCTCTCTTTTTTTTTTTTCTTTTAATCATCAAGGGTTTCCCCAATAACTCCATCTCTGTGGGAGAGGCGGTGAAATGCTTGAAAATGGTCTCATTTTTCATCCAATAACTGTTCAAAGCATGTACATGGTTTGTCACATATTGGAGGACAAAAGAAAATGTAAACCAATTTCTTAAATTTTTTATGATGCAAAGACAAAGCAAAAGGTTGAGCAGATGAACTGTAATTTTTTAGATAGTCTAATAATACTAAAAAATAACGCAAATTTCTTGTATAGACCAATTCTTCAATAATAATTTTATTGATCAAAAATCACCTTCTTCCATGGATACAATCCATGGTTTTAAATAAAAAAATAAGACAGTAAAACTAAGAATAGAATCTTTAAAATAAGAAATTGAATAAAGAAAATTATCTTAACATAATTAAAGAGTAAAGATATTTTAAAAATTAACAAAAGGCTAAAAGTTGTGATCAATCAAAATTTGTCATAATCTTTTCTTTTCAAATATTATATGATAGTCGGGTTTGTATCATTCTCTCCATGTTGGAAATTCTCATGTTGGAAAGAATTTGTTTTCGAATTCAGATTTTCATACTCTATTAATTTTTGAACTTGGTCATTCTATTCAAACATTATACCATTTGTCCTTTGTGTAATTAATTTTCGTTGAAAAAATCCATATCTTTCCATTTCACCAACTAATTTTTTTTCAAAGTTTCATTCTTCCATTGTTTTTTATCATAAACTATATTTTCACTCAACACATTCTTAGAATTCATTGACGTATATTGGAGGCAAATCCCAATCTCCTTGGCTTCAAAAGAAAAAAAAATTCAAACCCACATGTACCTCTAGTTCAATAAATTTAACATAATCTTTTGAAGCTTTAACTCTAAGGGATTCTTCGTAAAAAATTGGCAGTTTTCCTTCAATCAACAAATCGATTGAGAATCATTGTTGATGTGAATGGATACTCTGTTTTTAAAAAGTTATTCCTGTAAATATTCAGATTCCCTTTTTGAATATTCTTACTCTCCGAAATTGAGCCAAGATAGGTTTAGGTTGAGGTTGGTCTTGATAGCAAAATCAAAAAACTGTTGGGCCAAGGACTCAATAATATCTTCCAATCGTTAGAAACGCTCATCACATCACATATCTGAAGCGATTTTATTGCGTTGAAGAACCTACTCAATAGTGGCAACTCGCGACCGTTACTATAATCCTTCCCAATATTCATAGTGCCCTGAGTTTTGATACCAATTGATGCAAGGGCTGAAGTAGATGAATCGAAAGGTTGAATAGATAGATTATGAATTAATGTTTAGTTTAAGAATACTTAGAAAATAATACATAGATTCCCTAATAATAATTTTATTAATCAAAATCATCCTCTTCCATGAATTACAATGGTTTTATAAAAAACAAAGACAGTAAAACTAAGAATAGAAATCTTTAAAATAGGAAATTGAATAAAGAAATTAATGCTAACATAATTAAAGAATAAAAATAGTCTAAAAATAAAAAAAAGTTAAAAGTTATGGCCAAATTAAAACTCATCATAATTTTCCTTTCTAAAATATTTATGGTAATCTAGTTTGCATCACTTTATTTCGTAGGTATTCACAGTGTAAGGAAATTGAAGTGAATGGGTTTTTACGCTTCTTTTTTACTTGCATTTTCCTATAAGGTAATGGATTTTAGTTCCCATGCTTGCCCCTCATCTGTTTCATGTTACATGGAGGAATCAGAACTCTTGATGATCATGTGTCGTTCTATATAATTTATAAATCTTATTTGATTCCTAATGGAAAGAAGAAGAGAGTTCTTCTTCTATACCAAAATCCTAAATGGAGGCATCCGAAAACTTGGTAATCTTTGGGATAGGTATTCGTTCAAAAAGCGTAGCTCAGTTCAGGATTTATAATTTAATCTTGGGCAAATTTTCTAAATGTTCCTTGAGGTTTTGTATTACTACAGCTCACTCTCTGAGATATAAAAAAATAGCATTTCCCTCCTTGAATCACAAAAACCTGATAACAAATTAATCTCATTCTGTTAGTTGCACTAATTAAATCTCAAATGCTCATTTTGCTCTTAAAATTTGACCACGCTGCACCATTTTAGTCAATCAGCAAACCACTACTTCTGTCTCTAAAAAATCACCTTTTCCCCTCACAAAGACAATCTCATTCACCACTTGCATAAACCCATTTTTGGATCTCTCTCCAAACTCATTCATAACATTCAACTATTTTTATCTCTACAAACCCCTCATCTTTCTCTACAAACCTAGCTCTAACGTCAATTATCTCTATCTATACCCATTGCCTCTCTCTCTAACAAGTTCTACACTTTACAAATCCACTCCATTCCATCCTCATCCTCATCTCTACAATTCTATGTATGCCTCTTAATCAAAACCCATCTCCAATCTCCATGTTTCTCTTTATAAATTGATCCTCGTCCATATTCTACAAATATATCTGTGCATTGCAATTAAAAAACAAACACAAAGACCCAAATTTTTAAGACAATTCAAATCACTGGTGCAACCAGAAGCGATTTAAAAATTTTATTGAGTGAGTGCAAAGTTAACAAAATAAATATTATAAATTTTTAACATGATAAATCTTAAGTACCGCTTATGAGTCTAAATTTTAGTAATTTTTATTATTTTTTATCAAAAATTACTACTTGTAATTTTTAGTGCATTTTGGTAAAGTAAATAATAATTTTTTAATAACTTTTTACAATTTTTAATTGTATGATAAAATTTTTAGTATTTTGATATTTTAATAAATTCTGGTAACTTTTGGATTGATTAAGTTACCATACTTGAGTAAAAAATTGATAAATTTAATTGATTTGATAATAAAAAACAATTATCAAATATATTTAAAAAAATAATTTTAAATTCAACAGAACAATTTATATATTATGTATTAAAAAATATAAAAATTTATACAAAATATATATGGAATATATACAAATTTTCAACTAGTGAGCCCTGACTGCAGCATCTTATCGACCACTGCCTACCATCTTCCCATTGCAAACACCAAACCATAACCACAATCACATTGAAACACCCCAACCCCACCACTGCAACATCTGACCATCACAAATGCGATCACCATTGAGCTGCCCCTACACACGACCTCCAACCTATTCAATTTTTTAAAACCACCTTTGTGCAAGCAAAATTATAGGATCTTCTCTTTCCCTTTCCCACGAATTTTTCTTGTCAAATGATTAATGATAAACTAAGTGGAGTTGGGTAATCAACAGTGGGAATGGTATCGACTAGCTCAGTGGTCAAGGTAATGGTTGATCTTTGTTAGACTTGATTGGGAGTTTTTGGTGGGTCAACTATTGGTCAAGATAATGGGGGTGTGGTGGATGAACACATGGTGGCTAGGTCACTATCCTAAGGAAAAAAAACCCAAAATTAGTTGTCAATAATGGGTTTTATATGGAGACCTTGAGAGGGAATCAAAATTAGCAGTGTATATAGTTGTGCTTTGTTTTCATAACACAGAGAGAGAGACCCAAATGGGACCTTCTTTACACCAGAATGACAACCTCATTGCACGCGCACAAGGTTGTGAAAAAAGGTAGTTCATTTGTTGGAATGAAGGGGAGAAATATATATATAATATATATATATATAAGGGCAAGGAAGAGGGAGGGGGTATAGTGGGCTCAAATAGAAAATTAGGTGTTTTTAGTAAGGACAAAACAATAAATTTACTATTTTCCATTAGGAGACAAAATCTGACATAGGGTAAATATAATTCTCATACGTCATAGAGAGTTTGTAGTAACATGGAAACTCGACTATCAAGGAGATTTAAAGTAATTTGCTCTTTAATCTTTCTGTGTGAAAAAAATTAGTCTTCGAAGATTTTTTTTTTTTTTTGGGAAAAAATGCTACTCTACTAGAAATTTGCATAAGAATAATATGGCAATGGTGCTTTTGTGACCAAAGTTCATTATAATGGGTAGTATTTTAAAATTGATTGGCTCACAATGCAGTGTTTGTGGTTTATCCCTCCCCCAACCCAAAGTTCAAACTTGAATAGAAGATGGGTTTATGTTTAAATTGAATCTCCATTTGTAGACTTAATTGACAATTTATGAACATATCAACAATCTTGATACCATATCTGTCTAATATGTGCATTTATCTAATAAATCTGATGGATTTTCATTTTTAGGGTAGTGCTTTGATTCTATTGTCAGGGTTTGCTTGTCCACACTCCATGGGACAGTGCTGGACTAAGGTGAGTCATTCAACTCAAGCTACATCAAAAGAATGATGCTCTCTCTCTCTCTCTCTCTCATCTCTCTCTCTCTCTCTCTCTCTCTCTCCCCCGCTCTCTCCCCCTCTCAATTAGCTTCCCATACAGGACAAATATTTTTTCTTAATCTTCACAAGCAATAACACAATGAATTTGCATCTTTCAAAACCGATAATTTTCTCTCTCAACATTCAAGCCTAAGTGAATGCTTCTGTGCATATTCTTAGCAAAGAGCTCTTGCTGGGTGGAATTTTTTATTATAATAAAATGTCAAATTGTTTCTCCAATGCTTTATGAAATCTGAGACATGAATGTAAAGGAGTAGTAATGCTGCTGCTACTTTTATTTAGCCTTTCTGGTTTATTTCTACTGACTGAAAGTTAGGTATTATCAAATGCTAGATTACACTTAGCAGCAATGTGCTTTACCACAAATCTCACTTCAAGATTAGTACTTTAAAATTGTCTTATTTTGTTTTTATGTCTGTTGTTGTTAAAAATCAAATGAAAATACCATGTGGTTCATTGTATTTTCCATCGAAAATTTGATGCAAAGGGGCAAAATGGGTTAATATAAAGTACAGGGGCAAAGTGGAACTATTGAAAGTTACATGAACCAAAATAAGATTGCAGGTAAAGTACAAGAGGTGCTGAGGTATAGTTACCCTTATATCAAGCAATTTTTAAGCTGCTAGTGGTCTTTTGAATAAATTTAAGAACTGTGTTTTCTTCATTACTTTTGGACAACTCATGCACAACTCAATGAAAAATTACATGGCTTCTGCAGTTATGTGGAAGTGCAACTGATAATGAGCTGATTCCAGGAGAACTTGCCAGTGGAAATGTTCACCTGATAACCACCATTCACAGTTGGGAAGATATGTTATCAGACGCCAAAAGGGACGGCAAGATAGTAAGTTTTTTTTGCTACTTTTTCCTTCTGGGGAAAAAAATACTAGAAGCAAACCTTTTAGATGAGCTCCAGTGATGTGATTTTAATTCACCAAGTAGCATTGTTGTGAAAAAAAAAATCATATGCCACTTTGATAGTGTTTGTCTTTGTAATTGACTCAAAAATGAAATAAGGGTGTGCTATGTGCAGAGGAAACACTAAGATAAAAATTTTCATATTTTGACAAGATAAAGTACTACTTTTATAATTTGGTGGGGCCACTAAACTATTTACTAGTATAGATACTCAAAAAATTGAAGGTGCATAAACTAATGCTAAAATTCACTAAATGCCAGTGCCATTGGTTTTATCTTGAACTTGTGGGGTCATTTGTTTTCACCTTGTAATTGCCTGATTCTTAATCTATCTTTTTTTTCCACAAAATAAAAATTATTGAACTTGGCAATTAATTATATATTATTCTAAGCCACTCCAGCTCAATCTCTCATGTAATTTTTTTTTTTTTGGGGGGGGGGGTGTTACTTACCTATTGACCTACAGGTTGTGTGCAAATTTTCAGGTGCATCGTGGTGTGCTCCTTGTAGAGTGGATAGCACATCGGACTTACTGTGAGCTTGCTGATAGATAATCCCTTCGATTATGTTCTTAACTGTGGACGTAGATATGCTTCCTGTAAGTAATTACACTTTGACGCCGCTAGTTTTCTTCTTCAAAACAATGACATTTTTTTGGAGTCGTGTAGATTCGTAGTTCTTTAATTCAATCTTGGGGATGAGAAAAAAGAAGAATGCTGTTATTATTGAAACTCTGCATACATATTCAATAGTTCTGAAGTAAGAGTGTAAAAATCACACTTGTTCCTAGAAGTTAGACAGCATTGCCTTTTTGCTATGCAAGACCGAGCAATTTATGTAGTTTTACCTCTAGTAACTAGAGAGACTATTTCCAAGCACAAAGAATACCATTAGACAAGAGAAATATACTATAAAGTGGAAACAGAATAATGTGATGATGTTTTGTAATTAAAATAGTTTATATTGATTTATTATTCTCAAAAAATTGGCCCACAAGTAAGAGATAGAAATCACAACAGTTCTAAAGTAAGAGTAGAAATCACAGTTATTCCTATAAATTATAAGCATGGCCTTTCGCCATGCAAGATCTTGAGAGGAGCAATGTATGTAGTTTTTTTGCCCCTAATAACAAGAGAGACTGTTTTTGAATTCTGAAGTAAGAGTTAGAAATCACAACCGTTCCTAAAAATTAGAGTACAAAAATGCCATTAGATGAGAAAAATATACCATAAAGTAGAATCAGAATGTAATGATATTAGAATTGTAATTAACATAGCCTTAAAGGTTACTGTTCTCAAGAAATTGGTCCACAAGGATTCTGTCTCGTTCTAATTAGTCTTCGTCCTTGCGTTACTCTTCGGAGAACTGATATGATAGCACTTGTGATTCTTTTTCTTCTACTTCTTGGTGAAGGAGTTTAGCAATTCATGGGGGATCAAAGCGACTCCAACCTTCTACTTCCTCGAAAATGGACGACAAGTGGACAAACTGGTGGGTGCCAACAAGCAAGAGCTCCAGAGGAAGACAGCTGCAGTTGCTGATTCTACAACCAAGTCCAAGTAACCGACTCCGCCTTCGTTCTTGTGTCCATAATCATGCTAAAAAGCCCAAAAAACTTTTAATCAGTGCTGCAGGGCATTCTTCTGTTGTTTTGAAAGCTTTGTTATATACTACCTCAGAATCAATAGAATTGGCCTTTCAAACAAAGATACAAGAAAAGTTTCTGATTTTTTTTTTTGATTTCCCTTCTTCTGTGACCCTAAATGTTATAGCGGTTAGTTTATAAGTGTAAGGCTAAACTCACCCTTAAACTAGTTTTTGGGTTCCAAAACCACTTATCACTAATATCAGAGTTCAAATTTACCATTTAGATTAATTAATGTCCTCTGAGTTCTACACTATAAACATGAATGGAAAATGCAAAATCCACATTGTAGTCTTAAAACCCCCCAAAATTCATGCGCACCAAACAAGTTTTTAATAACAAAATGGTAATCATAAAGATTTAATTTTGACGCACTGGCAGCGTAAAATTTCCTTTTTACACTGTCAATGCATTAAAATTAAATTCTGTTCTAGTTAAACTCTTTTTTCAAGTAGAGGCGGCAATGGAAGCAGCAGCCTTGAGAAGCAAGTCGAAGAGCGGGATTGGGGTGGAGAAGAAGGGGCTATGGTCGCTTTCGAGAGCGTAGACCTCCAGTGGGGGCCACCGCCTAATCATCGCCCCTTGTTGGTCTGGTTTGAGGACTCGATCGTGGCTGGTTTTGATGTAGACGCGTGGCACTTGATCAACGTCTCTGGTGGTACCGTCTGGAAATTGAGCAGAAACCAGCGCCATGAGCCGCCCTGGCCTTGGAAGCATTCCGGCTAGAGTTGAGTCCCGTGGAGTGCCATCATCAGGAATTCTTGCACTTGTGTGTTTGGTTGGAAGGAAAAGGGGAGGTAGAAAAGAGTGAAGGAAATTATGAGGGGATAAATTGCTTTTACCTCCTTTTTTTTTTGTTTTTTTTGTTTTTTTTTTTCTTGAAGGAAAAGATGGAAAGAAAGGAAATGGGAAGGGGGAAAAAAAAGGAAAGGAAAAGAAAAGAGAAAGGTAGAGGAAAAGGAGATAAAAAATGAGAGAGAAATTTTAAATGTGAAGTTCCACCTATATTTTAAAACTAGGTTAAAAAAAAAAAAAAAAACTAACTTAAAGAAACTAGTTAGCATTTTGTTTTTGCGGAAAGAAATTCACAAATTTATTTATCTTTTTAGATAAAAATGAAAGTTAAAATTTACAAATTCTAATGGTAAAAAGAATTGAAATAAGAAATCTAATGGGTAAACAAAGTTGAAAGTGATTTTCTATATCACAAAATTACACCGTAGCATTCTTATAAAAAAAAAAAAAAAACGAAGGATGGAGAAATTATTATGAGTATTTTTAAATAACTACTTACTTTACCTCCATACTTTTATATAAAGTGAATCTTGAAATTAGTATTAATTTTAAAATTAATTCGATGAAATATTTTTCAAAATTTTAAAAATGCCATTCGAAAATAAATTATATGATTATTCTATTTTATTTTAACTAAATTTTATCGTATTGTTTCTCACTTCATTTATTAACCATTAATTATATTTTGTGCGAAAATAAAATGCATAACCTCCAAGTCAATTATTTGGGCTCAAAATGGGTCGTCAAACTGATGCTGTTGGGCCGGGTTTGCAACTACCAGCTTCGGCAATTTTTTTGGCCCAGGAATTGAGTTGACCCGCCTAATTGGTTTTTTGTCAATAATAGATATTCTTGGAAACAGAAATTTGTAACTGCGAACCACTTAGGATTTGGATTCAAAAAAGCTAAAAAGGTTTTTTATTAACTTTTTTTTTCCTTTTATATCAATATTTTCACCAAAATTTAATTTGCTTTTTAAAAAATATAAAGGCGTGCTAATAGTATTTATAAAAGAAAAATCGAAAAATTTCCGTCCGTTTGGGTAAAAGCTATCCATTTGAGTAAAAAAGTAATTGAATTTTTTTTTTAAGCATATATCCAAATGGATATGAATTTTTTGATTTTTTATTTTTTTACGAATGCAATTAACACCCTTAAATGCTCTATCTTCTCTAAAAAAATTAAATTTGATAAAAAAAAGTCATATAAGATGAAAAAAATTAAAAAAAAAGCTGAAAGCTAAAATGAAACCAAATAGAGGGGCAGACTTAGAAATTTTATTGAGTTGGGGCAAAATTAAATAAAAAACTATTGCAAAGTTAACAAAAGTATAGTATTTTTACAAAATAATATAGTATAGTATTGAGTTGGGACAAAATTAAATAAAAAATATTGCAAAATAATTACCAAAAAAAAAAGATAGAAATAAAAGTTATATACTTTTAAAGTATAGTATTTTTAGAGGTCCCTACAATTTTTCATCGTTTAAAAATAATGAAAAACATCATCATTAGTAATATCATTAAAAATTTCTTTCTCAATATATACAAGCAAGCTATCATTTATCTAATATTATTCATTCGGTTGGAAGGTAAATTTTTTAGAATCTTTGTAACTATATAAATTAAAAAATTAATATATATTTAATTATATATTAAAATGGTGTCTTGATTGAGAGGAGATGAGAGTTTAAGAAAATTAAAAGAAAGAGTTGAGAGAGAGTGAAATAGAAGAGTGTAAAAAAATAAAATAAAAGAAGCTATTGCAAATTAGTTTTAATAAGAGAGAGAGAGAGAGAGAGAGAGAAAGAGAGAGAGAGGTAAAAAAATAAAAGGGACTACTTGGGTTTATAGAGAAAGGGGGGAAGGTGTTTAAGGGGGCTGCAATGAAAAATGAAGGGTTAAGATTTCTTTGCACTTAATCCAATAGTTGCAGTTTATTTTAATTGAATTTATTTTCAAAATAAAAATAAAAGTTTAAAAATTTTAATTGGAGCACAATTAATGCGGAAAGTTAAAGATCACGTGTCAATAAAGTGTAAAGAATTTTTAACCGTTCGTTTCTCCACTATAGCTTCTTGAACCTGGGGAAGGTGGGAGGGAGTGAGGGGATGAAAAAATAAAAGAGGTGCTTGGGTTTAATAAGAAAGAGAGGGAAAAATGAAAGATGAAAAGATAGGGGACGAAAGATGAAGAGGCTTGAAAAAATTAAATAATGTTGATTAAGTTTACAGAGAGAGTAGAAGAGTAAAAAAAAAAAAAAGAAAAAAAAGTATAGAAATAATTATTTTAATTGATTTGATTATAAAGAAATTATCAAACTAAGGCAAATTTTAAATTTACTGGAAGTAATTTATATTTTATATATTAAAAGAATAAAAAATAATATAAAATATAAGAATTTATCCGCCAGTGGGGGCAACTGCCCCCACTCGTCCCTTACTCAATCCGCCCTTAAGGGTAGGGGTGGAAACGAACCGAACCGTTCGCGAGCTACTCGAGCTCGGCTCGAAAAAGCTCGATTCGTGAGTTAAACGAGCTTGAACCGAGCTTAGTTTTTACTCGTTTTGGATTCGAGCTCGAGCTCGAACCTAAAGAAGTTCGGCTCGAAAGCTCACGAGCAGGCTCGGTTAGAATAATATTATATTTTTAATAATATTTTTATATTTTTAATTATATTTTTATTATATTTTTTAAATATATTATATTTTAAATCAAAACGACATCGTTTTGGTTTAATCGAATTATTCGCGAGCCTAATCGAGCCTAACTTCTTCTTTATCGAGCCAAGCTCGAGCCTATATAAAAGCTCGAATCGAGCTCGAGCTCGAGCTCCAGCTCATAAAAAAGCTCGAGCCGAGCTCGAGCATGTTAAAGCTTGACTCGGTTCGGCTCGTTTCCACCCCTACTTAAGGGCCTTCCAAAGTTTGCCATAAAATTCCAATGGTGTAATTTTCTTAGTGTTTAGAGTATCAACCAATTTTTAGAATTTTTTTAGTTATTATTGTTTAGTTTTGTCAAAACGTTATTAAAAGTTGGTATAATGGTGAAATGTGACAAGATTTGATTGGAAAAAAATAGAAAAGTTTAGAATTTTTTGAAAATTTTTAGAACTCTAAACAGTTATGTTTGTTTTCTAAAATTTAATTCAAAATTCATTTGAAATCAAATAATGTACTTCTTAAAGTTCAAAAAAAATATGAATTATGTTCTGATAAAATCCGTTCGAACGAATGATAAATGATATGTTCAATAGAATTTTTGCTACAATACCGTGCATATTTTTTGAATTTTGGGAAATGTATTATTATTTAACATTTTTTTGAGCAACATGATTACTGATTTTGTCACACTTTTTTAATAGTAGATATATATATTTTTAAAATTGATAAAGTTATAAATAATTAGAAAAAATTGAAATTTTATAGAGTCTTATAGCAAAATTTAGAGCTCCAAATGGACCTAAGAGTTTGGAGGATATTTGTAGCAAATTAGCTGATTTTAAAAATAAAAGTGTCGTTTCTTTAGCAGTTACTTTTTAATTAAATTTGATTTAGTTTGTTGAAAATGAGATGAACATACTAAGGTTGAGTTTGAAAAGAAAAAAAATTATTATTATTATTATTTTTTTATAGTTGCATACTAGCAAACTACTAAAAAGTTAGTCATTTTTTGTGTATTTAAGAAAAGAAATAAGTTAATTTTTTTAACTAATTTTTAAATTTTTTGTTAAATTAATTTTTATCTTTTAAAATTAAAATAGAAAAGGACAAATTTAATCATTTAAAAAAACAAAAATAATAACTAATAACTTAACTACCAACTTTTTATGGTCAAAATTATCCATTAAAATATCTTTGTCAACTATTTGAATGCTACGATTAAATTTCACATATGATAATTAGATTATATTTGAAATGAGTGTATTTATTTATCTGTATAATTTCACTACATTTAGTGAGAGTAGCAATTTACTTATACAAATTTTTAGGTTCAATATAAGTGTAAAAATTTATTTGAATTACAAACAAAATTGTCTATTGTGTTTTAATGAGAGCGTAATTAGTGTGGTTACAGACAATCTAAGTGAATAATAAAAATATAACAATTAAAGATAAATAAAAATAAAGATAAATAAAAATAACACCTAAAAATGAATAAAAATATACCAACAGATAACAGATAAATAAAGATAATTAAATATAAATAAAGGTAAATAAAAATATAACAAGTAAAATAAAGATAGCAACTAAAAATAAATAGATAATCAAAATTTTAAATTTACATAAATTTAAATATTTTTAAAAATAAAAATAATAAAAAATTCACTATATCTTTAATTTAAATTTAAATATTTTTAAAAAAATAAAAATAATTAAAAATTTACTATATATTTATTATCTATTATTTTTTATTTATTTTTGGTTACTAAATCTTTATTTATCTTTAATTTTTATTTTTTCTCAGATAGCCATAGTATTTCACTTAGAAAATTCAATGAAAAAATTCAACGCTCCGTAGCAACCATATAGGGTATGTTTGGAGTTAAATAAAATAATATAAAATTTTATAAATCTCTACAACATAAATTATGAGATAATAAAATTTAAATTTTTACTTACTGTATAAAATACAAGATATTAATTTTTATAATTTTATATAATTTTATACAACTCTAAACATACATATAATGCATTGGAGCCCGAAATTAAAGAGGAAATACGAAGGCGAAGGGGATTGCCCACGAAGGTCTGCAGATTATGTGACAGCTTGGAGTGCCTAAATTTTAAACAAAAAAATACAAAAAAGATAAATTTTAGATTATTGAGTGTTTGGTATGTTATTTGAAAAGTGAAAAAAATTGAAAAAGATTAATAAAAATTAAAGAAAATTTGAGGATGTTAAAAAATGTTGGAAAAAGTTAAAAATTTTTGACGTAAAGAAATTGAAAAAAATCGAAAATAAGTAGGAGAAGAATGCGCAGAGGAGTACCCAAGAAAGTCAGCAGATTATATATATATATATATTTTGTTTGGAGTAACAAAAAAATACTGAAAAAAGATAAAAAATACTGAAAAATTCTAAAAGTTATTCACTTTTATTTTCTTATAAGAATTACAAACTTATAACTTATTGTTCGGCAATAAATTTTACCGAATGAACTGTTGACCACGCCAACTGAAAATTCGCCCGTGAACTTGTCGAACAAAGACAAGAGAAAGGTTACGGCCAGAGAGAGAGTCTCTGGTCGAAAAACCCTCCGATGTTTAAGTCAGCAAATCACTTTTGGGAGAGAACTTTTTCAGAGAAAATGAGTAATCAAATAATTTGGCAATAGTCAGCTTACCTTACTGTCAAGTCAGATATCGTATTTATAGTAACGTAAAGTAATAAATAAAATAATACTTGGGATTTGACTGTATTCAAACCTCCAAGTACTTTATCCCTTCCCCTGCTTTAAATGCCATTCACCTCTCATTTAATACCTCATACCTTTCATTAAATGCTTTTAGTAGTTAAACCCAGCGATATAGCCTGAATTCAATTGTCAAACTGTTTACCTGTCACATCTATCAACCACGCGTAACGAGATGAACTAACTAAGTTTTCCTCAGAGTAATAAATTCATAGTTCTATCATAACTGGGATGCATTTATAGTTACAAGGCCATATTAATGTCGTAGGACCCTTGCCAAATATTTATTAGCCGCCAATCGAGGGACCAAACAAACTTACTTTTGAGATCTTTGGCTAACGCCACGTGACAATACGTCAATCATCGATACTGGAAAGCCAAATTAACATAAATCATTTCTGTTGCTGGCCGCGTGTCTACGTATACAATGCTCGTCCATTCAGTCACATGTCAACCATGAATTGTTCGGTACAGGCTCACGTGTCATAGGTCAAAGTGTTCAGCGTTGGGTCACCTGTCGCCCCATACTTTGCTCGGCACTCCATGAGCCCAAATTTGATTTTACCTAACGCTTATCTTACTTTATTTTATTTTATTTCACTTTTTATCACTCTAAATACATTTATGTGTTAACGTGTGTGAAGAAATCCTGAACGTAGCCAGTTGATATCTCGTCAAGATTTATTCCTTCAGTGGTGTTAAAAAGTGGAGGTCCTAAGCTAACTCAATACATTTTTCTTTCTTTATTCGTGGGCTTGTACTAAAATTCCTTTTGAAATTCGTTAACATTTTAAAAATCGGCTTAATTAATCTATTATTTCACTATTTCCCGGTCCATGTACTATTAAGCTTTTAGTTTTTAATTTTTAATTTTTTTAATAAAAATATAAAAAAAATGCTATACCTTGACGCACAACTCACGTAGGGCGATCTCTAATGATTCTCGATGATCTTATCATTGAGATACAACCCCCTGCTTACCAACTTTCTGCATTTTATTTTTTTAACTTTCTTTGGGATTGATCGACTGACGTACTTCTACAACGAAATTATAAGTGCTTGGCTTATACGTTAATAAAAAAAAAAAAGATATTATGGTATCATTTGGTGTTAATTAAAAAATATAAAATTTTATAAATCCTACAAATATGAATTACGAGATTATAAAATTTAATTTTTTCTCACTGTACAAAGCACGAGATGCTAACTTTTATAAATTTATATAAATTAATATAACTCCAAACACACTCTATAAAACAAAGAGAAAGAAGAGTTTATAACTTAACCGGTCCAATTGTTAAATAAAATTAAGGGTACGTTTGAAAAGCATCTTTTTTTTTTTTGGTAACCAAGGGTGTTTAGACCAGTTTGCGTGTATCTCGACTAATTTCTGAGATCCTAAAATTAACGACCAGGTAAACCCTTCAATAACTATCAGAAGAGTCGAATAGTGACTATTGAACTAGTGACTACTAAAGAGCAAAACTTAAAGTTTTACCACATGAGCTAACTCTCAGGATTTAAAAAGTATCTTAACTTCTCACTGCCTAGTTATGATCATTTTTTTTAATTTTTAAAATATTCAAATTTATCTTTTTACATTTTTAATTTTTGTTAAATTTAAATAGTAAAAATGTTAAATTAATAAAAATTAAAGGAATAACTTTTTTTCCTTTCCCAATTGGCACTTTAGTAGTTATTAGCTAGCTACCTTTTTCCTCTCAAATTCAACCTAGATCAATTCTTGTGGTTTGATTTGATTCAATTTTTTGAGTTCGACCCAATTATAAATTAAAAAAGTCGAGCAATTCAATTAGACTAGCTGTTTGAGATCGATTAACTGAACTAAATGATATATATATTTATATTATTATATATATTATAATATATTAAATATAATTTTATAAGAAACATAAAAAATACTAAAATTTGAGATATATTACAATCATTGAATTGAATTTGTAAAATAATTAATTTAAATTAATTCCTTGTATCTTTTAATTTAAAGAATTAAGCAGCTTTAAATCCGGGCTCTTCATTTAAACTATTTTGTTTTTTTCTATTTTTCTAGAAGAGGGAAGATTATTCTTATCATTTTAAAATTATTGCCATGAGTCAAATTAAATTTAGTAATGAGACATTTTTACATAAGGGCTACAAGGGATTACCATCTTTATTATGATTTTAAAAACATCGTTAAGGGGCATTTGGAGTCCAAAAAACTTTAAAAATTTTCAAAAAACTTCAAAAGCTACCACGTTCTCAAACTCCAAAAAATTTTAAAATCCTTTTAAACGGACCAAAATGATACGTTCCAACGGATTTTATTAGATTTTAAAAAAGGTTGATATGACATTTATACAAAAAGTTATACAAAACTCCAAATATTTTAAAATCTTCTACTAAATTTTACTACTTGTTACTTTATATAATTTTTAACAATTTTATGTCAAAGTAAACATAAACATTCAACAATCATTTCACAATAATTTTTTACACTTCAAACTCCAACAAAATTTCACTTTTAGAAATTTTGATTTTTTGGATCTCCAAAAGCATCCTAAGTGTCTTCTAATTTTTAAATTAATAATTATTATACAGTACAGGTTTTCTTTCCTCAAATATATATGTATATATATATATGTATATACATATATTAAGTCCCACTCGTTCGATCTCTTATAAAATATTTTTGTCTTTGCATGTCCTTATAGGATATGCATATATATATATATATATATATACACATGTATGTATGTGCGTATTTCTTATTTTTTCTCATAAAACCATTAAAATTAGTGACGTGTTATTGTATTTTGACCATTCATCTATATAAATACTAGCGTGGGTCGTATAAAATTAAAAACAAAGTTAATAATGTTAGACGAGTAAGTTAAATTGTTTAAATTTACAAAAAAAAAAAAAAAATGCAACAATAATGATAAGTGAGAATTAATTGTTTATAATTTATAATTTTAATTATAGAATACAAGTCATTTATAATAATTTTAACGATTCGTAATTCACATGTAGATTTGGCTCTATACAAATAAACAGTTAAAATGGAATAATGTAGGCCATTGCTATTGATGGGAGTGGATCAAATACCTATAAATTGAGTTAATTTTGAATTAACCTATGGTCGAAATCAAACTAAATAAATAAAATTAAGTCACTTTGATTCCATAAGATAATTAATTGAATTGTAAATCTAAAATTTTGAACCCGATGGAGTTTGAACGGAGATTCTAATAAGGTTTGATAGTGAGAACGACGAATCGATATTCCTACCATGAAAGTAGAATATACGTATATATAATTTTATATAAGATCTTTGGCAGCACGCCATTGCCTTTATTGGAAGCTTCCAAATGATTAGCCTTCCAATTGCGTCAGGACACCCAGAGCATGGCGTCACCGTACGGACCAGGTGGCGAGTCCTGAGTGGACCCAGCTCTTCCCCAACAGTTTCGGGAGGGCACCGTCGTCGAGTCAAGTGGGCCCCACCCCAACGCTAATTGGACTTGCGGTGACTTTAATCCTTTGTTTTGCCAGGATGACAAGGCGCCACCTGGCCCCCTTCACAGTGGTCAACTCGGGCTTTCCCGTCAACCGACGCAGGCTCCGGCCGATTTTTTGCTTTGAGTGCGCAGTTGACCTTTATTACTCGGCGATCGAGCGGTTCCCGTTTGGAGAAATTTTGTCTTTCTTTTTTTTTTTTTTTTTAAAGAGGAATTACTAAAAAACAAAACTCAAAATAGAGCCAAAAAAATAAAAACGTATTTAGGGCCCGTTTGGTAGACAAAAAGTGGGAGAAAAAATACAATAAAAGTGGAAAGATGTGACATAAAAGTGACAAGTGAAAATTTTGATTGGAGAAAAGCACAAAAATTAATTAAAATTAGTGATTTTTTGTGAGATTTAGTATAGCCAAATAGGCCCTTAAGTTAGAAGAATGTCGACCTAATAGCGCGAGTTGATCAAGTGAAGTAACTAACTGAGGCCCTGTTTGGCACCGTAAAAATTATCAAACCTCACCAACTTTAATTACTTTTTGTATTTTCTTCCAATTACAATTTTTTACATTTCATTTTTATGTCACATCTTTCTACTTTTATTTTACTTTTTACTTCATTTTTTGTCAACCAAACACCCCCTGATTGTTTAAAGAATCACAAAATACTTTATAAAATTGTAAATATGAACTAATTTTTATTTAAAGATTATTATTAACCAAATTGATCAAAATTAGGTTTCAAAATCTATTCTTATTTTGATGTCTTAGATTGAAAGTGCCAATGTATGAAAAAAGCTAACTTAGGTGGTGATTCAAATTCTAAATTGGTATGATTAGTGAACGATTGATATGATAACTTTAATCGCTTAAACTATAATTGTTAGCAATAAATCATTTTAACAGAAGTTTTAGGGTTCGAATGGAGAAATGCAAGTGCACTTTAATTCAAACAGTTGGCTTGGAGGCAAATGGTGAGTTACATGGCTACTATCATCTAAACTCTGATGATAGGAGTTTGTTGTCTAATGACAATATTATGTATTAATTTTTATAATTTTTGATAAAAAAATTACCTAAAATTACAAAATATGACTTTTTTTGCACTTAGTTAAAATTGGTAGATTTTACCAAAAGTTTGATAAATTTTCTTATGTTTGTAACTTTAGTGTGTGTGATATAATTTTTATGTATTTGATAAATATAAATTTTTATAAAAAAATTAATAAATGCTAAAAAAATTACAAATTCAAAAGTTATTAAAATTTTGTGTGCCAAATGGGCCATTGGAATCTAGGGTCCTTAATATATAAATAGATGTGTAGGGATTTTTTAAAATTATAAAAACTAATCTTTGTTAAAAAAAAATTGTATTTCAAACAAACGTTTATAATTGAATATCTTACGATTCTTATCATATAAATAGATGTATGAGAAAACATATCATCTTGTAAAATAATTTTATTATTAGAAATTTTAAATACAGTCCAGATCTATTGTACTTGTAAATGTAAATATGTTATCTAATCATGTAAACCAATGTTTTTGTGAGTTATTTATTTTTTTTTCTTGTAGATATTCACCATAATTATATATTTAACAAAATAAAAATAAAATAAAAATAAAAACAAAGAGGAGAATGGGTTATCTAAATAGAAAATAATGCCAATGTAGTATTTATTATTTTTTTTAATTTTTGTTCTTGGATATATTCAACATAAGCTCCGTTTTGTTTGCTATAAACCTCTGAAAACCTTTAAAAACTATTCATTTTTTCTCATTGCACAAATTACAAACTTACAATTTATCTCACTTTTTATCACTTCAAAGACATCTATTATTATATATTTAACAAAATAAAAAGAAAATTAAAATAAAAACAAAGAGAAGGATGAGTTATCTAAATATAAAACAATGCCAATATTATAGGGCCCATTTGGTGCGATAAAAATCGCCGAAAAACTCTGAAAATATCTGAAAACCTCTAAAGACTTTAAAATTTTCTAATACATTTTGCATTCCTTATATTTCGTAAAACGACTATAAACTTATAATATACATATTCTAATAATTTTTTACAAACCCAATAAATTTTTATAAACTCTAATAACTTTTCTACAAATCCGCAAAAACTTTTCACATTTTTTCAATAAATTCTCACATAAAACCTTTCAATGGACCCAAAAAAATCATTCGGATAGTTTTTTTCTTTAAAAAATTGATGTAAAAGTCAAAAAATTTATTATTTATCTTTTACAAACGTGATTTGGTGGTTGCTTATCAACACCAAAAAAAGATCTAAATCATATTTTTTGTTGTTTTTAGTTATTTTCATTACACCAAATACTCTCTATGTTTATAAATTTCAGTCATTTAAGCCTTATTTTCCCAATAAATTATATTTGATGTTTTTTTTATATATAAACAAAAAACTAAAAATTGGCTAAAAAAATGAAAATTTTGTTTGAAGTTCTAAATTCTATAAAAAAAAAACAAAATTTTAAACATTACTAAATTTTTTTATTTTATTGTAAAAATTACAAAACTACAATGTCAACTTTTACCAACTCTTTGTCACACGAAATATACCCTAAAACGCATCATTCGGCTTGGTATTGCCCAGACAGTAAAATATATATATATATATATATAACTATTATTTTCCTCACTTTTTGGGTACCATTGCATATGACAAACAGGGCTTCAGTTTTAAATTTTATAGGCGCCGATTTTTGGAAATCTCCTCTCTCCTTATGTGTTTCTTTTCTCCCCACCACACCACTTTAGAGAGAGAATTCTAGGGAGAGAAGTGAGAAAGAGAAAATTACCAAGAAAAAAAAGAAGTGAGAAAGAGAGAAAGAGTTCTCATCTCATCAGTCAGCTAACGACTTGATAAGATGAGAGCTCGAAACAGGGCTTCGCAAGCTTACCGAACACGAAAGTTCGACTTTTTAGTGAGAGAGAGATTTTGCCAGTACAGAAGAAGATCGACCGTAGACTTTGCGGCAAAGAAAAGATTTTCAAGAATTTCTCTGTTTCTTCTCTCTTCCAGGTTCGTCCATCCAAACAATATTGTGTTTATACATATATGTGTGTGTGTGTGCGCAGAGTTATCTTTGTTTGAAACGCTGGATCTTCGTAATCACGGTTCAAATTAAAGGTTTGTATTTCAAAATTAACCCCATCGTATGTAACTCTGGAGATGTTCATTTGCTATCGCTTCAATTTCCTTCATTATTTTTCCTTTTCAAACTCATAAATTTTCCTGATCTATCCTTGGCTTGTTTGTTGATTTTGTAAAATCTGTTAGTAGGATCAGCTTGCAATGTTATGCACAAAGTCTGATCCTCATCTTTATTTCTTTTATCTGAATTATTCTGTTTGGATTTGGTTTCCGTTTTTGTCCCTGAGATGTATAATTTTAGTTAAATTTTTAGCTATAGATTTTTCTTAACGTTTAGCTACATTTAGCTATTGTAGATTACTAGGCTTTTGTCTGTGTATGTGTGTGATTGGGAGTTCTTTTTTCTTTTTGATTTTGGCCACAAGGACTAGTTACCTGTCTTTATTTAAATTCATCTCTCTCCTTGGTTCATCCTTTTAGTCTATATATATATATATATTTATCTGTGAATTATTTGATACTTGAAAATCAATTCGGTTTTGGTCAATATCTCTGTTATGCTAATCTAATTTGAGTTTGGAGTCACTTTTCTCTTAGAGTTAGTTGAAATTTTTATTATGGTTATATTTAATGAGTGATCACTTTGTTTCCTTGGTTAGATCTTGGAAGGCCAATGTTATGGGTTTGTATATTAAATATGGAAAATGCTTCTCTATCATAGATTCTTGCCAGAAATTGCTGCCTGAATTACATGGCAATTACACTTGTACCCCATTTGGTATCAAGATAAACTTCTAAAAATCTTTGTAAGGGTGAGTTTGGTTTGCAAACAAACTTCAAAAATCTTTATAAATTTCTGTTAACTTGATATCACATTAACTTTTTTCTTTCACTGCACGCATTACGAACTCTCAATTTATCTTACTCCAAACTCACCCTAAATCTCCAACAATTCCTTTACATCTAATTTTCCCCCCATCACTAATTTAAAAAAAATTCAATAATTCGTTAAAAAAATAAAAAATCTGGAAATAAGTTAACCGAATTTGTAAATTTTTTATACAATTATATTTTTCGTGTCGAGAGCTTTCAAACGAGTACCATTGTCGCTATTTTTTGTGAATTTTTTTGAATCCGTGGGAACGGATTTAGAAAATCGTTTTCACAGTTTGCGGCTTTTCAAAAAAAAATGGCGCCAAAATTAACCCCATACCACATTTTATCTCAATTTATCTTATTTTTTCTTACTCCAAACGGGGCCAAAATACTTCTTTAATGGGATGTTTTTCTAAAACGGTAAGTCCTTAAAATTATTACGTAATTCTGATAATTCCTTTTTTTTTTTCCTGATATACTTCTTTAAAAATATATTTGGGTAACAAAAGATTGATATCTACTTTGTACTGTAAATGAAACCCAAGCTAC
This sequence comes from Vitellaria paradoxa, assembly GCA_019916065.1. NCBI lineage: Eukaryota > Viridiplantae > Streptophyta > Magnoliopsida > Ericales > Sapotaceae > Vitellaria > Vitellaria paradoxa. The sequence goes on along the minus strand of CM034242.1, from coordinate 38,000,578 downwards.
CTTCCACTTTAGCATGAAATGAAAGCAACTCTAACTAGAGGAAATTTAATGGTAGGGAGTGCTCCCAATAACTACTCTAATTGAGTGGTAATTGTGTTAAAGCAACTCTGCAAAGCTTCTTGTCATCCCTTCCAAAAACTGTTAGCTTGAGTTGGACACAGGACCCTTAGAAAAGGAAGTTTGAAGTTCAAAACTTTGTTGGTATGCAGCTGAATGTATTAGAATTGCCTTTTTTGTTTTATTTAAAAAAAAAAAAAAAAAAGAATGAAAGAAAGAAAGAGAAGAAAAGATGTCACTTGCCTATGAAGGGACATTGAGTTGGTGTACAAATGAAGTTTACTTCAGCAAACTAGGAAATTAAACCGATTGTTGTCAACCTAAGCCATTCTACGTACAAATATATAATTAAGGAAAATCCAGAACTTGCCAAACAATGAAAAATAATTATGGAATCGAATAGGTAACAAGAATGAATGGCTTAAAAGGGGGCTAAGAATAAGAATGCATCAAATGTTAAAAGTGTGGCTTCTGAATGTTTGATCGCAGTGCTGGACTTGCTAATATGTGCTTCTTTGTGCAATGTTGCTGCCAAGTTCATTTCTATTCATTGGCATTTACTTCTCATTAAAGTCTTAATATTTTACGCAAAACCCAAAGGCTATTTTTGATTACAAGATATGAGGGTTGGGATTGGACCGTTAATCCCACTGGTCCATCGGCTCCACAAATCCTTTGTCTTTTTTCTCAAGAACTGGGTTTGGATGGTATATGCCCCACTTTGGATTTATTTTTCGCCAATTTCCAAAGGTTCAAAATTATCTCTTGCCAAATCACATCTATTATCCCATTCCATATCACACCAATCAAACACCAAAAGTACAACTCACAGAAAAAATTAAGCCTGTATTATATGTAATCCCATCCATTATCCTATAATATTTCTTATCTCTATCATCCTATCCCCTCGATCAAACATAGCCAAAGAGTGTTACTTATGTTGGGTACTGTTAAGTTTTAGTTCATTGTGTAGACCTTAGTTTTAGTCCGTGTGTCCGTGGGGGATTAACAAGTTTAGCTGCCTGCTGTGATCTACGAACTTGCACTTTGAACATTTTTATTCTAATGCCTTTTGGCATTATTTTGTTGCCTTCATGCACTCGAAAGTGATGGTCATAATGAAAAGCAGCAACCTGTATATGATTGCCAAGCTGCTGTCAGAAGTATTTGTAATTATTTCCAGCCTTTCATTTGCTCATCATTATATCTGATTCATACCAAAAGAATCATCTTGTTTTGGTCTTTTTATTTTTTATTTTTTTCCTTGTTATATATATTTTAAGGGCAATTGTTATATTCATGCCCATTCCTGTTAGCATTCATATCACTAGAGCAGCGAATTCTGATACTGAACATTCTTTGAGGGTCACCATTTTGATGCCTCATTGAAGTCAGCCACTTTGGATTTTGCATTTGTTGTCTCTTGTCAGTAGGTATAGTTTATCTATTGTAGATTTTTTCCCTTCTTCAACATGTGTAATTTATCTGTACTGTACTATTTTTGTTAAGATATCCAGAATATTTGAACACCTATTATTATCTCATAATCACGCAATAAAAGTTATCGTTGTTCTGATCATTTTCCTTGTTAATAATGCTATCTTTTTCCATATTTGCAGATAAGGGGAGCCTTCTAAATTTCAACAGGGTGCTCTTTACAATTGCAATTGGATATTTGATTGTTTAAACCCTGTCAGAGTTGGTTGCAGCCAGATCATTGTAAGAACATGACCAATCAGTTGACTACTAAATTACGACTGGTTAAATGTCCTACATGTAGCCGGGTTCTTGTAGAGTTGCCAAACATCCCTGTGTACAAATGTGGAGGATGTGAACAGTTCTTCAAGGTATAATATTCCTTTAACTGTTAGTACCATTTTGGCAACCATTAGAAAAAAGATAGTTCCTTGAAGAAAGCAGGGACGATCCATTTACTTAGTCTGTTACAATCTTTCTACTCTCTTTTCTGTGTTATTTTATTTTATTTTTTGCGTGTGGGTGGGTCTGTCACGCATGGATAACCAATCCTTGCAATTTAAATTGAGGAAATAGTTTCCCTGCTTCAATATCTTTCTGACTTCTCTTCAAGTTTGAACTGATTTGTCACAATCCGGTTTTTCATACAGCTAAAAAACACAGAAATGATAACGATGACACAGGGTTACACAATCATGAAACAGAGACTGCCAAGAAAAATGAGTTAGAGCATGTTTCTAAAGACGAAGAAGCTCAAAGCTCAAGTCCAGAGGAAACGCTTCCTTCCAGAGGAGAACTGATATTGGACAAAAAAAGTGGGGGTCATCAAAGTGATGTTAAGGATAGCAATGGCGTGCAGTCTGGATATATGAACTTTTCCAGTAAACTGTATACAGGGCTCACATGCCATGGAAAGGAAGAGTCGTCTCTCACAGCCGGGCAGAAACTGAAGTTGAACAAGATAAATGTTCTTTGGAACAAGAAAATGAAGGGGATCAAAATGATTATGGACATTGCATTGGAAAGCAGACTGGAGGTGTAAACTTTTCCGATGAAGTTGCTTCATCAACTGAGCTTGATCATCACGGGAGTGGGGAATTAGTAGATGGAGCTCATAGTGAAGTAGACAAAACTGGGAATTGTTGGAACAAAACAGTAGAAGGGATCAAAATGAATATGGATACTGTAATGGGAAGCAGCCTGAAGGTGGGAACTCTTCTGATATTGAAGCTCGTTCATCAACTGAGCTTAATCATAATGAGGTTAAGGAGTCATTGCCGGTTGCTGAAGCTCATAGTGAAGCAGATGAAAATAGGGATTGTTTGGAACAAAAAGATGGTAGGAATCAAAATGAATATGGATACTGCAATGGGAAGCCACCTGAAGATATAAACTTTTCTGATGAAGCTGTTTCATTGCCTGAGCTCAATCGTCATGAGAGTGACGAGGCATCACCAGTTGCTGGAGCTCATATTGAACCAGATGAAAATAGGAATTGTTTGGAAGAAAATGGTGGAAGTAATCAAAATGAAGGTTGCGAGTGGGTGCCCAAGAAATATGGAAGTTTCTAATGAAGTTTCTTCGTCTACTAAGCTTATGTCTCCAGTGGTTGGAACAAATACAGAGTTGGATGAAATTTTAAGTCCGTAAACCTCATGGACGTGACATGAGGGATTCAATTATTACTGCTCAGAGGCCATCGGATGAAATCATTTTAGTGGAGCAGTCTCAGAAAAGAGCACTTGAAGGTTCTGACAGTGTAAGCCCCATAGATGCACTGGACAATACTGCACCAGTCAACCATAGTTCTGAGTTCAGTGCTGTGCTTGGAGATGTCCCTAGATCTCCGACCACCAGGAGTAATTATACATATGATGGCAGTGTATCTTCCTTTGATGGAACTGATGATCAAGTCCCTGATCAGCATTTACTGCGCCTATCAAAAGGAAAATTTAAGGAGGTGGAGTCTGGCAGTAGCACAATCCCCACACAAGATGAGGTTATGAAGAAGTTTACAATGGGTGCAGAGATGGAATCCGAAGCTTGGAACTGCTTACCAATTTCCTCAGAAAATAAGCATTATGACAAAAAAGGCAGTAAATGGTATCAGATGAATTGCTGGAACCCAGAAGAGATGGCCATCCGGTCAGGAGCAGGATGAAGACTGAGACAGGTAAACGGCCATCTAGGGTGCCCTTTATTCAAGGGGTCCCAAGTTGGATACAAAAATGGCAGCCCTTCAAATTATGGGCGGAATGAGTTCCAACAGTACAAGCTTTCGTTCACCTACCAGGCCTTGCTACCTTGAAGAGGAGAACATGGAACTGTTAAAAATGTTCATGAACTGCAAGATCAGCTTGATAGAGCACATATTTCAAAAGGGAAGGCACTTGGAAGATTTCCTGGAGCGGCTGAGATGGAGAAGCAGATGCCCTCCTACTATGATCCTGCAGAACCAGAGTTGGAAACATCCCATGATTTAAGCTGTACTGGATACCCCAGAAGATGGAATCAGCGAAAAGCTGTCCTCATCGAAGTCGAATCTCACGAATACCATTCTCAGCTGAGGCCACAATCGGCAGACACCAAATTGGTCACTCCTGTCTGCATTGCTGTCCCCAAAATTGGCCGTGCTCATCACCATTACCTCCACATACTTGCTGCAGAAAAAGCCAATATACTGCTCACCCTGTCAGAGATGCTACAATCCCTGCCATTCAGCTCCTCAAGTCCCCAGCATTATACAAGCTCTGAGTATTCCTTGCGGAGCTGTGAAATGAAGTCTGAGGATCATTGGCATAGAAGTCACGAGGCGAAGAAATATTCAAGGGAGAGCCATCACTTGGTGAAAAGACACGTCCGACCTGTAGTAGGTGGAGCTCCTTTCCTGTCTGTTATCGTTGCTCAGATGTTCTTGCAACTGCCTGCAGATTTTTCCCCTCCTCTTCAGAAGGAGATGCCATCAGCTGAGGTTGCAGCTCGTGTTCAGTTATACTGAAGTTTTCACTCAGAATCGAACTCCTATAGTTCCATATACTGATCTGTGTCTCTGATGCTATTAGCCCCACCACCGAGCGAGGTTGAGGTTTGCTGGCTTGCAGTGATTGTGAACACCGGGATGAAGTTGGCTTCTTTCAGTCTCTTACGCTGGTAATTTTCCACATCCAGGACACGGGTCTCATGTTCTGATGGTTGTGGGCCATTCTTAGGTAAAAGTTTTTGCTCTACTGAGGGGGAGCCCTTCTCTTCTGCACTTCCATTGCATGTGGTTGAAAGGGATTCTAATATCAGAAAGTTGTCGTCTGGCAGTTCTTGTGATCCTACGGGAGAGGCAAAAATGCAGCCTACCTTCAAAGTGCTCGAAACAAGTACAAGAAACACCTGTGGAAAGCTTTGCATCAGCTTGGGCCGTCTTCTCAGATGTCCAGAGCAGGACACTGTCTTCAGAAATTGAGGAATTGACACCTGCGGGGAATTCACCACTTCACAGGCTGATGGTATATCTTCTCCGAGTAAAAGTGATAAGAAGCTGAACATCCTGCTGTGTGGAGGAAAAAGCTTGTGGAATGCTTTGCATATGTGGATTTCGGAGATGACCTGGATTCACCTTGTGGAGGTGATGCAACAAATTTTCTTGGACGAAACTGTGCAATCCACAGACTGAAGCACAGAGTTTATGATAGAGGATTATTCGTTTGGCAACGGCTAGAGAAATCAGTCTATTTATTATTATTTGGCTTTTCTAGGCTATATGTTCTTTTTTTCCATCAAAATTTGCTTCTATTTGTTTTCGGTAGCTTTAGTCTGCTGTTCACATTAATGCAAAAAAGACAAAAAAAATGCAAACAAAATGCTTTCAACAGAAGAACCAACGTTCAAAGTGAAAAAATGACTTTCTTGAACAGTACATGGGTTTTATCATGAATGTGAATAGCATACTTAAAAGTTACCAAAACAAAAGGGGATCAATTTTGGGGGGACAAAAATCATATAAGACTGAAAAAAAGCTTGAAAAAAAAAAAAAAAAGAAACTGGCTTCTCTAGCTGTTGCCAAACTCAAATGTGGAAAGTTGAGTGGCGTGAAGGGTTGATCCACGCTTTGAACTTTCAGAAATTTGAGGCTGAGTAAGAAGTCATCAAATTTGTGTAGATGTGAAAAGAGAGTTGAAATTTGTTGAAATGTTAGTAAAGGAGAAGTTAAATGCTATTGTTGTTCGTGTAGAGATGTTTCAACACAGAATAGTCCTGTTTGATTTTGTTCATTTGGAACATAATTAGCCGTTTGTACTAAAACTGAACTCTTTTTGTGTGTAATACAGTGTTTGCCACCAAGTCAAAGGTCTGTTCTTTATGCTTATTCTTCTGTTCAATTATCATATATTTTTGCTTATATGCATTTTTTTTCCCCTCTTTTTGGGAGGAGGAATTCTCAATTCTCGTTTCCTTCTATGCATTTCTACTTTGCTTCCAATGAATTTAATTAAGGCCGAGCGAGGGTTTCCTTTCCTTTCTTCCTCCTGTTCTTCTTTTGTTTCTTTCGTTTAAAATTGGTCTGGTATATGAATTCCATAATTCTTTGGGGATATTAGACTATATCCATGTTATGAAGAGAGTGTTGGGGCGAAGAAAATTACTGGAAACACATAAAAACTTCTAAAAATTTTGAAAAATTCTAAAATTTTCCAACACATTTTATATTTCTCGTACTTTGTAAAATTTTTAATAAATTTATATATATATCTACCTATCCACATAATTTTTTACAAACTTTTAATAAATTTTTACAAACTCTTATAATATTTATAAATTCTAACAACTTTTTTACAAATTCTAAAAATTTGTTACAACTTTCAATAAATTTTGATATAAAACTATTCTGACAAATCAAAACAAGCTTTTGGACGGTTTTTTCTTCAAACAGTTGACTTAAAAGTTAAAAAATTTCACTATTCATCTCTATAAAACTTGGTGGTTACGTGCCAAACACCAAAAATTTATTTAAACCACATTTTTTGTTATTTTTATCGCTCCAAACACACTTAGATTGCAGCCTTTCAAATTAGTATAAAATTTTAACAGATATTTTTTTTTAAGTTTTAAACAATTAATTTTGAGTTAAATGCTTTAAAATGATGTCAGATCTGGGTTTAGAAGGACTTGTTCTTTCATTTCCAAAGTTTTCCATTGTACACTTCTCAAACTCAGTGCACCAATCTCCATTTTTTCAAAGCAAGCATATAATAGAGTTTGTTAGAATATATTCTATCTTAATAAGATATTAAGTCCCTTTACTCTTTACCAATTAATTTGTATTGTTGTTGTGGTTTGTATTTTTTATTTTTGGGCCCGGAATTATAACTCGATCCGAAAGTCTCACTGTGCAACCTTGTAATGTAACTCAGGCATGTACCATTCAATCAGAAGAAGAAAAGGAGCTTAAGAAGAGAAAGAAGCTTGCATTACAGATTAAAGGTAGAGGAAGACAGATTAGGGATTCAAATGGAGGAAGTGACGAAATACATAGCAATCAATATATAGCATTTTGGAACTACAAAATTTGAATAGACAGCCCTCAGCTCAACCATAGATGAAGGCAGATGGACGGCACGGATCAAACAAGGGCAGTCTCAATCTTGACCGTACACATACACCAACTTCAATGACCCAGATGATATATTTGGAAGTAGAGGAAGGTGGAGGAAATGAAAGTGTGGCAGACGAGCAGCTGGACGAAGCCTTTGGAAGCTTAATTTTGGGAGCTGGATTGAATTGGAACAAAGGCAGACAATCGGGTCGGGTGACAGGTCAAGCAAATGACCCGATCATGTGAATTCATATCAATAAGCTGGGCCAAAACTAATAATGGGCCAAAGAAGGGCACATGGGCCAAGAGAATAGCCCGAGTGAAAGGGCCAAGAGAGTAGCCCTTGTGACCATAACTAATTACGGGTCCATCACTGGGCTGCTATGAGATAGAAATAACTGGGTAGTTAGTTGAAAAGAACAGTTGCCATAGGAGCTATTAGTCTGTTATAAACTGTAGTTAGGTTAACCTTGGTTAAGGTTAACCATAGTTAGTTAGTTACATTCTTTCCTATAAATGTAAAACTATAATTCAAGAAAGGGATATGAAGAAGTCTTTTGAGAATTCTTTCTCTTTCTAGGAGGTCAGGGAATCCTCGAACTCTCCCAATTCAGAGTTCCTTTCTTCTTCTGTCATCATAGGCAAGAGGAAACTTAAGAGCAAGGGTGGTCCACTGCAAACCTATTTGGATATTTTTTGGAGGTTTGTGGAAGGCACGGGCTAATAGGCTCGGGCCCGAAGCCTACCACTGACTTGGGGGGTGCGGGGAGATGCCCCGCGGTAAGAACTTATTTAAATATTAGGGTTTTGGGGTTTTTTTTTTTTTAAAGTGATCAAGAGAAAAACCGGCCGACGTTGTAACTTTTTTCTTTTCATCGTAGTGAAATTTTTTCTGTGTCTTGCCTGTGGACGTAGACTTTACAGTCGAACCACGTAAATTTTGCTGTCTATTTTTTCTTCTCTTTTCTATATTTTCTTTTATACGTTGTGTGATTCAAAATTGTGTGCACAGTTTTATAACATGTATTAAATGATTTAACAGAGTTTGAAAAGATAAAAGAGCTAATGAAAGAGAAATGTCTGGAGTTGGATGCTTCAAGAGAGAAGTTTGGAGAGAAAAAGGAGCTAGCGAAGGGAGATGATTTTCTTTAAAGCAACGTAAAAACAATCTCATCCCCATCCATAAATGTCACCCGCAGGCAAGATCTCATGTGGGATCTTACCGTGTCAAATATAGTATCAAATTAATTTTTTAATTTTAAATTATGAATATAAAAGCAATCTTATTGTTGTTGTTCCTATATTTTGCTTTTTCTTTTTTTTTTTTTCCCCATTGGAGCTTTAATTTTTATTTTTCTAGCGAAGGCACACTACTGACTAAAATAACATTAGCAAACTATATAGCATGTAGTTGTATTCTTAATTTCTTCACAGATATAAAGCTTGTGATTCATGCACTTGTACAATAAATAAAAGAATGAAGATAGAGTTTGCGTTGCACTAATTAAGTTGCCGAGCTTGTACTGACCGTGCGGTAAATCATATTAGCAAAGAACAAAATTTAACAATAAATAATTATTTACCCAAAAATTATTTTAATTTAATAAAATAAATCATTTTAATATGTAATTATTATTTATTAAAAATAATTTTAGTTTAATAAAATAACTCATTTTAATCATAAGTTATTGTTTTAATAGTAATTAATTTTAATAAAAGAAATAATTGTAATAATATATTATTTACTAAAAATTAATCTTAATTATAAACAAAATAAATTACTATAATAGGATGTAAAAAAACTGACAATGTGTTTCCTTTAATAATTAAAATCATTTAATATAATAACAGATATTACACTTTATCTAAGATTGTTTTATGAATGTTTAATAAAAACTCATTATAAAATTTTTTTATCTCAAATTCGAAAAAGGTCAAAAAATTCTAAAAATCTCTATAATTTCTTTACAACTCTCTATAAAATTTTTTTATCTCAAATTATGTGAATTTTTATAAGTTTATATATCTCCACAAATCCTAACAACATTTCTATAAATTTTAAAAAAAATCATAATAAAAAAGTCAAAAAGTATTTACTCAAATCTGTTCGAACGGACGAAAATTCATTTGATCGAAAGTATTCTTCTTTTGGTGTGTCTAATTCCTACTTGCAGAGAGAGATATTCTCAAGATTCAAACTTGTGAGACATTCAAGTTATAATAGAACTGTCTTGCTGCAACTCACTTGCCATATCATATTTGTTTTGATATTTACCATATATATATAAATAGATATATTTATATACACATCTTACTGCTACTCCAAATTCCCCTTACACTTTTTTCTTCAGTCATCTCTACCAAAGTTTTTTTTTTTCCTTTTTTTTTTTTGTTTTTCTCAGGAAACAACATTATAATTTTTCTTCGAAAAACGAAGAGAACAAACCAATTAGGCTTGCTTGAAACAAAACTCCTATTTCAGAATTTCCTCTGATATAGCCAGTTTTTAACAATGCGATTGTCCTTCAATATTGGTTGTATTCCTCTCAAAAATGCTCCCCACAAAACCAATCCGACAAAAAAACTGATCCTCCTAAAATGGAAAAATCTCCCTTTGGAGTGGCGAAAAATTGAGAAAAATATTAAAAAATTTTAAAAATTATTCATTTTTTATCTCACTACACAAATTACAAACTTATAATTTATTTTACTATCTTATTTTATCTCATTTTTTGTCACTTTAAATACAACTTTTAAATAATTTTCGTACGGCCTTCATAATTTTAACATTTAAGTAAATATGGCATCACTCTACAAATTTTTTCAAATATATATATATATATATACGAGGGAGGGGTACACATCCTTGCCCATTCAGGAAAATAAAAATACAAAAAATTTGGCATAATTCCCAGATATTTATATCACAAATTTTGGTTTGAAGAATCAGTATCTGAATCTGATTCTAAATCTGACTGCAACTCTGAAAGGCTTCCTCCTGTTCATGTTGGCTTTTATATCGGTGGCAGTCCATCTGCATCATCTTCACCAGAGTTAAATTCATTTTCATCCTGTCGGGAACTCTCTCCCTGCAAATTTTCACCACCACCGCCTAGCGTCTTTGACTTGAAAATTTCTGGCCTGCATCATTTGGTAGCAGTAACCATAAGTGAGAAATAAGCAGAAAGAAAAATTAACTTGATCAGAGAAACTATGTGTAGCAAATAAGGAAGTTTTGGTTAAAGAAGAAAAACACCAATCATAAAGTGAAAGATTCTGTTTGAAATTCTAAAAATCGTTAAAAAATATTAAAAATTTTTAAAAATTATTTATTTTTTATTTTTTATACAAATTACGAATCTATAACTTTATCAAAATTTTTCACTTTTTTTTTTTACTCCAAACCCTCCCTAATTTCACTTAAAAGGGTGACTTGGTAAGCTGTGAGTTGTTACTCGTTCGATTAAACTGTCTGTAATAAAAATAAAATCACTTAAAATTTTTAAATTTATTTTTGTTGTGAAGTTCATAATTTTGAGGTCACACGAGTAACATTAAAAGTGATGTTAATCACCTTTTTTTAAATTTATTTTTGTTATAAATTGCTTAATTTTAGTTGAACGACTCGCGACAACTTACATCAAAAGAAATTCTTAAATATTAGTTTTTTCTTTATTTTATTAATTTATTATTTAATTTTTATAACTTTTAATATAATTGAATTATTTAAGAATTTGTTACTGATTATATATTATTTTAAAAATAAAATATTAAATTAAATTTATTAAAACCAAAAATATAAATAAAAAACTAATATTATATATTAATAAATTAAATAAAATATATTAATTAATAATAAATAAATATTTATTAGTAAAGATTCAATTGAGAAAAATAAAAATTAATCAACTATTTTTTATTTCTGTTGTCAAAAATACTCTAATTTGAATATCTAGATTTAACTTCCTCATTAGTCTTTCTTTTAAAGATTTTTAGGAATATTATGATGCTGTGTATTTTTTAATCAAAATTGCTATTTGAAAATTTTATTTTGCATACAATAACTGCGTTTAATTTGCTAAAAAAACTCAAAAAGTCTCTAAAAAAATTCTAAAAATCTCTAATAACTCTAACACATTTTACCCACCTCATACTTCGTGAAATTTCTATAAACTTGTATATATCTACATATCTCAATAAATTTTTATAAACCCCAATACATTTTTTTATAAATTTCAATAACTTTTCTACAAATTCCAAAAACTTTTCAACAATTTTAAAAAAATTCCAACACAAACCGCTACGATGAATCCAAAAATCAATTCCTAAGAATTTAGAGCCTAATATTTTGGCATAAAAGTCAAAAAATTTTTGTCAAAATTTGTGGCAACGGACCAAAAAATCATTTCCACGACACTATTCCTCTCCAAAAAAAAAACATGATTTCACCTCAAAACATCAAATGTCAAAATTTTACCAAACCACATTTTTCATCATTTTTTGATACTCTAAACACTGCCAATAAGTTTCAAGAATAATGCGAGTGCTCAAAGAAGGTCAAGAATTCAAGATGAGATTCCGATATTTCACTTGAAATAAAATTATAAGGTTATATTTGATTTGACGGATTGGATAATTGAGTATAAGTAATACTATGAGATAATATGTTAGATTAAATATAACATGTGATTAATTTTTTATGTATAATTATTTTTTTGGTATTTAGTTGATTAGATATAAAGTGGAATACATGATGTGATTTGACACGAGATGTAACAAAAAATAATTTTGAACTTTTAAATTTTGGAGGAAAGTAAATCTGGAGATAAGAGATATATAATACCACCACTTCATGACATTATTTACCCCTTATTTTAAGGGATAAGTAATGTAGTTCAGAGTTTTAATACTACAAACCAGGCGTAAGATTAAAATTAACTTCATAAAAAATAATTCAATCCCCACAAATAATCCAATAAACAAACACAGCCTAAAGGAATATCAATGCACCACTGCATGCATTATCTTTGGAAATATATATATATATATATATATATAATTATCATTCATTTTTAAGCTCCGGACAAAATGTCAAAGCAACCGAATGAATGGTATCCCTGCAGATAATGAGGTCGATGTTGTCAAGATTTCTATGTTTGAAGTTTATAGTTTATCATATACTCGCAATAATATGTGCTTACAGAACTTTAAATAAAATTAGTATTAAATTTTTTTAATATAGTTGAAACTTTAGATAAAAAGTTAAAATAAAAAAAATTATGATAATTCATGAGTTTGAATTTTTTCTTCAAAACTTTGAACCCTAACAATTACTACATATGTTTTAGTCTTTCTTTCCAATTAATTTTTGATAAACACTATTAAAAAAAAAAACAAATCATGGTGTTTTAATTTAGAAAGTTTAACTTCCTAAAAATTACAATTGGGATAAATTTAAGTTGATAGTTTTGATTTACAGGCGATCTTCACCTTTGAAATATCATGAAATTTAAAATGCTAAAATCAATTTATGAGATAAATGGTAGCGACATGCACTAAAATAAGAATTTGAATAAGAGATTAAAAATATAAAAATAATCTCAATCGTTGAATGAAAGAAAAAATAATTCTCAACTGTTAGATCTTATTTTATGAGAGAGACATTTTAAAAAATCGTCCTGTTTTATTATATAAATTTTATATATATGATGAATAAATGTAGATAGATGATAAACTATTCATCTCTTATTGATAACAAAAAAATAATAATTACTTTTTAAAAAATAATTAAGTATTGATTTTTTCTTCTAAGTTATTAAAAAAAAAAAAGATGGCGGTTGCCATTGGTGGATCTAAAGTGGGACAAGAGGGGGCATTCGTCCCTACAGGATGAAATTTTTTTTTATATATTATATTAATTTTTTATTATTTTAATATGTAATATATAAAATTTGTCCCCTTAAATATATTTAGTTTTTATTGTATTATCAAATCAATTAAAAAGTTGTTTTGTACTTGTTATTAATTTTTCACAATTTTTCAAGAGATGAAATGCCATAAAGCCCATTGTAAAAATATAATGTTTTGAAAATATAATGCCATAAACCTCATTAATAAATTGACTTAATTTTAAAATTAAAAAAATGCTGGTATAACCTGACATGGATAAGTATGAACTAGCTAAACATTAAAAACTTTCCACTAAGTTCATTAGATTAATAAAAACTAATAAATCAATTTACCTCTATTGGCTCTATTTTATATTTTTATTTTTACTCATTTTTTTTTTTAATGATATATGGGCGATGACAGCAAATATAGAATTAATACGTGATTAAGTGTCTTGACCATTGTTAATGGGCCCAACCATGTATTGAAGTTGGGCTCGAGAAGCATGATATGAGCTCATACTTATGTTGTCAGACCCATAACCTCGAAATTCAGGACAAATAATATGAAAATATAAAAATTAATTAAAAACAAATAAGAACTAAACCAAGGTTAACTCAAGTCCAAAGGCCGACATAGCTACAACATAATATGATGATAATATGACTCTCATAACATGATGATCAAGTCTGGAATCTATACTTTGGGTCACGCAAATAAAAGTATAGTTATTTGAGCCTAAATCAACCTTCAACTTAATTCAACTCCGAATAACTGCTCCTAACTTTCAATAGGTTACTTGTAATATAAAAGAAGTGAGTATCACCGCTCAGTAAATAAAATTGTACAATTTGTGTATAATTCAAGTACACATAAAAATTCACAACAATTTTAATAAAATATAACATGTTTAATACATGAAGAAAAAAAATAAGGAGAAAAAAAAAAGAAAGAGAAGCAAAAAAGGGATAGCCTTTAGTAGAGTTTTGGAAACCTATAAAAAAAAAAAAAAGTTAGCCAAAAAAAAGAGTTCAACTTTTTTTTTTTTTTTGGGTATTTAGAAAGGAAGAAAAGCTAACTTTCAAAAGTTACTTTTTTAACTTTTTGTTAATTTGATATCTTTATCCCACATAATTTAAAAAAAAAAGATTAAAATATAAAAAAATAAATTTGATCATTTAAAAAAAATATAAAGTTAACTAGTTGTCAAACACAACCTAAAAACAGGGCAGGCCGAAAGCCAAACCGAGCCCCGAGCCAACCTGCCTCGTTTCCATCACTAACACACTTCCCTGTATTGGGTCAAGCACAATGCAAAATAAAACTTTGCTACGTCGAATTTGGAAAAACACAACATTCAATTTCGCTGGATCTTCCACCCTTACCAAACCGACAAATACCAAACTGAACAAACTCTACACTCGTGACCTATTTGATCACCTCTATCCATCAACCACCCCTTAATTACCAATATACCATACCTCACCTCTGCCATCTCAAAATTATTTCAATTTTTTAGAACAGGGAGTGTTCTCTCGATATATATTTGGGAAAGAGATAAATAATAAATTCACCCGCCTAAGATTTTATCCTCCCAAAACAAAACGTGGCAACTACACCTCAAAACACGCGCCACTCTTCCACGTGGCACAACGGATAGGTATCCATTTTAGCCCCCTCCCACCAATCTTGAATGCACACACACACACACATATATATATGTATATGTGTACGTATATTCGTCCCAACTCAACAAGCCCAGTACTCAGCCAGAATCAACCATTTCGATGGAGGTCTTTTCTTCTCCCATCAAAGCAGTCCACTTCTGCTCATCATTCAACAGACCCATAAACAAATATTTTTCAAAATCACCCCATCCAATTCAGATTCAACGACTTCGTTTTCCACTTTCCAACCAGCACTCTCCAGCTGTGATGAATTGCTGCAAGGCAAGCCCAGAGACGGAAGTAGAGAAACAACCCGAGGAGGAGGAGATGAAGATTTCAGAAGAAGATGCATGGGTTGGAAATGGTAGGAGGTGGAGAGAGAAGTGCGACGGAGAAGGAATAGTGCAATTGATGGAGTGCTTGGAGAAAGAAGCAATCATGGGGGAGGATGAAGGTAGAGACCCTACCGATTACCATAGAAGGGCCCGCATCTTCGACAAGAGCTCTAGGGTTTTCCAGTCTCTCAAGGAAAACAAACCTCCATCCAGATCTTGATTTTCTCAAACTAAAAACATATTGTATACGTTGAAATAAATGCAACACCTCGTACCATCCCATCTGTAATTGATTATATATATATATATATATAAGAAAAGAAATTCTAAAATTCTAACAAAAATTCTAAATATACATAGAATTTTATTTTTTGCTTAGAATTTTTAATTCTATTATTTTTTATTTTTATTTTTTTGGAACATTATCAGCAGCCTCAATTTAACCTTGCATAAACAAAATGGGAGAGGCTCCAGTTTCCACTCCATTCACTATACCTAAAAGAACATAGCATTCCCCCATTAAGCTGCAATAAATTACTAATCTAAAATAACAACAAAAATATATGCTAACGATTTATTATTATTTTGAGACCTCTCTAAGATAAAATTCATTCTTCCATTATTCATTCCATAATAAATCTGTGACCTCTTTGGCATAAAATTCATTCTCGTATTATTCATTTCATTAAATTCTGGAATTCATTCCTTTCGCTGTATATATAGGATGCAGCCACTAAAGACTGGGAGCTGCAGCTATGATGCTGGTAGAAATCATTTCTCCTCAGTTATGCACTATGCAATATTAAAATAGACAACTTGATTTGTCATTCCCATATGCTATGCAAAGAGACAACAAACAAACCGTAGCAGTAACTGCTAACAAAATGAAGCTGCAAAAAGATCTAACAAAATTGTTTTTGAGAGAGAGAGGGGGAGAGAGAGTACAAAACAAGTAAAAGTGAAATTATTAGATCCAAGGTTATTCATTACTCCGAGAAGTAAATGCCCAAACGGCCTCAGCATGGTACAAACAAGAAACAAGAAAATGGAACTGCATTATTCAAATCAATTCAGTTTACAGTTTTCTCATCAGCAACCCAAAAAATAAGAACTTTACCAGCCAAACGTCACATCCATATTCATTTTTCAGGCTCGGGTTTCTCGAAGAATGTCTTCTTCAACCAATCAAAAGGCTGTGAATCATTTGAAAGGAGGAAAATAAGATTGTAAACAAACTGAGAAACAAGAAATAAGCCATGCAACATCAATTGAAAACAGTAGTACATGACAGCAATAAAAGTATAGGAAAATCCAGACCAAAAAAGAACATACACGCCCACACAAACACACACACAAGGGAAAACTCAAACATGTGTCAAAAGACAGAAAAATAAAATGTCACTATACATACTAAAAACATAAAATGACGTAAGTATCTGCAAGCATGGATTCAACAAATTATCAATCAACAATCTATGAAACCTGAAATTCTATCAATTAATCCCATCAGTACAATTACTGCATCAGAGAGATTTCCACCATACGTAATCTACACTAATATATAAAGGGAGAACCAATTTGGTGTCTATCTCACTTTGTAGCCTGCTCAAAATTTTAAATGCCTTAAATGTCCTCTAACTACCCACTATTTTTGGTGCATAACTATTATTAAGGAAGAATAGGTAAAGGCAGAGGAAGGGGGGAAATTTTAAAAAGAAAAATCAAGAAGTGAGTGTGAGGAGAATTGAAGAATAAATTTAAAGAAGGGAAAGAGATAGTAAGCCAAAGAGAAGAAGACACAGGTAGCGTCCGCCTCTACCCCAGTTGGAAATTAAATGGTATTTGATAAAACCCACAACTGAAGAATTCAAAAGTGCAGCCAGAAACAAGAACATGATAAAATTGTGCAAGACCAAATATTTCCATGTAACATAATAACCAAAATGGACTACCACCGATGAGAATTAACCACAAAAACAGAAAATGATCAATGAGGACCCCTATTTGTTTATATTCACTGCCTGTCACTCAATATTCAAGAACTAAGAAGGCTCAGAGATAATTGTCTTCAATTCCTATTAATTTTGTGCCCTATTTTTTGGAAGGGGGGGGGGAGGGTTAATCTATTTCTTTTTTATCAACTCTTTGGAAGACCCATAAGATAAATGAGAAATTCTTGAACAAATTTAAGATTGATCGGGAAAACATGTAGTTAAGCTATCATTTAGATCTGCTACCATGGATGGTAGCTCACACGAGAATGATCTATCAACCAAAAGATCAAACTCAATTTTCATCTTAATGCTAGTCAATTTTCAAAACTATGGTTGAAGCCAAATTTGGATCATGACCATCCCTGGATAGATAGAACAAATACACACACACACACACACACACACACACACACACACACACATACGCACACACATAATTGCACATAGCACAAAAGAAAAATCCATAAGGAATCACTGTCCCCCGGAATTTCACGTGCTGACCATTTTGTAGACAAAAAATTGCAGACTCAATCAAGTATATGAATCCATGAAATTGTGAATCACATCATCAATGAGAAATGTTCAACCATCTTATTAATAATGCAACTCGAAACGCGACCATTAAAAAAACAGACATACACACACACACTCACTCACACACTCGAATCAACAATAATTGCAGAGCAATTTGAAATCCAAACGAAAGGAAAAGCACGGCGATGGAAAATGCAACACGACGTTGACAATACCATAAAACACGTCTTTAAAACAGGTTAATGTGCAGATCAAGCCTCCCAGAGCGAGAGATTTGCGGTTGCAATTTTTATATGCATATATACGTATCTATGTACGTATGGGATAATATAGACGGAGGGAAGGACCACCTGGATGAACCAAAGAGCGGTTGTGGTAGCAGCGACGCCCCACATGGCGGCGGCCTGGATGTCAGTGGATTGGGGGCGGAGGCCTGGGCGGAGGAACTTGAAGAGACCCGATCCTGATGATGGAACTCCAGCCATTGTCGATGGTCTTCGGTGAATTTACCAAACCCTAGTTCAAAAGCTTTAACCCTTGTATTAGAGATTGATTCGGAAGATGAATCCCCAGATCCTTTTGATCAGCTCCACCTAGATAACGGATTGTCTTACGGGTCGGGCCTCGGTTCTTCCCCCGGCATAAATAAGATGGGCATAAAATAATCAATTTGGGCGGCCAACCAGCTGAAACTTTAACTTGTAACAGTTGATGCAAATTCTTTCAATTTTTATGAACTAATTATCACAAAAAATTATATTGAAATATAAGTAGAAGGGAACGACTCAACTTGTTTATTAAATACTGTTTGAAAATGTTTCTGTTTATCATTTTTTTTTTATTTTTATAAATTTTTAAAAACTGGTAATACAAAAATATTTGTTAAATTTACTTTTATTTTTTGTTTTCAAAAAAATAAAAACTTAAATCGAATAACTTAAATAAAAAAATATTTTTACTCATTTGTTTTATGTTATAAACAGTTTGTCAATTTTAACATTTTGTCCATTTTTGTTGCATCATATTAAAATGAATTATTTTATTCAAATATTTATTAAACTAAAAGTATTTTTAATAAATAATATAATAGAATTAAATTAAATTAATAAGTAATTTAGTTTACTAATTTAGCTTAATTAATTAATTAAAATGAGATATATTTAATTTACTAAATTAAAAGGAAATATATTTTATTAATTCAATTAATTTTTTAAAAATTAATAAAATTAAATATTTTATTAAATAAAAATGAATTGCTCTAAACAAAATTGCATTGCCAAATACAGTTTCAATTTTATTTTTAAGTAAAAAAATAAAAAAAAAAGAAAATATAAATAGTTAAACATAAATAAAAAAAATAACAACGTTACAAAATGAACTCTAAACAAATTTTGTTTTTATTTTTTATTGTTTAGCTCGCTTTTAAATGAACGAATTTAGTTAACTTTATTTTTTAACGTTTAGCCCATTTTTAAATTAAAGAATCTAATTGAGTGTTATGCTGAGTCTCAACTATTCACGAATAAATCTTCATTTTTATTAATATTACTATTATTACAAAATAAAAAATAAAGAAAAAATAATAATTACAATCAAGTATAGTTTGTAAGAAATAAGAAATAACTTAATTGTAATTTATATGCGAAGTGACTAGGTTCATTACCACCTTAACCGAGATGTGGGATCAAAAGCCCACCCAACTGAAACGAGAGCATTTCCCAATAATTTCAGAAAGAAAAATAATTTCACTTTAAAAAAAATTACCGATAAATGCCAATTGATGATGCGACAATCATAGTTGTACAATTTTCAGACAATTTTAACACGTTTATAACGTTATAAGTAGCAGATAAAATCCATCAAAACTTGGAAAGAGTTACAAATTCTTTTTTTGATTTTCTCCCATCAAATTTTGTCACGTACCATTTTTATACTAACTACTTCAAAATGACTGAAAGAAGAAAATGCATCTACTCCGAACTCAATCCATAAAAACTAACAACATAGCAGGATTGCTTGACTTGTCAAACCAATTCGTTTTCAACAAACAATAATCTCATCCAATGAACTAGGTTGGTTTACGAAGGTCATTGCCCACACCCCCCCCCCCCAAAAAAAAAGAAAGAAAAAAAATTGTTCATAATTCTTCAATTTGACAGGTCACTCCCCACTCTCAACATGACAAAAGAATCAATTCCCAAATGAACTCTGATCTTCCTAGCACAGTCATCAGTCAAAAAAAAAAAAAAAAATGACTCAGATTCTGAACACCACCCACTGTTAGAACATCTTCTTTCACAATTACAGCGACTTTGACACCTCGCTGACACCCTTAATGCCGTCAACAGTTCTTGCCGGCCGGCGACCCTTGTCCGGACCACCGATAATACCCCAAGTTTCAAATTGCCTTTGTCGGGCTCTTGCCCTCTCTTTCTCCTCTTCAGATTTTGACGAGTAACAGTGTGGGCAAGAAACTCCATGCTCCCACTCTGGAGCTTCAATGTCAGCATCGCTCACCGGTTGCTTACACCCATAGCAAAGCTTGAAAGTTCCCTGTACCAACCCATGGTCGACCGATACCCGTTTGTCAAACACAAAGCACTCTCCCTCCCAGAGGCTCTGTGTCTTGGGCACTTTCTCAAGATATTTCAGAATGCCACCTTCCAAATGATAAACCTGGTTGATTTATTAAAAAAAAATAAAAAAGTAAATAAATGATGCAGAAACAGCAATCTTACCAATCAATTGATGGGGTAGCATCAGGCAATTGAAATTTCAAAAACACAACCAAAACAAGCATCGTTTCAGTGATTTAATTTAATTTTTTTTTTAAATGAAGGGAACAAAAATAGAGGTATGAGAGAATTATTTAAATATCTCTATGCAGAATCCATCAAATAGTTAACCTTTTAGGTCTACTACAGCCAGAATAGCATTAAATGATGCTTCACAAAGTTGTCGATCATAAAACAGAGAAGATAAATTGTACCTCTTTGAAACCTTTGCTGAGGAGAAAACTTGACGCTTTCTCACACCGAATGCCACCTGTGCAATACATTGCAACCCTAGGTGGCATTTTTCCTTGTTGATTCTCTATGTTATGTTGTGTGCTTCCGTCTGAATCATCCAACCCCACCAGGGCTCCTGGTTCAGCAAGTTGGAATTTGTCTTCAACCCAAGAAGGGAACTCCCGGAATGCCGTGGTACAGGGGTCAACTGCTCCTTTAAACCTCCCAATTCTGGTTTCATAGTCGTTGCGCACATCAATCACAACCTAAGCATAGGTTAAGTCAATAGCTAGTTAAGGTTCAAGAAGATCAAAATATAAATGTGTGACCACTGTAAAGGGGTCTTAACGTGATGGAACAGACTTCGAAACCATGTCTACAACCAAGAACAGAGCATTAAATCTTTAATAATCCTAGCAAAGATGAACAAATGTCTCTTTTAGGACTTCATAGAAGCAAAATCTACAAGAAAAATCAAACAATGATCTGAAAATGATTTATCTGGAAAATCAACAATAAATACCCTCAGCACCTAATTCACCAGTTTTTTAACCTCCCAGGGTAAGCCCAAACTGTTCTGGAGGGGACCAGTTTGCAATAGCATTGGTCTAAAATGTATAGTTATTTCTTCATCTATTAGACTGGTCAGACAAAAGTAATTTATTTGATAGTTATCTTAAACATGCCGAAGTCAGTGCTCAATAAATTGAAATATCAACTGAGTTGAGAACCTTAAGCAATTGACTTTATAATTCTCCACGCTGAATTCAATGCATAAATGAATTCAAAGATTGGCTGAGAGCAGCTGATATTACTTACTGTATCTGGATCACTAATCAATGCATTCCATTCCTCTGGCTTTACATACTTTCCAACTCTTTCAGTAGGTGATACAGTAGGCATGCCAAGAGAAACAATCTGCTTAAACATTACATAAACAAAAGAAGTACCATGTTATATAAAATATGCCAGAGGATACTTCCTAAAGTTCCAGACTTCAGTCCAAATGAAAAACCAAGTCCTTTGGCTTAATAAAATTATAAAATATATATTATACCTCTTTCTTCAACTTGACCCTCACATGATCCCATCGAAAGGGTGCATCTTCTCCTGCTGCAAGAGGAGAATTGCTACTGTGTCCATGATGGATGGCTTCTTCCTCAGGGCTCACAGGTGATTCCACTCGTCTAAGCCCCTTTAGGCGTTTATTTACCTGAATGAATTCAAGAACTTTTTCCACTGACTCCCGGGTCCCACATGTGCTTCCGTTGATTCCCTCTGGTGCAAGAATTATACCACCTGAAACACGCTGAACAGGATCAGCTTGGTGAGGCAGGATCAACATAGATGCAACAATGCGCAAAAGCAAAACAATAAGGTCCAAGATGAAATTAGGACAAAGATGGGTAGACAATAATCTCCTAAAAGCCCTAATAGACAAAACTGTAACTGAAGTTGCAGGGCACAAACAATTTAAAGATACAAGATAATACAATTGCCATAAATAAAAGTCTCGTTTAAATAAAAACAGATGGTCATAAGACCTAACCATGTCAACAATTACCACCAAACACTAGCTCAAGCATATGGAGGCTGATTAGACAACGCTGCCAAGCAAGTCTAATAAATATAGATGCCCTCACAAATATTAAATCAAAGTCATTGTTAGCCTTCTCCTACAACAACATCAACACCCCAGAAAACACAAAATTCCAATCTGACCATTAATGTAAAATGTCAAAACCCTTCATTCGGAACTCTTTTAAGTCTGTGTGGATCAAGAATTTGTCAAAAAAAATGGATAAGGAACGAGATTCAAATTTATTTATCTTTTTTGGTTTGTGAATTGTGATGGAAAATCAAAGTGAAAAGGCATCAGATTTAACCATTTAAGAAATCAAAAATGGTTTGTTGAAAGAGCTTGATAGACATTATTGGGGCCATTTCCTAATAGTTTAAGCTTTTGGAACAACTGATGACTTAATATGATATCAAAACTTTGGTTTCAAACAGTTTGAGTTTAAATCTTGTTATTTCTCATTTATTATTATGCACTTTGTTTATTTATATTGGTGCACATTTGGTTTGTTTGTCTCTGTTCCAGATGCATTGCAAAATAGGGTTACACGTGAGGAGGAGTGTTAAAATAACTTACATACATTATTGGGCCCATTTCCCTTTCCTTATTTTTTCCCCCCTCACCAAATTATCAATCCAAACACACCTAAATGTTTCCAGCACATAGAATAATAGTCAAAGGAAATCAAAACTGTATTTCCTATAATTAATGAGAACAAAATTAATCATTTCCCTCTATAACTCATCTTCCATTTCCATCTCGAACACGATAAAATCAATTTGCAGTAACCGTACTTCACATAACTTTTAAAATAGCAAAAATTTGATTGAAAAAACTTAACAATTACTGAAGAAAAACAACCAAGGAACACCAACATCAAATTGCAGCAAAACATTAAAATTTTCCACATTAAAAAAAAAAATGAGGAAGAGACTCACGAGCTGCTCGCAGAGCTCCTTCAAGGGTTTTCTCAAATCAGCGTGGTCGGGAAAATGAGCGAACTTGTAGAAGGAGACGACAACAAGAGGCTGCGGACTCGACTCAGTTGCATCGGTTTCGACGGTTCTCAACTCGGTCGTCTTCGAAACGGCGATGGGGCTTGTGGCTGTAGATAAGCATTTGGACAGAGTCATGGTCGGAGCAGAGAAGAGCGGGTTAGAGAGAGAAATATTTGGGTTTGAGAAAAGAGGGAGGGTTGGGGTTTTGAGAGTGGCTTTGGCGGTGCAGGGCAAGCTAGGGTTAAGGTTGGAAGATGGAAGCATTCTCAGTGCGGCGGCGGCTGCTGAAGATGCTGCGACTCTGCTGCACCTTAGCAATGGCTGGGATCGCATCGACGCATCTATCTAGCGAAGCCCTTCTCGACTCAATTTCCCTTCCCCTGTTTTACGATTTGTCCGTAAATGAGCTGCGAGTTTATCAAAATTTATCAATTTTTATCGACTTTTTTTAATTTTTTTATTTAAATTTTATCATATATTATTTTTTTTGGTCAAGTTATTATATTTTTAATGTATTTTTTTTTTTACCATTTAAGCACCATTTCAAAAAATAATAAACTTTGAAATTGGTTAGAATTTAACTATTCGCAACAAGTTGTTCAACCAGTACGGTTAAACATGGGTTAGCTCCCGCCATTTTTACCTCGCTATAAAAAAAAATTGTTCAAAATCAATTTGTTAGGAAATCAAGTTAATTATGAATACAATTTGTAACTCAAACTTGCTATTATTATTTTACTACTACACTTTTATATCATCAATAAATAAAACTCTATATATTATTAGCAAATAAAGTATCGTCGCATCAGCACATCAAACAAGAAAATAAATAAATTGATAAGTGCTACACAAAAATATAAATAATAATACTTAAAAATAGTTTCAATTAAGAACATTCCTATTAAAAAAAATTCACCTTGAAACGATTGGAAAACACACACACATATATAGAATATGAAACTAAAGTATTGAAACGTGATTGAATAGAAAAAAAAAAAAGGAAAAGAAAAAAAAGAACAATTTATAACCTTGCAACATAATTGAACAAAAAAAAAAAAAAAGAGAAAGAAAAGATAAAAAAATAGAGCAAGACATTATTGAAAAAAAAAAACTTGTCTAGGCTGTGAAAATCAAGAAGGGATGAAGTTTGAGAAGAGGAAAATTCTATCGAAGTGATAAAGCTAAAAAAATTTAATTTTCACTGTGACACATTTGTAATTTTATTTTCTCATTCTTTATTTAATGGGTAAATGTGTCATTTTAAAAATTTCATTAAACAACTTTTCTCTTTTCTTCATTTATTATCACTTTTGGGAGGATGAAAATTTTAAAAACTAACCACTAACTTTTCTTTTTATTCTTTTCCATTTCTTTTCTTTTCTTTTCTTTTCCCAAAATACTTATAAACGTGAGTTAAATTTTAAAATCTTTTCTTTTTCCTTTCCTTTTTTTTTTTAATTTCTCCATCCAAACCAATTAAATTTTTGAATTTAAAAAATTTGTCAACTTTTATTTATTTATTATTCATTAATTATCTCAATTTGTTTCTAATGTGATTAATTACTCAAATATATTTAAATTTGAAACTTATGACTAAAGATTTGCATAGGTTGAGTGAGATAGATTATTTGATTTTTTATTGTAAATTAAATAAATCGAATTTTTTCGTATCCCATCAAAAAAAAAAATCAACCTGAACTTGATCTTGATAAAGAATCTAACCAAATCAATTCTTAAATCTTAATAATAAATATTTTTATTTTTATTCTATATTTATTGTATATATTTAATTTTAATAATAAATAATGTATTCTCAAAATTTGTTTAGAATTTTAAGCTAAATTTAAATTAAAAAGAACTAAATCAAATGAAAACTTTTAGTGATAAGTTCCAAAATTGAATATGTGAGTAATAATCATGTTAAAAACATATTGAGAAAATTAAGGAACAATAATTAAATAAAAAATTAACGAACATTTTTAATGATTTCCAAATGGAACCCGTTTTAAATAGATGAGAAATTTAAAATATTAGGATTAATAGATGAAGTGATAAATTAAAAATCAGGTATAGCTGAAGATATGTCAGTATAATTAAACCTAAAAAATAATTTAGGCAGTTGTAAAGAAATGCCTAAATAAATTGTAAATTTTAAAGAAAATTTTTATATGAAAACACAAGAAAACATTAATGCCGAAATGGTAATTAGGCTTGAGAAAGTTTAAACAATTATTAAATATTAATTAAATTTAAAAATATAACTAACTTTTAGTATATTTTAAATTTAAAAACAAAAAAAATCTATATTTATATTTATAGTAATGTATTGATCAGTTGACGTGGCATGCCCCATGACCCGCCATCCATTCTATATTTCGTTTTTGCTCAGACTAAAATTTTTTAACTTTATCAATTTGGTTCATTATACTGATTCAAAACATCTTCACTCGAATCAATTCCCACACTATACTCGACCTTATATTTTTGTCTAATGAAATTTAATTATGTATAATATTGATACCTTTTGTGATTGTGATGTTACATATATTTGACTACATGGGAAAGTAGAATTTAATAATGTTAATGGCTATTGTTTATATATACATATACCTATATATATATACATATGCATATATATATATATATGTATGTATATATATTTGTTGATTTATCTTTGTAATTTTATAGAATATTATAATTTTACTTATGCCTTATCATAGGTGGAAATATGTTAAAGATTTATATTTAATATTATTGTTTGTGTATTAAATTAATGTTTGTTTGAAAAATTATAAAAGATAGAGATTTTCTTTAATTTTGTTTCAAAAATTGAGTTTATAGAAATTTTAGCTGAATGTATTAGTTTTATACTAAAGGTGGTCTTGACAAAATTTATATAAGGGGGAAAAAAAAACAATGAAGCATCAGATTTTTCAAAAATTTTCACAATATTTTTGCAAGAGTATCTTGTTTTCTATTTTTGCAATTATTATTAAAAAAAAATCAGACACTAAAATGAAATTTTGAGTAAAGTGCAAAGGTGAAATTTATTTTTTTTTAAATTATAAAAACTAAGGTGTCATCTAGTTTGTATTTTTATTTTTATTTTTTATTTTCTGTTTTATGTTTTAAAAATTTTAAAGTAAGAAAAATAAAAAACACATTTGGTTTGATATTTTTTATTTTTTGTATTTTGAGATTTTTTTTATTTTTAGTTAAAAAATTCAAAATGACTTTTTGTCATTTTACATCTCATATGTAAATTTTTATTTTTTAAAATAAAATTTAAAAATAGAAGTAACTAAATATATTTTAAATTATTTTTTTTATTTTTTAAATTATAAAATAAAAAATTCAATCAAAATAAGTATACCTAACGACACTTGACTTTTTTTTTAATAACTTCTTTTGATAAAAAATAAGAAATGAACTGTACTTATCAATTATCGTCAAATGACTCCATCAGCCTTGTCAATTTCTGGTACGTATTTCAAAATCGATACTTATCCACAATATTTGAATTTATGGTAAGTTTCTCGCCGGCTTCGAGGAAAGTTGTCTTCAGAGAAAGCAAGCAAGAAGAACAGTGTTTCGTTGTTATCCAAAACTCTCTCTCTCTCTCTCTCTCTCTCTCTCCCCCTCCGGCCACCCCTTTCTTATTTGGATCTTCTAGAAGTGGAACTCAAAATTTTCCCCTGGCTTGTCGTTTAATACTTCCATGTTAATTTTCAAAGTTACGTGCACCCTTTTTATTTTTTAAATTTGTGCTTACATTCCTGTTGTTCTTTTAAAATTTGTGTTTACGTCCTTGTAATCTATATTAATATTTATATAATAAAATAAGATGATTTTTAAAAATATCTATCTCACAAACTATAATCTGATAATTAAGAATTATTTTTTTATTCAACAATTGAGATTATTTTTATACTTTTAACTTCTTACTTAATTCTTATTTTAATAAATTTCACTATTATCTATCTCATAAAAAAATTTGACCATTTTAAATTTCACCATATTTTAAAAGCAGAGTTCATATATAAATCAAAATTACTAACATAAATTCCACTAAATTATAATTTTTATTAAGTTGAATCTTTCAAATTAAGTTGAACCTTTCAAGTTAAAGCACTCCATTTGGCAACAATCCTCATTTGATTTTAAAATAAAGATCTAATTTAATTTGGTAAATAAAATTTTGTGTTTAGAAAAAATTTTAAATTTTAAATTTGAATTGATTTGATTTAAGAAAAATAATATATTTGACCATATTAATGAGAAATAGAAAATATGATAAATGTGATAAATAAGAATAAATTTGTCCTTAAGAAAATGATAAATTTTCTTCAAATTTTGTTATTTTAGATTAGATTTTAAATGATTTAGAAATCTTAAAATTTAAATTATAAAATTAAATCAAATTTAAATCATAAAATTTTAAAATTTCAAATATTTGTTCCTATCAAATCAATGATTCTAAAAGGAGTGTAAGAATTTTGTAATTTATCCCTCTCGTTTAAAGTCTGAACCCATTGATCAAAACATCTTCAGAGTGGCTTTTTACGTAGTGTTGCTAGTTGGGCTCGAAATTGCACAGATGAATATCATCTTCCACAACCTGTGTTTGAGTTATATATTTACATATATATATATATATATATATATTTGGATAAGCCTGATGGTGGCAACATTTTCTAATATACTGAGGAGTCAAGATATTTCAATCGTGAGGGACAGCAAAAGATAGTGCCAGCATATGAAAAATGGAAATGGAAAGTAGTAGACAGAGAGAAGAAGGATTAACAATTCTTTTCATTTATGCACACCATTTTTCTTTTTATATTTTCTTCCATCAATTTTTATCACCATTTTCCAAATCCTAATTTTCTATTTTAGTTTCTTTCTCTCAATTATTTATTTATTTATTATTTTTTTGACGTTAGAGAGGAAATAATAAGGATATATCATCCCTTTCAACCAAGTTGCAAATGAACTGAGACGAATATCGGTATGCTCAAGTTCATTTGTTAAGTTTGTTAATAAGGTCGAATTTGATATTGTATTCAAGTTTATTTGTTAAATTTATTAAAAAGTTCAAACTATTCTTACAAATCTATAATCAGATTTGTTAATAAAAAATTTCATAAAAAGATGTGTTTATTTATTTATTATTTTTTTGGATAAAAATATAAGTAAAGAAACAAGTTATAAATTAACAAACAACTTATAAGTTATAATTAACCAAAATTATTGACAAGAAAAGCTAAATTATTAAAATCTTGTAAGTAATTTTAGTCAATGCAATTATAAGTATGTTCATGAAAACTTAAATATGCATGTTGACCAACAAAATAATTAACTTTATAAGTAATATTAAGTTGAGCTTATTTTACTTAAGTTTAACTTTTTTGGTACATTTAAGGTAACAAAAAATGACATAAAATGAGATGAGACATGTTGTGGATTTGTAATTCGTGTAATAAGATAAAAAGTAAATAACTTTTAAAATTTTTTAATAATTTTTACATTTTTTTAAAATTTTTTATCATTCCAAACGGAATCTCTGCCTATCAGCTTTAAAAAAATATGTTCAAACCTGATCATTTACTTTTTCCAACAAAGGCAAGCCAACCCTCGATCGGTTTCTAGTAAATAATAACTTGTGGAGCTTGTTTGGTTTGCTAGTTAGCGTTAACGAGTTTGTTTAAATGGGTTTGACTTATCTGACCCTTCTCAAGATGTATTTAGAGTTATATAAATTTATAAAAATTAGTACATCATACTTTGTATAATGAATAAAAAATTTAAAATTTACAGTCTTATAATTTATATTTATAAAAATTAGTAAAATTTTATATTTTTTTAACTCAAAACAGCACCATTATGATTATTTCAAGCATATGCATGCACCTAGAGGGGCAACTTGTATTTTACTATTTATTCACTTTATGCAGTAACAGCTGGAAGAAGACAAAAAAAAATTCCCACTTGAAAATTCTTTTTGTCTACTTGTTTTCAATAAGAAAATAAATTAACAACTCCTCCTCTGTCTCTCAAGAGAAATAGTGAATATATAAGTAATATAATTCTTTTTTCGGCTTACTTTTTTCTTTTTTTTTTTTTTTTTTTTTGGGTAGGTGGCTTACCTAGTCAGCGTGATATGCAATCCCTGAAAAATAATATACACAAATGCATACTTAAAAGAATTATTTCAAAATTTTATTTATATATATTTATTTATTTGTGTTAATATATATATATATTTTCCCTCAATCCACTTAAGTGTGTTTGGAGTTGTATAAAATTGTATAAAATTATAAAAATTAATGTCTCGTATTTTGTGCAGTAAATAGAGAATTTAAATTTATTATCTCGTAATTTATGTTTATAAAAATTTATAGAATTTTGTCGAATTTTGTAATGTTTTGTGTTGACTCCAAATGGGCACATTGTTGACGAAATTATGGTAAGTTATTTTAATTATATTCTTAGTCTAGTTGATATATAAGATCCAAGACACCTAATTTCCTTGATCAAAACAAGATTCATTTACAACGAGGTTAATCTTGGAAAAATATACCAATTTTCAATTGTTTAAATACTTGATTAATATGTAATACAATTATGAAATAATTTAATTTTTACATTGAATGAAAACAAGATTCTATGATTGTCTTGTAATTTGGATTAAAGCATAAAATTGACGAAATTCAATAAATTTAACTAGATTGATGTCTCCAAATTTATATATAAATTATAGATAAAATGTGTTTAAAAAATAAAAAAAAAATATTTCATTTTAATATAAAAATAGATAAAAATAATTTTTTATTTTCTATTTTTGTGAAAATCTTTTTTTTTTCCTAATTAATTTTAACTTGTGAGACACAAATTTAGTTAAATTTGATAATTTTTTGTAATACCCTGTATTTTATTTGGTTATTTATTTGATATTTCGAATCAATTAGATATTGGGACCTGAGGTTTGGTTTGGTTTGGTTTGTTGAGTTTATTTTATTTTGCTGGGCCAAGATTTAGCCTTGAACGGTTAATGTGCTTGGAGTTGGGCTTGAGAGCCCAACCCTTTTTTCTTTTTCTTCTTTCTTTCTTCTTTTTCTTATTCTCTTTTTTCCCCTATTTTTTATTTTTCTTTTCCGTCTTTTCCTCTAACAAGGAAAGAAAGAAGGAGAGAAGAAATGGAGACTAGAGAGAGGTGAGAGAGAGAGTAGAGCGAGAAAGTGAAGGTTGAAGTCAAAGATAGTTGATCCTTAGTATTTTCGGCATCATGGCAATGTCAGATTGTGGTGATTTCACCTGAGGTGAGAGAAATGAAAGAAAGAAATTTTGAAGTTTCAAAATTCTCCGCTCTTTTCTTTATCTTTTCTTCAAATCTGAGATAGTGGACCTAGATATGTGTTATATGCGTTATTAACATGATTTTGATATGTTATATGCTTAATTTGGTTAAGTATTAAAGAATTTAGTTTGATGCTTGTATATGAACATATAGATATGTGTATATGTGCATATTCATGTTGAGATCTTACATTCGTTTGAATTATTCTTGAACCTAATGTTGTAGAAATGTGTTATTGGGAATGTTTAAATGTTTATCTATGATTGATTGTTGAGTTTGTGACTTAGATAAGTGATTTGAGGATGTTTTGGAATTGGGGTTTCGTTGAAAACGAACCTAAAAGTTGGGTGCCAGATGCTGGCGTCCGAACAGTAAATTTAGATGCTGGCATTTGGTGCTGGCGTTTACACAAAAATCCTAGTGTCAGGACACCGTTTGGCAAAATGTTTGAAAATGCTGAATTTTAATTTCTAAACACTTGTTTTGTGCCCAAACCCATTAATTGATGATTCTTAAAGATTAAATGATCCCCAAATCATCATCAAACCTAATGAGAATGCATGTTTATATTAAGATGATATTTATTTGTATGATTGAGCATATCATATGCATGAGGTTGAGGTTGCATCATTCAGTTTGATATGTGATTATTGATTGGCCAAGAGTGTCATATTTATATTGATGATGTGCCAATGCATGTGTCATATATATAGAAAAAAATCTTTAATTTTGAAAAAAATGGATGATCCCTATTCAATATATATGATTAGAGCTTACTTATTTAGAGTTAAGACATGAATTATGAGATTTTCTTCAAATTGCAACCAGGCTCTACCTGAGTTAAACAGATGCCTGATTAGGGGTGTAACACAGTTCCATAACAAAAGGGTCAGGGAGTGTAACATTATTCCCCTGAGTCTTACACTAGTGGGGGTAAAACACGGTTCTCCGCTTGTCATTATATATCGAGATTATCGTTTACCTGAGTGTTAAATGGTGCGATTGGTGACTCTGCATGCTTCGCCAAGTATCCCTAAGGTTGTTAATTATAATGAGGTTTAATGTTTGAATTATTGATAATTATTTGAGTTGTAAACATTAGATTATCAAGTTAGAAACTATAGTGACCTAATTCTCGAAATGGTATACGTAGGTAGCTCAGGATTAAGTAGCCTAAGTTTAGTCTTAACTATAGATAATAATATTTGAGTTTATTTTTTTTAATTGAGAGCTAAATTATTAAGGTGGTATTTTGTCTGCTTTTTTGTATTCTGTTTTTATTTTATGTGTTTTATGTTTTAAAAATCTTAAAATAAAGAAAATAGAGTTTTTTATTTTGGATTAAAAACCCTCAAAATAAATTTTTGTCATTTTTCATTTCATGTATAAATTAAATTTCTATTTTCTAAAATAAATTTCTTTTTGGTTGTTTGGTATATCAATTTTTGTTATTTTTCTACTCAATTACAATAATTTAGGGGCTTTTTGGTTGGCCAATTTTGGCCAAAAAATACAACAAAAATAGAAAGATGTGACATAAAGGTGATAGGTGTTAAAATTTAATTGAAAGAAAGTATAAAAAGTAATTAAGATTTGGTGACTTTTGGTTGTTTTTTGTTGGCCAAACAGCCTCTTACTCAACTCAAAAATTATCAAAAGTTATTAAAAATTGTTAAAAGTTATTAAAAATTTTAAAAATTATTAACATTTATCAAAAGTTACTAAAAATTTTACCAATTACCTAAAAGTTATAAGAAAATTACTAAAAATTATTACTTATTTTACCAAATATATTAAAAATTACAACTAATAATTTTTGACAAAAAAAAAATTCTAAAATTTGGACTTACAAACCGTAACTTATTTATCCCAAAATCATCCTTGTTTGATCCTGTTTAAGGCACTAAAATTTATCCAAATTTATCAATTTTAACTAAATTTGTATATCTTTTCCAGTTAAATTTATTCACATATTATTTTTATGTTATATATTTTTACTTTTATTACACTTTTTCGTTAACTTTTTGTCAACTAAATATACCCAAACGAATACAGCCAGCGAAAGGCACCAAAAAGTTGACATCACCATTGCAACGTCACCCTATGACGTCTATTACACGTAAGCGCCATATGGAGTTTCGCCCAAGTTTCCATCATGGTTCTTTGGATCTTCCTTTGATCCAGCTCTCTCTTTCCTCTATCTCCCAATCCACGCCACATAAATCCCCAACCCCAACCTTTTCTCTCTCTACTCTCTACTCTCTACTCCCCCTCTCTCTCTCTAGATAATATATCTCTCTCCTCCGATTCTTGTTTTGGATAAGAGTGAGTACAAAGAATGGGTACCCCTTGGTCGGAAAAGTCCTTGAGCCGCCTGAGAAGGGTGGTGGAGGAGCTAGTGAAGGGCCGAGATTCGGCGACCCAGCTGCGGATTCTACTCCAGAAGCGGCCCTCTACCGGAGATCATGGGTCTGTAGTCTCAGCTGAAGAGATTATGTTGAAGATCTTGAAATCTTTTGATGAGAGTCTTTCTGTGCTCAGCTTCTTTGATCTGTCCGGTGACTTTTGTCAGATTCCGGCGAGTACCCAAGTGGGGTCTCCCAGCTGCGGTGACCAGTTATCTGTAGATTCCGGCGAGAGTACCAAGAGGCCGCCGGTGAAGGATCGGAGGGGTAGTTACAAAAGAAGGTGAGATTATCTATAATTTGAGTTCTTAATTTAAAATTATTAACACTTGGATTATTATTAGGGTAAAGTTGTACGTACAAACAAACCTATGGTCTTGGATGTTGGAACAAGGATAATTAATAGAACAAAAAGAAAACCTTGTATTTTTTTGGCTTTTTCTTTTTTTTTAATATTTTATTATGGAATGTTTAGTTGGCAAAAATTCAGTCAAAAAATATAATAAAAATACATAAAATTGATGTAAAAGTAATACATGATAAAATTTAATTGAAAAAAAATAAAAAAAGTTGATAAAAAATTAATAAGTTTTAGTTAATTTTGACGAACCAAACACTCTCCATATATTATGGTATGATAGTGTATGGTTTGCCAAACGAAATAATAAAAATAAAATTTTAGTGTAAAGTGATACACAATTAAATTTAATTGGAGAAAGTTGATAAAAATTAAAAAAAAAAAATTTATATTTTTTGGGTATTCAATCAAACACCTTTTCTCTTCTCATGATCTATTTTTGGTAAATAATTTGAAGTCAATATATGTATGAGTATGAAAATGGGCCATGTGAATTAATATTTTCTAAATTAAATTGTGCAAATAGAAGAACCATTTTTTCCCCTCAATAGCTTACTTCACTCTCATGACATTA
This sequence comes from Vitellaria paradoxa, assembly GCA_019916065.1. Lineage (NCBI taxonomy): Eukaryota > Viridiplantae > Streptophyta > Magnoliopsida > Ericales > Sapotaceae > Vitellaria > Vitellaria paradoxa. Next base: position 37,966,763 of record CM034242.1, on the reverse strand, counting down.
TCACTAAAGGGAGTGTGTCGTTAGTGGAATCCAACTTAAAAGGCAAAAGGTGAATTGGGATATTTTTATGTGGATTCTATATATTATATTATATATATATATATATATATACACACACATTCCTCATTCTTTGGTAAATATAGCAATAATATTGCACCAAGCATGAAGCTAACTAGGTTCAATTCCCTCTCTCATTCTTCAGGAATCACATGTTTCAGTTACATTGATTTGCTTGCTTGCAGAAAGACTCATGTAGATTCATGGATAGAGGTCTCACCCTCAACGGACGATGGATATGCGTGGAGAAAATATGGACAAAAGGAGATCCTAAACGCTGAATATCCAAGGTCTCATCATGAGTTCTATATCCTCTCTTTTTTTTTTTTAAACCAAAAATAATGTCTGCAATTATTGGTATTAATTTTGAGTAGTACTTGCTATATTACATATGAATTACTGTTCCATCAGTGATTTTAACAAGGATATATTACTAGAAATGATATGAATGTGGCATTTGTGTAAGATAATTAAGAATACTTTCTAGGCTCTGTTTGAAAAAGTTTCTGATTTTCAATTTTCAGTTTTCATTCTTATTCTTTTTTTTTTTTCAAAACTAAATACGAAAACTTGTATGATCAATTTATTTTCAGTTTTCAATTTTTAAAAAATAAAAACTGTTTTCAAAATTTTTAAATTATGAAAACATAAAAAAATATTTTTTTAATTTTTATTTTTTTCACTACCACCACCAATTACAATTGTCACCCATTTACAGCCGCTACTCACCCTTGACCACCGTTGCCGGCCGCTAATGCCTCTAATCACCGCCACCCTACCCTCTTGACACTATATTGTCACCAAATGTCTTTTCAAGTATTTATTATTTTCTTACTACAAAATTGAAAACTAAAAATCTAAAATTAAACAAAAAATTGAACATTGAATACAAAAATTAAAAACTAATAATTTTGTCAAATAGGCCTCCAATAAATTTAGATTTTTAGTGTAATTAGTATAAAAGAAAAGTTATATTATTTCGATAAATTTTTCTAGTTAATAATTGCTATTGTATATGTTTTAACATGGTTTGTTGGGTTTGTGGCTTATCTTTTCCTTTTGTCAAAAAAAAAAAAAAATCGCTATTGTATGACATTACTCAAATCATGCACTAAAACTTTCTTAAAGCTAATAAGAAATCACCGGAATGATTTGACAAGTTTGCACACTCATGACTCTTATTTTTTTTTTTTTCCCATCATATAAAATTGTCATTCCTTTGTCATTCTTTTCTTAGAATATCATTTTCTTTGATTTTTTTTTTTAAAGAAAGCTTATATTTATAATAGAATTTTGTGATTGATTGGCAGGTGCTACTACAGGTGCACGCACAAGCCTGATTTAGGTTGTACGGCAATAAAGCAAGTCCAAAGAATCCAAGCAGAGGACCCCAAAATAATGTACCAAACAACATACTTTGGTCACCACACTTGCAGGGGCACACCGGGGAACAATTCAAAGATTATCAACATTTCAGAATTTGAACATAATCATGGGGAATCTTATCTAAGTTTTGAATCTAAGGCCATCCCATGTGATCAAAATCATCATCATCCTCGTCCTCATTGTGGTCCCTCTGCCCCTGCAGTGGAAGAAAAAACAAAGGAAGAGGAGCAAAGTGTTGGTGCGTCTGATGGCAATGTTATTGCATCGCCATCTTCATCATTGGACTCTATTGTCTTGCCTGATCTAATACCCTTGGAGTCAACCGGAAGATCATCAATTCTGTCCGATGATCATCATCACGAGGATCATGCAATCTCTACCGTTAATCGTTCATCATCTGGTGGGTCCCATGGTTCTGATCATGGTTTGGCGTACATAGACTCATTCTTGATGAAGTCGGTTGATATTGAGAATTATTTTTGTTTTGATGATAGTGAGACTCACTTCCTTGAGGGTTAGCTTTTCTTTTTACTTTAGGGTTAATAGCTTTCTAATAAAGTAAATTCCACGTATCCTTGTAATGTAATCGTGTGCACATCTTTTTCTTTTTGGAATGCAAATTGTAACAGATTTTGCTTTTGTAACTTCAGAGCACTGTTGATCGAGCATTGTGTTGAGAGCACTTTGATGTCTTCATCATTTTTTTTTTTTTTTCACTTTTCTTTTGGAGTATGGGTTTGGGTATGGTTTTAAAAAATTGTAACGACCCGCATCCATATAGTATAATATTGTTCGCTTTGGGCTTGGTAAATTGCTTCCCAGGAGGTCACTCATTGTGGTACTGCCCCTAGTGAAACACGCTTAACCCTGGAGTTCCCACTGAATTCAATGCCCTCACGGCTTTAAAACGTGTTGTTATTATATTGATATCGAATATTATATATATGCTGCTTCCTTTTACTACCCAGGCAATGTGGGATGGAAGGCATTGCTTCTCTGCTTCACTTCCGTCTTCACTCTCTCGCATGCAGAGTCCCTCACGGGCAGGTCCCTCACACGCGGGGCCCACATGTGATCCCACATTGCCGATTGGGCATTAGCCCTCGCATGGTCCCACACTACCGACTCGGCATTGGCTCTGATACCATTTGTAACGACTCGCATTCCTATGGTAAAATATTGTTCGCTTTGGGCTTAATAAGCTGCTTTCCAGGAGGTCACCCATCCCAGTACTACCTCCACTCAAGCACGCTTAATCTTGGAGTTCCCACTAAATTCAGTACCCTCACGACTTTAAAACGCGTTGTACTATATTAATATCAAATATTACTGTATACCACTTCCTTTCACTATTCAGGCGATGTGGGATGGAAGGTATTGTTTCTCTATTTCATCTCTGCCTTCACTCTCCCGCAGGCAGAGTCTCTCACGAGCAGGTTCCTCATAACCCCTAACAAAAATGATAATGACCGATGTAATGGTGATGAAAAATATATAACAAGTGTAACAAAGAGCAATTGAAAAAGTAAAAATTTAATAAGAACTGAAAAATTAGAAAACGTTATATAATAATAACGGTTGTTTTTTAAAATCATAGTTTGGGGTCTCTGTGAAGATTTCGTTTAGCAATAATAACAGGAGCTATTAGTTATTAGCTTTTTATTTTTATTTTTTTAAATGCCTAAAGTTACTCCTTTACATTTTATACTTCTTTTATATATTAAAAGGTAAAAATATCAAATTAACAAAAATGTAAAAAGTTAATTATTAAAAAATTAATTTTTTTCTTTTCCAAACATTAAAATAAAATTATATTTTTAGTAGTTAATTAGTAGCTACTAGCTGCTAGTTAAAAAATAAATTATTATTTTTTTTTTCCTTACTTCCCAAACCTAGCCAAAAGCTAAACTAGCCTATCCTCTCTTCCAGGAAGCTCTATATGCCTCAAGTGCACGGTTAATAGTTTGGGCTGAAAGAAAAATAACTAGCTAATCAAAACATTTCCATCGTCTAATTATATATACTAAGCTGAGTTACTCAACTTTTAGTTTACTCAATTTTTTAGTTTTTTTTTTTTAAATAATCATATTTATCCTATTATATTTTTAATTTTTTTTAAATCATAAAGAATAAAAATATCAAATTAACAAAAAATTAGAAAATTAACTACTAACTTACATATGCCACAAGTGCAAGCTTGATAGTATGGGCTGAAGGAAAAATAGGTAGCTAGTTAAAACACTTTCACCGTCTAACTGTATGGGCTGATCATTTAACTTATATAGCTACTTAATTTTTTGGTTTTTTTTTTTTTAAATGACTATATTTATCTTATTATATTTTTAACTTTTTTTTAAATCATGAAAGATAAAAATATCAAATTAACAAAAAGTTAACTATTAAAAAATTAGTTTTTTTTTTCTTTTCCAAACACAAAATAGTTAATTTTTTTGTAGTTAATTTTTTAGTAGATAGTTACAAAAAAAACTAACTTTTTTTACTTCTCAAACCCTACCTAATATACATAGGGAGAACACAAGTTGGTGCCTCTCTCAATTTTTTGTCAACTCCATCACATATTTAAAATTTCTAAACACCCTTTAACTACTCACTTCTGATTGAGAATAACTGTCATTATTTTTTTTTTTTAAAGAGATTGTAAAGGAAAACAAAAAGTAAGAAAACAAAGTTAATGAGAAATTGAAAAAATTGACAAAAGAGAACAAAAAGTTAAGGCTTCATTTGACAAAACTTACAGTTTTTAATTCTCATTTTTATTTTTTAAAAATTGAAGATGAAAACTTGTTTGCTAAATTTATTTTCAATTTTTTAAAAAAATGAAAACCATTTTTGAAATTTTTAAAATTATGTAAACATAAAAAATGTATTTTCTCAAGTTTTATTTTTTTCCACAACTACCAATCATGACCATCACTCACCACCTATTGCCGCCTGGCCACTGCAAACTAGAGCTGACTGCCACCACCTCTGAACATTGTTGCCTATCTCCGACTATCGTCGACCAACCACTGCCCATTTCTAACCACTGTTGACTGGCCACCATTTTTATCGTTGGCCATAGGCTATTGCTACTTTCGACCACCACCGCCACTGCCACTATCACCGTCAATCGACCACCACCTCCATTGTTGCCACTTCCAACCATCACCATTGTCAACTAACCACACACACCTCCGATTACTGCCGACCATCACCCACCTTCGACCATACATTTGCAACAAATTGTGTATACGTCAATTGGACTAATACAAGAAAATGTGATCGATGGTTAGTTAGGCATTTATAATCACAAATAAAATTATCTTTTATAGTTTTATGTTAAATTTTTTAACAACGTGAGTTTTTAAAACTTTTTGGACAATTATGTCAAAGTGAAAATGTGCCATTGGTGACTTCATCCAACAATTCCAAATATCTTATTAATTTTCTTATTAATATGTCTACTTAGGCAGAGTGCAAATTAACCTTGACAACATTTAGCTTTTGATGAGAACTTGAGTAAGCATTTTGATTTCTTCTTGTCTTTAGTGATTGTCATCAGATTCTTGAAAGAAATTAAGCTATGCATGCTTTTCTATTGTGGTGCATATTTGCCCTTTTGGGCCATGCTTGATCTCATGAGCCATCCGCATGTTTCTTGCACGCATTGTACGGTGTTTAGTTTATCAAACTTTATTAAAAATTAAAATTATAAAAAATCATCAATTTTTTTTAATTTTTTACAATCAAAATTTGTTATGTATCACTTTTAAACCAATTTTTTCTTTGATTCTTTTTTTTTTTAACCATCCAAACGCCACCTTAATTCATCCATTTGAATGCACAAATTCAGAGAGAAGGGCACTTTTGTGTGTGTGAAAAATTAATATCAAGTTCATCCTAATTTACTGCCGCTTAATTTTCAAGGATCTCACTAGTATGTACCAATCAAGTGGAGATCCAACTAGCTACCAACCAAGTGCGTGCGTGCGTGCGTGCGAGCGAGCGAGAGAGAGAGAGAGAGAGACCAATCTTATCTGCAGGTGTTCATTTGGAGTACAAAATTTTGGCAAAATATAAAATAGTAAGTAAATTTTAAATTATTGGTATTTTGTGTGTTTTTAAAAAAGTATAAAAAAATTGGTAAAAGTTAATAACATTAAAGAATGGTAGTAAAAATTAAAGATTTTTTATGTGAAGAAATTTAAAAAAATTGGGAAAAGTTGGGACATTTTTTTTTGTCACATTTGACACTCCAAATACAGGCTAAAAATCTCCTCTAACTTCTATTAACTTTCTCAAATTTTCTTTAATATATACTACATTTCTATAACTTTATCTAATTTTTTCTTATATGCTTTTTCCAACTTATCGAGAAACACACCAAATATTCAATAATTAATAATTTAACAATTTTTTATCCCTTTTTTGGGGGTAACTTTTGGCACTCTAAATAATAATCAAGAATTTTAAGCAAAATATTTTATGATAGAATGATATGAATTCATTATATATGAATTATTTTAAAATAAAAAACTTATTAAGGTCATATTTTAATACAAAGATGACAATACATATATATCATTTTGATATAATTTAATTTTCAATAGAAGCTTTAATAAAATAATATTTTTTTCATGGAATAATCAAATTGTAAGATTAGTTTAATGTGCTGAAAAATGTTAAAAAATATTAAAAATTTTTTAAAATTATTTAATATTTACCTCACTATACAAATTATAAATTTATATATTTTATCAAATTTTATTATTTTTTATCACTCTAAGACGCTTCTTCGACATGATCTGTGATGGATATAAATTTTCAGTACGGCCACTGCACCATGTAAAAGCTAGCACTCTTATCCAAAGCCAACATAAGGGACCGCTTGAAAGGTTGCTTTCACGTTAAAATTATTTACCAAATTTTCATAGGTTTGTTTGCTAGTGGCGTGCTGCTGCCATCTCCACGTGGAATATCTTCACATGGACATATTCAATGTTTTCCACCTGAAATCGTAATTGTTGGAGACACCTTTTTTGCAGTGGGGCTCCTCCTGCTGGAGAGGCTATTGGCCTTTTGTATGCAACGTGAGAAATATGTACGTATGATTTGTTGGTGGCTCACATTTATTACCCATCTCATTGGTGGTTAGATTTAGGGACTTTAAAAAAATTGAGATTAATTAATTGCGTCTAACAACCCTTTAATTTGTATCACAATTCAAATCAAAATTCACAATCAAAATAACAATGAATAATAAGGATCTCACCACGATATTCTCAAATTAAATACTGTTAAGTAAAATTTTGAATTTCTAAGTTGACTAGCTCAATTAATAGTGGAAACAAGAATTAAAAAGATAAAAAGGAAAAAAAAAATTTTTACTTTACCAATTAGACTAACAATGAAAGAGTCTAGTGAACGAATATAAATAGGCTGAGTTTTTATATGACTCATATATATATAGTCTCTCTTCTCTTACTCCTATATCAAGTATTAATTGCTTTAATGAACTATAATACTATTACATAATCAGACGTGAGAATTTTTTCATATTCAGTTCCTTGTGAATAAAAGACTAAAAATGCTTAATTTTCATTTAAATATACTCTACATGGAATGTCCTTGGTGGAAGTCAAGGGATGCATGAAGAGGTAGAGCTAACACATGATGGTCTCCTCACATATATGTTTTCTTAATACTTCTCTAGGTAATGGGAGAAAACATAACCTTTGCTTGAGAAGCCAAAATGGACCTAAAAAAATTCTATACATCTTTAATTCTCAATTTGTCAATATAACTTGAGTACGCGAGTTCGATATAACTCGTATATATCTAACCCATGAAATAATAAATGGTTATTAAATGAGTATAATTAGGTTCTATTTATTTAATCATAATCTATTGTGACTCGATTCAAATCCACTCAATTATATATTGGGGTGTATTATATAAATGAGTGTGATTATATGATAAAAAAATGTAAATTGGGGTGTATTATAAATGAGCGTGGTTATGTGAGAAAAAAATGTAGAGAAAAATAAGAGTTTGAAATAGGGGGAAGCTTAGTTGGGGCCGAGGCAAAGGGGGGAAGGGGTTGTTGAGGTGGGTTCATGATTGTGAGAGAGCATAGAGTGTTAAGTTTAGTGGGATAATTAATCTCCTCCTTTTATTTTGTATAATATAAGATGCATTTGGAGTGTAAAAAGTTAGTAAATTTTAATAAAAGTTATAAGTTCGTAATTTGTATAATGAAATAAAAGTGAATAACTTTTAGAGATTTTTAGTGATTTTTAGTGAAATTCAAAGCTCCAAATGGAGCCTTGCTAGAATTACTCCCAATTTTTCGTGGATGTAGGCGAAATTATGATATCATGTTTGTGTGGGCAAATTTTCACCCTATTTGGACCTGCATATAAAAAACTAGTAAAATAAAGTGGTTGGAAGGGATTTTGACTAGGAACACTCTTACGTTCAAGTTAAGAGCAAGTAAGAATAATAATAATATCAAATATATATATATATATAGAGAGAGAGAGAGAGAGAGAGAGAGAACCCTACTCTACATATTACTCTAGTATTTATAGATATAAAATATGTAACAAGCATTATATTGATTAGACTGTAACTGTGGTTAGTAGAGTATTAAACGCTAGTGATGATATAAATATTGGAGTTAGCGAAGAAAGTGATATTTTTGTATATATCTTTCTCATCTTATCTTATAATATCATTGAGTGCAGTGAATCAAATATTTATATTATGTAACTAGTAAATTGTTTAGTGCTAAGTTAACTAAAATATAATCTTTGGTTTGGGTGGTATAATTTATGCTCGACAAAATACATTTTCTGATAAGAAAACATGTGGTAGGGGATTTTTTTATCCGGACAATGTTAAAAATTTTTTTGATGTGCTTGATTTATATTTCTGAACCCAATACATTGTTCATAAGATTTTAGCACTCAATATCTGTCCCTAAAATATAATGCAAGTGCAATCAGCATTCTCAAATTAACCACTTTTTATTAGTAATTAAACTAACTTTCAAAATTAGTAAAAACACATATAAGAATGAAATCAGGAAAAAAAAAAAAATTACACGTCCTCACAATTAATTAACGGGCCGGGATGACATATCCTGGTTAAGGAAATGCTCCAACTAGGAAAGTTGTCGCTACCAATTTTGAATTGAATTGATCTTAATTAAATCAAAAAGTTACATAAACATATGCTAAATTGAATCAGTTTTTCTTGTCTCCTTGCTCCCATTTATCGTCCATGGAAGAGAACAAGAGGTCCACATTGTTGCTGCTGCTACTGCCAGGATTAAACATGGCATCAGCCAAATCCGCCACCGGAAGTTGATAGTCATTATATCTCACGGTGGACGGACCTGCACCACCGCCATCGCTGGACCCCGCACCACCGGGACCAAATGGCCGGTGCATTTGCTCGGTGAAGGCAGTTATGCCTTCGCCAGAGGGGTTGATGTCCATCGAGAGCCACTGGCCAAGAGGGGCCGAAGAGGAGGGCGGCGGCGGCGGGGAGGTGGGTTGTGGAGTCATATGTGGCGTAATGTCAGAGGGTGGTGGGGCCACAGAAGGCGCGGTGGCGGACATGTGGCAGGTGTGCTCGCCACGGTATGTTACTTCGAAGGTGAAAGGATCGCCGTCGAGTCTCTGAACTTGCTTCTTGGCCGGGCACTGGTACAACTTTTGGTGGGTGCATCTGTAGTAGGCCCTGAATTAAAAGAAGAATTCGGGTAAGAAAGAGGGTTTAAGGCTCCGTTTGGAAGCCCGTTGGTTTTCTAATTTCTAGTTACTCAGTTTTTGATTTTTTTTTTTTAAATGATCAAATTTACTCTTTTGTTTCTGCTTACTCAGCAAAAAATATGGAAATTAGAATATTTATTCATATTTTGTGTGTGTGTGTATATATATATATATATATTTGTGGAGAATCCAACACATTATCATATGGCTCCTGCTTACTCAAATTTTTTATTTATTCTGAAATAATTAAATTTACTCTTTTACATTTTAAATTTTTTTTAAATTATAAAATACAAAAATATCAAAATTAAAAGTTAGTTTCTAAAATATTAATTTTTTTTTCTCTTCTCCAAAAAAAAAAAAAAAAAAAAAAAAAACTAACCTTCTAATAGTTAGTTACAAAATAATAATAATAATAATAGTAAATTAATTTTTTTCCCCCTTCCCAAACGCCTATATAAGGAAGAGGTGGTCGAATGAACTTTCAAGCTTTAAACGGTTTGGTCTGAGGTTTGGTTTGGTCTATGAAAACAAGAGACCCACTAGAAGGTGGAGGACCACTGGTGCAGTCATCTTGACTTGACCATGTCTAATGGGTGCGAGACATGGTCATGCATTTGTTACATTTCAAAATTTTCAGGGCCCATGGACGCTAGCTTTGATCAATGGAGGGGTTTAGACGGCAAGGAAAAGGAGAAGTATTAATTATATGCCCTTTTTGTCCTTTGATGGTCTTTTTTCTTTATGGTTCTAACTTCTAATTAAATGAAAGGAAAAGAACAATACGGAGAACCAATAAGGATAATAAACTCCATAACTTTCTATTTTTCAAATGAAAAATATTTTAAATTAGATTTTTTTTAAATTTACTAAAATAATTTAATAATGGTATGTATTTTTTGTTATTTCCTATTTCTGTATTGTGTAAATTGTAATATCTTACAAAGAAAGAATAATCACTCTCTCGTTATAAATTAATTATTCCCTTTGTTTAGGTGTTCAAACAATCACACTTATCCTTCCCTTCCCCTTCTCTAGCAATAAGGGCTTTTCTCAATTGTTGGGAAAATAATTCTCAAGAGGATTGAATTAAAGAAAAAGAAAGGAAAAGAAATATAGAAAGTCATGTTTAAGTTTTAAAAAATATTTTACCTATGATGGGAGATTTTCTTTTTATGTATTAGAGAATGACTTAAGATAATAGAAATCTAACATCGAAATTTAAATTATTCTTATGAGATTGTGTATTTTATCAATTAGGTTTAATCCACTAACCTAAGAGTTTAATACACTAACCTAAGAAATTTCTTTTAATTTTTGATTTCAAGAATGTTAAAAAATTATGAGTTTTTTTGAATGATTAAATTAAATTTAACAAATGAAATATGTGATATTATAAAATGACCCTCGATTTAGATGTTAATCTTAAATCTTAACATTTTCATTAGTGTAAAAATAAAAATATTTTTCATTTTTATTTTATTTTATTTATTTATTTATTTTGGGGGGGGGGGGGGGTTGGGGTTTCCCATCAATGAAAGCAATTCTCTCACATTTTCGTTATAGTTTCCAATTTCCCAAACAAATTAAAAGTCAAGTCTTCATGAGATGTTGACCGAAAATTAGAAGAAGTCATGTAAGGGCGTTTGAGCAAAAGTACCTTGGGTACCTTGACCCGAGAATCTCCTTTTGACCGTATTTTCTCCAAGTGAAATTGTCATCTGGCGGGATGTCCATGTTGCCCATCCGAGGCGCTGCCATCCTCACCGTTCGTCTATCCACATCATCCCTCCTATGGCAATTAAAAAAAATAAAAATTGACCATAAAATAAACAAATTATTAGACATTAATTAGCCCATTAATTTTCTGATCAACAGTCACCCCACGGCCAAGATTTGAATTTTTCATTTGCTGGTTGTTTTTTGTCCGTTAGAATATTTATAATTTTAAATTTTTGAATAAAAAGAAAACCATAAAAAAATCAAAAATAAATTTCTTTATTTTTAATCAATCAATAAAATTATTTTCTTATTTTATTAACTTATTAATATAGTTACTACATTTTTGCGTGTTTATTTTTTAAACATGAAATTCGTATATACATTCATTATTATTTTATTTTTTATATTGTAAATTTTTTTTCTTGTTATAAATTCAAAATCTAACGTAACATATGTAATAAAACTTATGAATAATGTCTGTATTATTATATAAAGCAAATATTAAGGATAACGTTGAGACCTTAAAATTCATGAAAATTTATTTTGGTAAATTATTTTTTTCTTCCTCCAATGATACCCTTAAATTCTTTATAATTACTTATAATTTTAATGATATTGCAAAGTAATTTTTTTTATAATTATCACATAATTAAATAATATCATCTATTTATATTTTTAATTTTCATAAATGTCTTTTAATTACCAGGTACTTTTGTAATTTTTTTTCATTAAATACTTTTTAATTAGTTATTATTTACTCAAATAGCTTGAGCTACTTGCTCTTTACCATTTCAACAACTTTTGTTAATTTTTTATAATTTTATTTTAATTAAAATAAAATTTTAATAAAAACCACACATATAGTATGTGTCAAGCACTTCTAATATACAATAAATGAAGCTCCTGAATTCTAAAAAAAAAGGATCGCACTCGGTTGTCAATTAGTTTAAAACAAGTAAACAATTTGATATTTCTATTAATTCTTTGGCTGCTTCGTTTAATTTAATTTATTTTTTAATTTTAATTTAATATTTTATTTTTTTAATAAAAAATGCAGATGATGCTACATATAAATTTTGAATTGTTTAAGTATTAGTTTCAGTTTAGAATTTCAAATGGTATTTCCTAATTAAGAAATCATCAACCAATGTTCATGTGACTGATCGCTAATAATTAAACAACGATCGATAAGTTTTGTTTTTAAAATATAAAGTAAAGAATTTAATTAATTATTGTGTTATTCATATATATATATATATATATATAGACAAAAGGCATTAAAAATCATCAATTTAATTCTAGAATTTAATTAATTATTGTGCTATTCATATATATATATATATATATATATATAGACCAAAAGTATTAAAAAATCATTAATTTCATTCTAAAAAAATATTATCAGCACTTCTCTTTAGGGAAATCCAAAACAAAAGTAATTGGTAATCAAACAGCAATCAAGCAAGATCAAGGAAAACAACACTAGGGATATCACTTTTATATTAAATTTTTATACTTTTACTTATTTTTTAACTAAATTTCTACCAACTCAACATCCTCTAACAAAGTTAAAATGTGATAAAAGTGGTAGTGACATGCATGAAAATTTCTAAATGATGTTCTTTCTAAGGAATTTCTTAGACATTTCTACTTTGATTTCCATGCAAGTTACTAGAAATTAAAAGGAAGTCACGTACTCACGTAGGGAGAGAGCATCCTAACTTAGGAAAGAAGTTTTATATTTATTTCGAAGCCATTCACATTGAGGACAAATGAAACAATCTCTTACTTTGAGAAAGAGACAGGGTAAAGGAATCAAATTAACGAAGCTTTCAAATGTAAAACCAACATTTGCAAAGAAAATGTTGTAATTAAGGACTAATGGAATTAAGCACAAGTCATCCCTATTCACTCACCCACAAAAATAATAATAATAATAAATAAATAAATCTAAATTAAAAACTTTTGTCTGTTAAATTTAATGCACTTTTATTTTTCATGTATATACATTAAAAAATGTTATTGTACTAAATTTTATCAGAATCTTTTAACAGGATAATATAATAACCATATTAATATAATAAAACAATATTTTAATGAATTAAATGTTTTCAAAGTGAAATACTCATAATGTAACTAGATTTTGGAGATGCTTTCTACACCAATTTTAGGTTCTAGGGGATTGTAATCTTGTATGGAAAACTTTTAGAGTTCTGGTTTGATCAGAATTTCGCTTAAATTTGACGTAAAAGATATACTAATTGAACTTAAATTAATTTTTAAACTCGTAAATTTAACCAGCTAACCTAATTTAAACATAATGTACTCTATTTAGTACTCGACTAATTTACCTTTATATTTGAATTCGTGACACTAACATAACATTTAGTTTGTATTTTTATTTTTTATTTTTTTTATTTTTTTATTTTTTGTTTTCTATTCTGGGATTAATGTTTTAAGAATATTAAAAATATATTTAATTTGACACTTTTTCTTTTCTATATTTTAGAATTTTTTCATATTTTAAATTAAAAAGACTTAAAATAACTTTTTAAACATTTTATATTTTATGCGTAAATTTATTTTCTATAATATACATAATTTAATTAGCATGTCTGCACTAAATTACGGATGGGAATGGGATAACCCTCCCTCTCTTTATGCTTGTTCTGTGTTCAGACTACGAAACCTTCACACAACTTTTAAGAATATATATATGTGAAACAACAGACACGTTTTTTTTTTAAAAGCTTGTCACGTACCTTCTCCGCGGCCTCTGCGGCGGTGATCCTCCGCCGGAATCCGACACATACATTGCCTGAACCTCCCCTCCGCCACCTCCCCGGAATCCCATCGATCCCTCCATATGTCTTCCACCCAATTCACCAAACCCCGTTAGCCCTCTCCTCTCCATTTCCGTAGCCACCCTGCTTTCCGGCAACGGAACAAAACCCACTTCTTGGGCGGCGGTGGCAGCACCGTATCTCAGCCATTCCTGCACTCCTCCTCCACCACCACCGAGCTCCGGCATCTGTGGCTCGTGCCCTTGGCCGCCGCCGGACGTTGAGCCTTGATGATGCAACCGGTCCCGTGCCGCCGTGAAGATCCTCGCAATATCATCGCATGACTTGGAGAGAACGTGGGATTGGTTGGCAAAGTTTGGGAGGTTGTTCATGTTGGATTCAAGATCTCTAGCCAACTTGCAGCCGTGGAGGATCAAAGAATTGATCTCTTCCATGGCTAAGCTAGGTTTATTAAACTTGTCTGAGAATTTGCACAGCAAATACCATGTATAAATATGTATGTATGAAGTGGGTTAATTTAAATGAGTTGGGGGGAAATTTCGTTCAAGTGGGTTAATTTCTATGCGGGTGCCTCTCAGGGAGCATACATACATATATATATATATATATAAAGGAAGAAATTATTCAAAGTATTTTGTATATTTCAAACACGGTAACAAAGACGAAGCTTGGAATATATGACTTAGTCACGGTCTCCTTGCCAGCATCTTAAATTGATCACTTTCTTTCATTGAAGTCTACAAGAAGACTCAGCCCCCCCAATGAAAGCCCACCTTTGGACTGGGAAGAATTTTCTAGCTCAAGTTTAATTTGAACTATGACTATTTATATTATATTTATTGAGAATTTACTTCTTCTAAATGTTCGAGGGGGAAGTGGGGTTTCTAGCGCTTAAGAATCTTGTTCTATTAAGGTTTAGGCTTTGTTTGGTTATAAAATTCGGTTATTAACTTTTTTTTTTTTGGGGTAATTTTTTTGTCTTATATGATTTATTTTACCAAAATTTATTTTTTTTTTAAAATTATAACTTGTTAAGTGTGTTAATCACATTTGTAAAAAAATAGAAATAGAAATAAAAAAATTCACATTTGTTTAGATAAAAATTATCCGTTTGAATAAAAAAGTAATGAAAAAGTATTTTTTTTTTTTTTTGTATTTTTTAACTTTACCCAAACAAACATGAATGTTTTGATTTTTTTAATAAATATTATTAACACTCTTAAAAGTGATAACTTCCGAAAAAATTAAATTTTGATAAAAAAATATAAAATGAAAAAAATTACAAAAAAAAAAGAAAGAAAGCTCAAAATTTTTTTTGTAACCAAACGCGACCTTAAAGTTGTGTTAAATTTTAATTACTCGTATACATGAATCTGGCTGAATTAAATTTTAATTAATAGTATGCAAGAATCTGGGGTTGAACCTTGACCCTGACCTCACCACCGCTACGTGGTTCAGACCTGGCCAAGCACAGGTCAGATTATGTGGGTCCCTGTGAAGTGTGCTCAGGGATCGATTTCTGTATTGGAGGAGAAGGGAAGTGGACAATAGTGTAAATTCACTTTGGAAACTTTCCCACACTCGGTTCTTTTTTTGACAATCTTTTTTTTTTTTTTTTCTTTTGGGTAAAATACCAAAAAATACCTTTACAGTTTACTTTCAGTATCACTTTAATCTTACACGTTTTAATTGCAACAGTCAAATTCCTATACTTTCGATCAAGAATCAATTCAGTCCTTCCGTTAGTTGACCGTTAAAAACAACCATTAGATTGAAAGTGACACTGAGAGTAAACTATCAATGAAATTACCATTTTATCCTCAGTCTAACGGTTATTTCTAACGGTCAACTAACAGAAGGACCAAATTGATACTTGACCGAAAGTGTAGAGATTTGACTATTGCAATTGAAACGTGTGGGACTAAAGTGTAGGGACTAAATCCCTATACTTTCGATCAAGTATCAATTCGGTCCTTCCGTTAGTTGATCGTTAAAAACAATCGTTAGATTGAAAATGACACTGAGAGTAAACTATCAATGAAATTATCATTTTATCTTCAGTTTAACGGTTATTTCTAACCGTCAACTAATAGAATGACCAAATTGATACTTGACCGAAAGTATATGGATTTGATTGTTGCAATTAAAACATGTGAGATCAAAGTAATACCGAAGATAAACTGTAAAGATATTTTTTATACTTTACTCTTTTTTTTTTTTTTGACAATCCCCACACTCGGTTCTTGGGCGGATCAATTGGGAGGCAAAAGATGCTTTCCATGTCCCCTTTAATTTTTTGAATTAAAAAACTAAAGCTAAAATGCTCAGTGACATTTATATAAATATCATATAAAATAGTATAAAATAATAAAATTTAATATCTCATATTTTGTAAAGTGAGTAAATAATTTGAATTTTATAATTCTGTAATTCATGTTTATAGAAATTTACAAAATTTTGTATTTTTTATATTGCACCAAACGCTACTAGTATACTCATTGTATATATTTTTAGAAGAAAAAAAAATATTTTTATATAGTTTATATCGATATAAATTTTTTTTAATCTATCTTTCTTCATATGTGTACTATTCAATATATTAAAATTGATAAATTTAAAAAATTTTAATCACAATATTTGGATCGAGTTGATTTCATTAACTTATGTTTATGCAACTTGGTTAATTAGGCATCACATTGTAAATATATTTTCTGTAAATATGTTATCAAACTGCTAAATAATGTTATATTGACCTTGGTTTCGTTTGGAGCTCTCTAAAAAAAAAATAAAATCTTACAAATTTTTACAAACACAAATTACGAGACAGTAAAATTTAAATTCTTCACTCACTGTATGAATTACGAGACATTTATTTTTATAATTTTATACTATTTTATACAATTTTATACAACTCCAAACACACCTTATACGTTTTATTAGAGTCGCGGTAGTGTTTAAAAATTCTTTAATAGTATAGTGTAATTTTAGTAAAGATTCTAAATATTCATTTTAATTTGTAAAAGCTTTCCCCTTTCCTTAGATCCTACTTTTTAGAAGTCTTAACGGTTGGTATATAAGGTTGGCTTCGGGAAGTAAAAAAATTAATTTTTTTTTTATAATTGATTACTAATTAATTATTAAAAAATTAGTTTTTTTTTTATTTTTTGGTATTTGACAAGAGAAAAAAGTTATTTTTTAGTAACTAATTTTTAATTTTTTATTAATTTGACATTTTGTCATTCAATATTTAAAAAAATTAAAATATAAAATAATAAATTTGATCATTTAAAAACAAAAAAAAAAAAGGCTGATTTTTCAATCTCACACGTCTAACATCAAATCATGTATGAATCCGCTGTTAATTGTGTCTCCCTTGACGAAAATTATGAGTCCCTTACTTGCATTGGTATTGCTCTGCTCTCATTGGTTACTTTTCTGTGGGGTTCGAGTTTGAAAATAAGCAACCAATGCAATATATATTGATTAATATATACAATAAGGCAAAAATGATATGGTAGTTGTGTTGGCAAAGTTGTAATTAGAGTAAATTTTTAAGAATTTATTATTTTGAAATGATATGACTACGGCTCTATTTGAGGTGATAAACAAATTTCTGAAAAACAGTAAAAATGCTAAAGAAATTTAAAAATTATTTATTTTTTATTTCATTTATCTTATTTTATCTCACTTTTTGTCACTCTAAACATACCTTATAAATGTTTAACTTTATTGTTTTATTTTTTTGACAAATGTTTTTGATTGTATAATATTACTGATTAAAATAATGTAAAATAAATAAATAAATTATAATAAGAAATCAAAAACTCAAAGTTGATGTTTCATATGACAAAATATGCTAGATTGAGGTTTTTGACCTTCCAAATTTGTTTAAAAAAAAAATTAAGTCAATAATAAAGCGCCCCGTCAAAGAATTAGCTAATTTGATTGCGAATATACACATATATATTTATATTACAATAACTTCCTAGAAGCTACATATTATACTAACAAGTGGAAGCAGGGTGGGTAAATTAGCAGAAGTTTCTCTGGAAAGATTGCGGCATAAATTAAGCTTTGTCAATTTATCAAATTATGCGAAACTGACTTTCAAAGTATGATGAATCTTATTTTGGTGTCTTTCGGCACACTAGAAAGATATTAACTTCTACTAAGGTTTAGTTTGAGGAAAAAAAAAAAAAAAAACCTAATTTTTTTTTTAACTAGATCTAGCTAAAAAAAAAAAAAAAGTTTTTTGTATTTGAGAAGGGAAAAAAAATTAAGAGGTCATTTGGTTTATTTTTCTATTTTCTGTTTTAAGCTCATTTTTCATTTTGTACTTTTAAAAATAAAAAAATAGATCAAAATTCATTTGGCTACGTGTATTTTTAAAATTTGTTTTTAAAAACTGAAAATGAGTTTACATATAAAATTAAAAATGATAAAAAATCATTTTGAGAATTTTTAATAACAATAAGAAAAATCTCAAAATAAAAAAAAGAATATTTTTTGTTTTCTCGTTTTAAGATTTTTAACACATAAAACAAAAACATAAAATTAAACCAAATGCCACCTTATTATTATTATTATTATTATTTGTTCTTTGTTAATTTGATATTTTGCGTTTCATAATTTAAAAGAAGTTTAGAACGTAAAAAAGATAATTTTGGTTATTTTAATAAAATGCCAAAAAAATTGAGTAGTCAGGAGCTAAACTTTTAACTAGTGTTGTCAAATTAAGTCTAACTTTTTCTCCAACTATTTTTCACTAAACATAAAGTTAACTTTCTCCATTTTTACTAAATACTAACTAACCAGCAAAGTGTTACGTGTCGACCTGTATATATAAAATTATATTTGTTTTGGCATGCCAAACAATTACTAGGAGGTTAAAGTGCAGATATTAATAGTCCTAATTAATTAAAATAAGTTTAATTGAATTAATAAATATTGTTTGGCTGAGTTAATGATATTTATAACAAATGTCGTGACAAACAACCCAAACTGCGGTTGGAGAAGACTGCCATGCTTTTTGTACCGTAATAGCTAAAATATAGAAGATCAAAAGTTATAATTGTCTTTATATTATTTGATGGTCTTGATTTATTAGTTTAAATTTTGGGAAAATCATGACTTTTCATCTTTATGCTCTAACTGCTCTGAGCGCAAAGGGGACGGTGGCACCCTTTAACCCCTAAACTGCTTTCTTTTTCGTATTTGGACCAAAAATAAAGCAAATGACACGTGGCATACGAAAATGTTACTTTAAGTGGCCTGCCTATCCCATTTCAATATACGGATGTGTTTAGAATTATATAAAATTGTATAAAATTATAAAAGTTAATATCTCATATTTTATGCAATGAATAAAAAATTTAAATTTATTATCTCATAATTCATATTTGTAGAGATTTGTGGAGTTTTATAGTGTTTTATTTTAATTTCAAACGGACTCATATAAGCAGTTGAGCATTTGAGAGACCAATTAAAGTTTAGAATGCCTGATGTCAAATTTAATTAGGGTCCATTTGATTTGTTTTTTTATTTTTTATTTTATGTTTTGTTTTTTATTTTTTGCTTCGAACTTATTTCTTTATTTATTTTTGTTTTGAACTCATTTTTTATGTTACATTTTTGAAAATAGGAAAAATAGTTCAAAACGCATTTGATCATTTGTATTTTTAAAAATTTATTTTAAAAAATAACAAATGAGTTTACATATAAAATGAAAAATGACAAAAAATTATTTTGAACATTTTAAACTCAAAATAAGAAAATTTTCAAAATACTGAGTACATAATATTTTCTGTTTTCCTTATTTTGAGATTTTTAAAATATAAAATAAATTAAATACCACCTTAGTTAAGAGAAACCTAGGCAACTGGATTGAAGAAATTAAAGGGGAAACTTCGCATCATCAATGACAGAATAACTTCTTTCATGAGAAGAGTAAAGCAGTTTACAACGGTTTAATAAGTTGTGTTTATTGCAGAGGCATGCGGCGTTGAAAAGTTACTAGTTTAATCCTTTTGCACGAATTGGAGGGTGGGTATTAATTCAAAGAACCATATATTTATGGGTAAATTATACGTATCTTTTCGTATTATTTTGGTAATTATAATTACTATCTATTAATATTTAAAAATTATATTTATTTTTTTTATTTTAAAATATTGTATAATTGACTCATTCTGTAAAATTAATCGTTAAAATTTAACAAAAAAATGCTACAATAATTAAAGTTTTAAGTATTT